>CM035421.1:6844085-7415366 GCA_020310875.1 Ceratopteris richardii | reverse complement strand
AATTCCTCCCTGGTTTCTAGGTCTTTTGCCCACTCCTAAGGCTCTAATGTTATCCCAATGTGTCCAAAATTAGGCCCAATTATACCTCAATTCACTCCATTAATTTGACTTTAAAATTTTATGCGTTAAGCCCATGTATCGCGATAGGTCGGGTCGAGGTGTCGCGATAGGTTGAGGTGTCGCGATACTTGGGAGTGTCGCGATACTTCAAGGTGTCGCGATAGGTGGGAAGTGTCGCGATAGGTCGGGTGTCGCGATACTTGGGAGTGTCGCGATAGGTCGGGGTCGAGGTGTCACGATAGGTGGGAAGTGTCGCGATAGGTCGGGGTGTCGCGATACTTGGGAGTGTCACGATAGGTCGAGGTGTCGCGATACTTGGGAGTGTCGCGATACTTCGAGGTGTCGCGGTACTTGGAGTGTCGCGATACTCCGAGGTGTCGCGATAGGTGGGAAGTGTCGCGATAGGTCGAGGTGTCGCGATACTTGGGAGTGTCGCGATACTCCGAGGTGTCACGATAAGTCGTGAGTGTCACGATACCTCGAGGTGTCGCGATAGGTCGAGCTATGGCGAATTTTGTGGTTCTGTCTTGTGATCCTAGGTGCTCTCGGGCCTGCGTAGTGTCGTGGTGCACTCAGAAACGTGATTAGTCGAAGTTTTTTAAGTGTCGCGATAGCTCGAGCTCAATGCCTCGGGCCTGTGCAGAAGGATTATGTACCTGCTGAGCTTGCTGGAGATGGTGATGGAGCTGGTACCTGCAAGAAACATGCAAAAACACACAACAAATGCACGCGCTCGCTCTCTCTCAAACTCGCACACAACAATTGAGGGGAATGACAAGGAAGAGGAATATGTAGTGGAGAAGGAGGTGGAGGTGGAGATGAAGGTGGAGGTGGAGATGGAGATGGAGATGGAGAAAAATCAGAAATTTACCTACTACTTACCATTCCAACGCGTCCTCTCTACGTCTTACCATCACACGCTTGTCCTCAAAGCTCGAATCCCCGGCAACGGTGCCAAAATTTGGTGTAGCTCAGTGATGAGTAGCACCTCCTTTGATGTCGATCCGGGAAGACGTGAGGATGGTATGAAGACCTCGAGCAAGTGGAGGCACAAGTGCGTGAGTGAGAAGCACACAAACATGCACACACATACACACACACGCGCACACACGGCAAGACAAAGAGTGAGAAGCAATGGAGTTCCTAGATTACTTTCTAAAAGCTCTTACAAGTTCATTTCAATTACAATCTAACCCCAAAAATGAGCTCTCTAGCTCTATTTATAGTTTTTGACTAGGTTTTGGCCTTGTCCAGACCTAGTGTCCGGCCTAGTTAAAAATTAGGTTCTACCATATTTGGAGGTTCAAACGAAGTCTAAAAAATGTGAAAACTAACAGGTAGATACTTCTAAAGCTCCTCAAGCTCAGGACTCCTTGGCTTGCACAAATGGAGCTACAAAAATGTGAAATGGTATTTACAATGGTTTTTAGTGATGAAAATCACTGTTTTTGTAGGGGATTCTTCTGAAGATTTGACATACACTTCTTGGAGCTCCCTACTTGCTCCTTCTCCTTGTGTGTCCACCTCTTTTATATGTGTTAGTGTCCTGAAAAAATGTTGGCCTACTTGCCAGATCGTCGTTGACTGCTCTGTATGCTTGTACTTTCCCTTCTCTCTGACTCCCTTCGTAAGCTTCCTTGTCTGGTGAGTCCTTCAGTTCCAACACAAGACATCTTTATTTTGTCAATCCTGGAAGTATTCAAGAGACCACAGCCCCTTCTTGATGATAAAATCCAAGAAATAAGAGAATAATGGCTGGATTTCTGAGAATGGTGAAAATGAAGAGGAATTTCTAGGGTTTGGATTATCTTGAGCAAATCTCCACCATTTTCCACAATCTCGTGTCTCTAATACATGCTATTTTCTCAGCAGAATAGAATTATGAAGTCAAAACTCAAAAATATTACCTATACCATACAGACGAGATAATCGTGATTATGTGAAAACAAACGATTTTCATCTCCAACACCATTCTTCATCAATTTATCACTCAACACATCAATATTCAGCTCTCTTCATACACATTCAACAGTATTGCACAATAGAAGCTCACAAATCTCCATGGATACACAAAGAATAGACTCAACAAATCAATGAAACCACACAAATAGGAGAAAACACGATTTTCAGCAGGAAACTCTCTCTATTCACTTGGATAGCATGTAAACAAATGATCAACCAACCCCCTCATAATAGAGGAAATTGTCTTATATACATTTTCAAGTGTCCCTTTTCAAACTTGAATTTTGGTCCTTTCCTCTATTTCTAAAAATATGCTATCTAGGAGTTTCCAAAAATTCTAGAAAAATTAAATAAAATTCTATTCTACATAAGGAAGACTCTTCCTTATTTTTACATCAGCTGCATAAATATTTTACAAAGTTTTGTCATTTTACAATTATTTTTCATCCAAAATGCTGCAAAATACATCTTCTAACATCCTTCCCCTCCTAAACCTTTTGGCTCCTGACAAAAGTCCTGCTCTTATGTCCTGATTGCTTTCTTCACTTTTTCTTTCTTTGATAGACTTGTGACAGTAAGTCATGACTTTTCCTTTCTGTAATGTTCAGGTTATTTACCGTTTCAAACAATGCTTTTCTCCACTGTACTGCAGCTTCTGGTTTATCAATTACATCCTGTTTCAAATATTCTGTGTAAGCAGCTTCATATGCAGTAAGGCAAGACTTGTGACTACTGACAAGTTTCCGAATATTTCTGACTCTCTCTCAAAAAACCCATAATCGAATGCATCTTCAAAAATTTGTAAATAGTGACTGCCCAAAATATTACTCTGCTGTAGTATGCCATTAAACAGATTCTATCGGGGTTTTCACTAAGATCAAACAATAATGCATCCGTTGGAGAATTGAAGCCAATGTAATTTAATGTTCTGATATCTGTATCGGTGTATGTTTCTATACAGGCCAGAATTAATCTCATTACTCTGATCAGTAAAATGCATGTAGGGTCGTTTACATCTTTGTATGTAGCTATGACAGACTCAGCTGTATCCACCATGTAATTTCTTGTAGGCCATGTTCCTGGCCTTCGGACCGGCTATTTTTGGAAATTCAACCACTTAGGTGGAATTTGACCTTCTCTCCGTCTTTCCCAAAAAATTGTCCATTCTCTTCTTCTTGCTACTAGGCAGTAAGCTGGATTAATTTTCAATTGAAGAGGTGCTTCCTTCCAAATTTTCCTGCATTCTTTATTTGCATCCAACCATTTGTTCCTCCACTTTGGATTGGCTCTTTCAAATAATTCTTTAGTCACATTGATATCCTCTTCATACTCTAGATATTTATTTGGAGGTAGCCCAACTCTGGCCAACTGATAGTTCTTGATACTTTCTGTTGGAAGATGCATTTTTGAAACCTTTTTTGAAGGACAAATATTGTAAAATGATAGAAATTTGTAGAAATATTTATGCAATTGTTGTAAAAGTAAGGAAGAGTCTTCCTTATGTAGGATAGAATCTTATGTATTTTTTCTAGAATTTTGGAAACTCTTAGATAGCATATTTTTAGATTAATAGAGGAAAGGACCAAAATTCAAGTGTGAAAGAGGACACTTGAAAATGTATATAAGTCAATTTTCTCTATTTTGGAGAGGTTGGTTAGTCATTTGCTCATGCTATCAATAGAGAAGAGAGAGTTTTCTGCTGAAATCGTGTTTTTCTGCTATTATGTGTGTTTCTATTGATGTGAGATCTTATTTCTTGCTTTATCATGGAGATTTGTGAGTTTCATTTGTGTAATGCTGAGTAAGATGTATGAAGAGAGATGATTACTGGTGTATTGAGTGAAGAACAATTGAAGAATGTTGCAGAAATGTGAAAATCGTCTACTGGTACAGAATCGCGATTGTCTCGTCTCTGTGATACAGGTGATATTTTCCAATTCTGATTTCATATTTGTATTCTGATGAGAAAATAACATGAAATAGACACAAAGATTATAGAAAATGATGAAGATTTGCTCTAGTTAAGGTAAACCCTAGATATTTCCTCTTCATTTTCATTTTCTCAGAATTCTAGCCATCAATCTCTTATTTCTATGAATCTATCATTTAGAAGGGGCTGTGGTCTTATGGATATTCCCAAGATTGACAAAATAAAGATGATTTGTTGATTCTTTTGTACTTCATGATTGGAGAGGACAACTCCAAAGTCAATAACAAACATTTTTTGGCGCCGTTGTCGGGGAACATTCCAAGAACTTCATTGAAGTTGGACCTTTGCTGGATCTTCTGCTGATGATGGTAACAAACACAAGAAAAAGGTAAAACTCATCAATCAAGGAATGTGCACATGAATAGGTAGATGTCATTGTTTGTCATTGGGGGAAAAAAGAAAGCAATTGATATCTTGTAGAATTGGAAGTGCTGAAATCTTTGTAAATTGATAGTTGCTCATCATATTGTTGAAGTAAAAAGTGCAGGTGTATGGAAGATTTGAGCCAAGAAAGCTGAAGATGAGGTAACTTGAGTCTATTCTTGCATTTCTGGATTTCTTTTTGCCCAAGTACTAGGCACCATGGGTGATCTTGGGAAGATAACATGGTGATACTAAGGAAAGGACAGTTAAAGTAGCTAGAGGTAAGTATAAAAGATTCAGTTGTTGACCAAATCTAAGCATCAATCTTGAGTTGTACTGCATTTTGAAAAGAAAGATGTGATTGAGTTTATCTTTGCAAAAATTGTTTGCCTTCCATAACACATTCTCATTTGAGAGATTCTCTTTTGCACTTTAGTGATAGCTAAGGACATAGAAACTCATAACCAATCAAGAAACATGGGATCAGTGGATCACCAAAACCAGAAACCCTAAGTAAAAGTGTTCACCTTTATTTTTAGGGCAAAAACACCAAACAAATTCATAAAACTCATAAAAAACAATCAAACAAATTTCTTTTCTTATTAGGAAGTTGAAGTGAGGTGTAGTGGACAAGAGTGATTGTGGAAAAGTTGAAGAAAAAAAAAATGGTCAAAAAACCAGGAAATTAGAAAACACGATTCTCTGCACAGAATCGCGATTTTCTGAAAAAAAAAAAACGTTGATTCTGGAGCAACATCTCAAGTGATTGTTGAATTGAAGTTGTTAAAGGGTATTGAAGGGAATTAAGAAGAAGAGACTACTCAAATTGGCATAAAAATCAAAAGTAGGCAAAAACACGATTTTCTGTACAAAATCGCGACTTTCTGAGCAAGGTTGTGGTTTTGGTACAATAGTTCAGGATTTGGGTGGATTACAAAAAATTGAAGGTATTGAAAGAAAACAAGGACAAAGAATACTCAAAATTGCATAAGATAAGATCTACACGATTCTCTACACAAAATCGCGATTTCCTGTAAAAGGAAATTTTTGGAAAATTCTAGCATATTTGGGTACTTGGAGATAAGAAAGTGTAGTGGAGATCATTAAGATTGAGTAAGTGAAGTTGAACAAGTGAAAGAGTGTGAAAAATTGGAAATTACACAAAATCGCGATTTTCTGGACACTATAAAAACCTAAAATTCAAGAAAAATTCATTTGAGTGAGAGTGAGTGAGAGAGAGAGAGAGCAAAATCGCGACTTCCAGCAACGAGTGGACTTTTGAGGATTTTTCTACCAAGCAAGCAAGGTAAAGACTTTAGCATTAAGTTGGAATATACATTTTTTGCATTAAGTAATCACATAGCACCAAGAAATGAGAAATAACTAAAAATCACGGAATCGCGATTTTCAGTATTCTGAGTTTTTTCATTAGGAAAACTTTAATTTTGCATATAGGTGTTTCATTGCATGTCAAAATTTCAGTAAGGCGATTCTGGTGAAGAAAGAAAACTTTGAAAAATCAAAACTTGTAAAATTCAAAAAATCATTCAGAAGCGCGATTCTGTAAATCATGGCACAAAATCGCGATTTTTAACGATTTTTTGAACAACATCGCGATTCCCAGAACGCGATTTTCATAAGAAAATCGTGTTTTTTAACAATCTGTGAGCAATCACGATTGTCTGGGAACATAATCGTGAAAAACACGATTTTGAACACAAAATCGTGAAAAAACACGATTTTCACTCAAAATCGTGGAAAAACACGATTTTCAGTCAAAATCGTGAAAAACACGATTCTCACTCAAAACCGTGGAAAAACACGATTTTCAGTCAAAATCGTGAAAAACATGATTTTCAGTCAAAATCGTGAAAAACAACGATTTTCACTCAAAATCGTGGAAAAACACGATTTTCAGTCAAAATCGTGAAAAACACGATTTTCACTCAAAATCGTGGAAAAAACACGATTTTGAGTCAAAATCGTGAAAAACACGATTTTCAGTCAAAATCGTGAAAAACACGATTTTCACTCAAAATCGTGAAAAGCACGATTTTCACTCAAAATCGTGGAAAAACACGATTTTCAGTCAAAATCGTGAAAAACACGATTTTCACTCAAAGTCGTGAAAAACACGATTTTGAACACAAAATCGTGAAAAACACGATTTTGAACACAAAATCGTGAAAAACACGATTTTGAACACAAAATTGTGAAAAACACTATTTTTACTCAAAGTTGTGAAAAACACGATTTTCACTCAAAATCGTAAAAAACATGATTTTGAACACAAAAATCGTGAAAAACACGATTTTCACTCAAAGTCGTGAAAAACACGATTTTGACCACAAAATCGTGAAAAATACAAAAACAGTCAGAAAATCGTGAAAATCAATACTTTAGGGCAGAAAATCGTGGAAAACACGATTTTTGACCACAAGATCGTGAAAAAATACAAAAATAGTCAGAAAATCGTGAAAATCAATACTTTAGGTAGAAAATCGTGCAAAAACACGATTTTTGACCACAAGATCGTGAAAAATACAAAAATAGTCAGAAAATCGTGAAAATCAAGACTTTAGATAGAAAATCGTGGAAAAACACGATTTTGAACACAAAATCGTGAAAAACACGATTTTGAACACAAAATCGTGAAAAACACGATTTTGAACACAAAAATCATGAAAAACACTATTTTTACTCAAAGTTGTGAAAAACACGATTTCACTCAAAATCGTAAAAAAACACGATTTTGAACACAAAATCGTGAAAAACACGATTTTCACTCAAAGTCGTGAAAAACACGATTTTGACCACAAAATCGTGAAAAATACAAAAACAGTCAGAAAATCGTGAAAATCAATACTTTAGGCAGAAAATCGTGGAAAACACGATTTTGACCACAAGATCGTGAAAAATACAAAAATAGTCAGAAAATCGTGAAAATCAATACTTTAGGTAGAAAATCATGCAAAAACACGATTTTTGACCACAAGATCGTGAAAAGTACAAAAATAGTCAGAAAATCGTGAAAATCAACACTTTAGATAGAAAATCGTGGAAAAACACGATTTTGATCACAAAATCGTGAAAAATACAAAAATAATCACAAAATCGTGAAAAATACAAATATAATGAGAAAATCGTCAAAAATACAAATAAAGTCAGAAAATTGTGAAAATTAATTGAATGATACTTAGGTCTGGAAACAAACTTTCTAAACAAGACCTAACAAGGAAGGAGACAGAAACAGTAAAAGGCAAAGGGCAAGAAAGAAGTTTAGGGCAAGAAAACAACATGGAAAACATAAATGAAACAAATGAGTCTATGGAAACTGGGGATTTTAGAAATATCCTCAAGTACATGTATACAAATAGGTTTGGAACCTATGTATATCAGGATGGAATGCATAAATTTCTCATTAGATTGAGAAATTTAGAAGTTCCCCTGAATATAACTCCTATAGCTCAATTCAAAGATGGGAGATATGAAGATAGGCAAGGATGTGTGTACATATTCTCTCCAGACCCAGAAAATTCAAATGATCTAGGGCAATGTACTGACAAAGGACCTTGGGAACATAACATGGAACAGACAAATTTACCTAGGCAAAATGAAAACTATACCGATAATGAACAACAACATGGGAGGAGGACACAGATTTCCCCAAATCCCTTTGACAAGGAACCAGAAGGATATAATGACTTCCCACTCAGAAGAAGATCCCATTGCCAGCCTCAGGGTAGAATGCTTAGACCATACCAAGTGGCCAAATGTATGAAGAACCAGTATGAGGGTTATTCAGATCCTCATGCCCATGCTGCAGAATTTAGGCAATTGATTAGAGCTAAAGAGGTGGAAGATTACAAAGTACAATTTGAGGCATTTGGTTTAACCCTAACAGGACCAGCCTTATCTTGGTTCATTCCCTTGAGAAAGGAAATGTACCAGGATATTGAATCTTTCTTAGAAGCCTTCATTGGGGAATTCTCTAAGACAGGGATAAAACATAGTACAGCCACATTGATACATAGTTTCAAACAACAAAAGGATGAAAATGTTAGAGAAGCAGCAAGAAGATTTAAACAATACATTGATAGATGCCCAAGAGAGGAAGTACCTTCCATGGCAAAACAGGTATCCTTATTCATTGAGGGTCTGAGAAGTGCCTAACTAAGAACCCTAGTGTATTATAGAAGATGTCCGGATTTAGCAGCCTGTGTAAAGGAAGCAATAGATTTGGAGGACAACAGAGGTCAAGATCTGTTAGCATTTGATCAACCGAGATCATATGAAGACAAAATTCCTCCAGCAGAAGAGTTGGCTCAGGCTATTGCTAAAGCCCTAGAGGTAAGCACTAAAACTAATCTGATAAACTCTAGGATAAACACAAATAAAAAATGTTACATTTGTGGAGAAAATCATCTGGCACAACAATGCCCATATCAGAAGCCACCACACTTACAGGATAGGAAGACACTTAAGTACTGTACACTAGAGAGGAAATGGACAAACCACACCAGGGAGGAATGCTTCTATAACAAACAACCCATCAAGGAAAGAGATTATATGACTCAAAGGGAATCAGGCTATACTGAACAACCAAGACCTGTGCTTGGACAACAACCTCCTATACCAACTAATGTGGTACCAATCAAATATACACCAATAGAGGACGGGAATTCAAGACTAAGATCACCATGTAAGGAAGAATATCACTAGAGTGAGGGATATCAAGAAGATTGGGAAGATTATGAAATAAGAGAGCCTGAGTTAAAAGCCCTAGACTTGGGAAATGGGAAATTGAAATGGACACAACAACATTCATGTATATTACCAACAATTACATGTCCAACCAAAAACCTCAATTCAAAGGGGGACCAAAGATAACTTGTTATAGGTGTGGGGGAGAGCATTTCATTAGAGACTGTCCGCAACCTCCTACATTGAGAATAGAGGGAGCCTACTGTAAGGATTGTGGCAGAGAACATTTGATAAAAGATTGCCCAAAGAATCCCCAAAAACAACAGAACACACCTAATAACATACCTTTAAAAATAGTTAATATTATGGAACAAGAAGAATTGAGTGAAAATGACCAAGTGGGAATAAATATTATAACAAGGGCTCAAGCCAAGCAACAAGGAACAATTAAGGAACAAAATGAAGGTTCAGCCTCAAAGGTGAAGAAAAATAGACAAAAAGGGAAATGGGAAAAGAAGAGAAGGATGGGCAAACATTTGGAAGAAGACAATCAGGATGAGCCCAAAAGTACTTCTCCTCAAAAGACACAAAATCAGTCTGGAATAGGAAGTTCTCAGAGTCTAGACACCCTAATCAAAGCATATAAGGGAAGGATTCAAGAAGGACCAAGTCCTACAGATCATGCGGTAGCCTATCCCATACAAGAGTTAGAGCATGAGAGGATGCAAAAGTGCAAACAAATCATTCAGGAAGTACAACTCAGAATGGGGGAAGGAAGTAGCTCGCAGAGAACAGTTCAACAACTTGAGAAAACAAAAACACGGGAAAATGCTAACAAAAAAGAAAATCCACAAATAACATTCCAGATGATTATAGATGAACAATGTAGCATTACATGTCACACAACATGCGAAGAACTGTTGAAACAAAATCCTCACTTACGAAACAAAATGAACAAAGGGGAAACAATACCTGGAAACCTTCATTCACCATTACAAGAATTAGAGGAATTATGGTATATTCCTATTGATAAAATAGGAGGCTATTGTGAAGGGGAAGAAGGAAATTCAACCTTAAAAATACAATATGGAAAAAACTTTGCTAAAGCCATTTTGGATAGTGGATCAAGAGTGGCCATAACGACTAAACAAACTTGGGAAAAATGGGGAAGCAATGAGTTACTACCCACTAAGATGAGATTGCAACTTGCAGATGGGCATATAGAAAAACCCCTAGGTATTTGGGAAAAAGTAATTGTGGATATATGTGGAACAGAAATAGAACATACTTTTGCCATAGTAGAATTTCCACAATCCACTTCATATGAAATCATCCTAGGAAGGCCTTTCATGAGACAAATGCAAATTGTGCAGGATTGGGGTAATGATTGCTTATATCTCCAAAGCAAAGGAAGAATAACAAGAGTGAACTTAAGAAATGGGCACTATTGTGATATATCTCCTCAAGAATGGTACAAAATACATCAAAATCAAGAAGAAAGCGAGGAATCAGAGTTGGAAGATCAGGAAGAGAGTGAATCAGCAATATGGAAGTGTAACATAATAAGAAACCTCACCAATAGAAAAAGAAGACTGAAAAGAGAAGATTGTGTGGAAGGAAGAAAAGTGCAAGATGAAAGTTATGTGCCACAACAATTTAAGGATGGAAGAGTTTGAGCCCTACGGGTGGAACCAAATTTTGGCTACCATGGACATAGCCAGTGAGGAGTATGTAGGAGTGGAATTTCAAAATGAAGAAGGGTTTGATATTTTTCACATTAGTATAAACATGATAAGTGTCTCAAAAACAGAGGAGGATCAAGATTCAGAAATGGTATTAAAAAAAGGAAAAAACAAAATATTTGGAGATAGTAAAAGCTGAAGATGCAATCAAAGATAAAATCTCAGGCAAATACAAGGAACATAAACACATAGAAATGGAAAAGGAACAAGAAATTGAGAAGAAAGAGAAGGAAATAAACAAGGATCAATACTTTGATGTACCAGCAAATTTTAAAACCTATAAAGTAGAAGACAGACTACTTCTAAAAATGAAACCAAAGAGAGAAAAAAAGAAAGGAGAAGCTTATGATAATGAAGAACAAACTAAAAAGATCATGATTACTCAGGAAGAAGGAGAGGAAAGACATATTGTAATAGCTGATGATATGACCATAGAGGAAGAAGAAGCACTAAGGAACCTAGCAAGGAATTATAGGGATGTATTTGCTTACAGTTATAAAGATTTAAAAGGAATTGATCCAAAAATCTGTGAGCACAAAATTCCTATGACTCCGGATGCAAAACCTAGTAAACAGAGACATTATACATTCAATGATAAATACTCTGCCAAGATAAAGGAAGAAATTGACAAGTTGTTGGCTGCTAACTTCATTTATGAAATTGAGTATACTGAATGGATATCACCCATAGTTGTGGTACCAAAAAAGAATGGAAAACTTAGGGTATGCATTAACTTGAAAAAAGTGAATGCAGCAACTATAAGGGATAATTATCCATTGCCAATAACAGATCATCTTCTTGAGAGAGTTGCAGGAAAGGAAGTTTATAGCTTTCTAGATGGTTTCTCAGGATACAATCAAGTACCAATAGCCGTGGAGGACCAACATAAGACTGCCTTTTCTATAGAATGGGGGATTTATGCTTTTAGGGTTATGCCCTTTGGATTGACCAATGCCCCAACAACTTTTCAAAGATTGATGTGTCATATCTTCAAAGAATTCCTGAGAAATGTGATGGAAATCTATGTAGATGATCTATGCACTTTCTCTTTGAAAAGACAGGATCATTTACAAGATTTAGAAAGAATATTCAGGAAATGCAGGACATACAGAGTATGCTTAAATCCTGAAAAGTGTGTATTCTATGTAAGACAAGGAAGAATGTTGGGTCACATAGTTTCAAAAAATGGAATTTCTACTGATGAGAAGAAGATAAAAGCTATAATAGAGCTTCCAAGACCTACAAATGTGAAGGAACTCCAAACTTTTATGGGACATTGTGGGTACTATAGGAAATTTGTTTACAAATTTGCAGATATAGCTAAACCCTTATATGCCCTCATCACAAAGTTTGAGTGGAATAAAGAATGCGACCAAGCCTTTGAAACATTGAAAACTTGTTTGGTAACAGCCCCAATTCTAAAAACACCTCAGTGGGATAAAATATTTCATGTGCATGTAGATGCTTCAAATTATGCTTTGGGATGTGTGTTAGCACAACCTATAGAAGGAAGTAAATTAGATTTCCCAGTAGCATATGCTAGTAGACAATTGAACATTGCAGAAAAGAACTATACAACCACTGAGAGAGAAGGGTTGGGAATGATATTTGCTGTTAAAAAATACAGACATTACTTGGCCAACAAGTTTAAATTCTTTGTGGATCACCAAGCTTTACTTTATTTAGTAAATAAACCATGTCATACAGGAAGAATAGTTAGATGGTTTCTTTTACTAATGGAATTTGAATTTGAGGTGGTGGTTAGACAAGGAAAAACACACTTAAGAGCAGATCATTTGTCTAGAATTCAGTCCAAAGAACCTAGTTCACCCTTAGATGATGACCTGCCAGATACATACCTGTTCAAAGTAGAAAGTGTTCCTGAATGGTCCATATCATTGGTTCCTTTGTTAACCATGGGACCTTGTAGGTCATTAGCAAATAACACACATTTGGTGTTACAAAGCAGGAATTTTATGTTACTAGCTGGGCATTTGTATCACCTTAATCAGTCAGGTGTACTGGAATACTGTACCCCAGAAGAGGAGCAACAGGAATATGTAAGAAGAGCTCATTGCTGGAACCCATGTACTCATGCTTCCAAAATAGTCACTTTAAGCAATCTTGCTAGGATGGGAGTACACTGGCCAAACAAAATTCAAGATGTGGAAAGATATGTTGCTAAATGTCAAGAATGTCAAGATTTGCAGAATTCAGAATTAATAACTCTATATTGGTTTAACAAAAATCCTGAGTTGAGTGAAAACATTGTTGAAGAATTAAGGAAACAAGAGAAAGGGAAGCAACTTATAGTTGGTACAGATTCAAGAAATTTACAAGAAATCTCTAAAGAATATCAACTCATAGGAGAACAATTATACAAAAAAGGAATGGATGGTTATTTAAGAATATGTGTTCCTGAAGAGAAGTATTTGGAGATGTTGGAAATGGCACACTGTGGAGTGGCAGGAGGACACTTTTCTAGTGATAGAACAGCCAAACTCATTTTGTATTCTGGCTTTTGGTGGCCAACTCTATTTCTTGATGCAAGAACTTATGTAAAAAGATGTGACATCTGTCAAAGAGTGAGTCAACCAAATAAAAGAGATAACATGCCATTAATCCCATTAATTTCAGCCAGAGCCTTTAGCAAATGGGGATTGGACTTTATTGGACCTATACATCCTCCAGCTAGACAATCTCATGCAGAATACATATTAGTGGCTACTGATTATTTGAAAAAATGGGCTGAGGCCAAAGCCACTAAAAGAAATGATGCTCATACAACTGCTAAATTTTTGTATGAAAGTATTGTTACTAGATTTGGACTTCCAATTGAATTAGTAAGTGATAGGGGAACTCATTTTTTGAACCAGATCATAGAAAACATGACCGCATATTTCATGATTCGTCATAACAAGTCAGCCCCATATCACCCACAAGCTAATGGGTTAGCAGAAAGTACTAATAAAGTACTTTGCACTGTATTGTCCAAATTAGTCAACACAAACATAAATGACTGGGATTCTCAACTTAATCATGTTCTCTGGGCTTATAGAGTGGCATAAAAAACTGCTTTAGGGACTACTCCATTCAATTTGGTATATGGACAAAATGCAGTTTTACCCATGGAATTTCTTATTCCAACATTAAAAGTGGGTAGTCAATACAATTGGACAGGACATGAACTATCTGAGAGAGTCATAGATTTAGAAAAACTGGGAGCATCTCGACTACAAGCAGTAATGAGTATATATACAGACAAGAGAAGACAAAAAGCCTACCATGATGTGCATATAAAAGAAAAAGATCTGCAAGAAGGAGACTTGGTTCTGGCATATACAGTCAAGGAGCATCAGAAAAAATTTCAGAAGAAAGGTCATGGGCCATACATCATACGTAAGATAAGCAAGAGTGGAGCCATTCAATTAGCTAACATTGATGGAGAAATCATGCCTAATTTTATAAGCGGATGTAGAGTTAAGAGGTATGAGTGTCCATTAACTACTGATGAATGGAGAAGACTGCAAAAGGCTCAAAATAGGAAAAAAGAAGAAGAAAACATCAGAAAGGAGGCTCAACAAGAAGCAAAGGAGAGAATAAGAAAAATGAAAGAACTTAAGGAGGTGTGTTTATGCAAAAGCACTCTAAAACAAAAAGAACATTTGCCTGTGATAGAAATGGATCATCAAAATGAAAACATAAGGGTTTTGATAGATTCAGGAGCTCAAGTGAACTTGATCAGTTCAACCTTGGTAAATAAATTTAGCATAAAGAGGAATAAAAGCAGAATGCTGATTAAAACATTAGAAGGAAAAATGATTCAGAGTTTGTCTTCACTTGTTATTAAAGTTAAATTCAATAATGAATATATGAAGATAGATTGTGAAGAGTGGCCAGATCATTTGATGACTGAAAAATTGATTTTGGGACAACCCTGGCTCAAACAAGGTAAAGTCATTTTGAACTTTGAAAAAATGAAGCTTACTTTGACCATAAATGACAAAAAATTTTTAATGTTTTTTCTGAGCAATGAAAAACAGGAAGTTCATCTAGATGTTCATGATCTAGATATGGAAGGATTTACTTTCTCAATGAAGGACAGGGACATATTGCCACTACAAAATGATCAAGCCTCTTACAATCAAAACCAGCAAGAGAATTCAAGAGTGAAGAAGAATGGTGAGACAAAACAAGGAAGACACTTATGGCCTAATGTGAAACATCAACAAATCAGAACAATAGGGACATGGAAAGGAAGCATACACCGATATTACTCATTAAAACAGGAAGTTAAAGCAAAATGGGTATGGAGACCAAAAAATACTACAAAAGGTTGGTCTGAGAAGCATGGATGTTTGGATGACATAAGGACAATTGCAGTTAAACATTATTGGGTAAAAAAATCAGAATTATGTCAATGGCAGAAAGATCATCCACATTTGACCTATCTTCAGAATTTCAGAACAAAATATTAAAAAAAGAGAGAAAAGGATGACAAAAGTATCTTCTTTTAAACCTTTTCCCCTTAAAAGAGAATTAGGAGGAGATAGAGCAAAAAAAAAAAAAAAAAAAAAGGGAACAAATGGGTTAAGAAAAACTAGACACAGTGTGTATTTTATTTTGTTTTTAAATTTATAAAGCACAAAGCAAGATATAGGGAGGAGGAAAGTAAATTATTATGGTAAATTCGTATTATTTTGTTTCAATTTTCTATGATCATCTTTTGATTTCTATTTTTCTGAAGTTGTTTTCTTTCATTAATCATCATGTCCATCATTTCTTTCTTCAAGCACATTAGACATCTTGCTACACCTGTAATGATCACTTTAATTGAGTCTTTTGAAGAAGCAAAATTTATTTGGAAGACTTTCTTTCTCTACTGTAATGGCAAGAATATTCCAAAAGAAAACATTAATTTTTCTGGATTTTTGTGACTTATGTGGGTGGAGTTTTTTGGTGTATTTTATTTTCCTCAGAAAATGGTGAATACAAAGGAGTTGCCAATTCATGACTTCAAGGTAGAATCAATTGTGCTATCAAGAGGACATTGGTTTCTGGACAATGAAACTGTAGAGGAACAAGTGGACCTGGAGTCAGATGATGAGCCAGAAATTCCAGAGGCTGAGAAGGTGGTGAAGGAACTTAAGGAGACCCTAAACATCATTGGCCAACACATATTTACAGTGGGAGTAGGAGGATACAAGTATACAATGTTGTGCCAGGAATTCTACAGGTTTCAAAGAGTTGCTGTCAATATGAAAAGATGGAAGGCAGTAGGGCTGCATAAAATATTGGAAGAACCTATCTTCTTTATTGACTTTGAAAGAGTAGCACAGGTGATGGGTAGTTTGGAAGAAGTTGGGAAAGGTAATCATGCCTATTTCAGATGCAAAGTCAAAAACAAGGATAACCAGGAAGTAGGTATCACTATCAAGGCAGAACACATCAGAGAAGCACTGCAATTCTACACAATGGGAACCAAACTTGACCCAAGTTTTGTCAAAAAGAATAAGGAGACTTACACAGGATATGCAAAATTCACTGATTTCAAAGGAAGGGAGAATGAGGAATATGCTGTAAGGATGTTCTTACAATACTTTTGTTTTCCAAAACTACCGAGATACACAATGCCACATAAGTCAGTGACATTATTGATGTTCAACAACAAGGATAGAACCAAACCTTTTGGAGTAATGGATGTCTCACCATACATCCATGAACAACTAAAGGAAGCAGCAAAACACTGGGAACAGAAGAAGTTCATGAATGGGGCCCAGTTCTTAACAAGAATCATTTATCATGTTCTAGGGATGGAAGATCAACTGAAACTGGCTCCGGAAGCACAGTATTTCAGAAATCGTATGGCTGGAATCAAGAGTCCTCCAAGGAAAATGACTGAAAGAGAAACAGAAGGACAAATCCGCATGAGGGGAACAGGTATGAAAAGGAAGATGATATCTGAGGAAGTAATTCCTGTAAAGAAGAGAAGGCTGGACCCAAGGAAAGTGGAACTAGAAATGAAGGAAGCTACAAAAGAGGAACATGAAGAGGCACAGAAACAGGTTCAATCTTCTAGTGCACCTCATCCTCCACAGACAAGCAAAGAACAGCTCTACACTTATCTTACCCAAGGAAACAACAAAAGAGCTATGTATGAGGCACAGTATCAAAAAATGTTAGAAGATTTCTCATGCAAAGCTACAGATTGGATCCAAGAAGAAGTGGAGCACTATGAAACATTACACGATGAAATGATGGCAGCTGATACAGAAGAGGTGTTTGTTAAGAAGGAAGTGGAGTTACTGGCCTACTTCAAGGAATTACAAGGACCTCCAGAGACCAGAACCACTGTTGTGGTAAAAAAGAAGGTTCCAAGGAAACCGGTACAAAAGAAGAAATTGACCAAGAAGGGAAAGGGTAAATCCATAGTGGAAACTGTTATCAAAGAGAGGGAGGAAGTAGTCATGGAAGAAACACAGAAGCCATCCATTGTGGAAGAAGTATCAAGACCCACAGAACCAAAAATAGGAGGACCTTCACACTTCTCATCTGATTCTGAGAGTGATATTGAGAGTTTCCTGTTAAAGAGTTTGAATTTATCAATACCAAATACTCCTAATGTCATCATACAAACCTCTGAGAAATAAAAGACACCTGAGGAATTGAAGAAGAAGTCTCAGGAGATACCAATTCAGGAACAGGCAGAAAAACAGCTCAGTCTGGAAGATGAAAGAAGGATAATGAAGGGAAAGGCAGTAATGACAGAAGAGGAAAGCCAAATAAGAGAAGAAGTCAGTTATGGGTGGGTGCATACAGGAATGAAACCCATATGTATTAAACCATCACAAAATCACTTCAAATTGGATGAAAAGCTAGAAGAATTGACAAAGGAGATACAGAAGGGTAGTTCATTTAGAGAACAGAAGGATGTGAATAAGAATCAAGAAATAAAGAAGATAGAAATGGGAAAGAATGCTCCAAAGGCTACAGGGAAAGTTATGGAAAAAGAAATCATTCAGAGTATAAAGGATGTGCTGCATGATTTGAAGAATAATGAGGAATTCACATCCAATGAGGATCAGGAACAAGAGGTAGCAATGGACCTCATGCACAGTGATGAACAGGAAGAAGAACACAAAGAGGAAAGAAGTAATGATCAGGTGAAAGATTTGGAAGTAACTGGAACAGTTCTAGCACAGGAAAAGGAAAGACAGGAAGAACAAACAGGTGAATGTCAGAAAAATACTGGTCAGGAAACTGAATATAACCAGTTTCAGAAAACTCTAAGCCAGGAGAAGGAGATGCAAGCAAGGGAAGGACATCTTTTTAAAGAAACTCAACAGGTGTTGGAAAAAGAAAAGGTACAAGAAATAAAACTGATCTCAGATGTTTTGGAGCAAAAGAGTTCAGGTGTTCAAGAAGACATGGTAGATTTAGAAACATTGGACATTCAGCCAAGCCATGAAGAAAATGAGGCCAAAATTATAGAATATGAGGGAGAAGAGGAAGAGGAGAGTGAATGCAAAGAGGAAAAGCAGCTGGAAACCAAACAAATAGCAATAGAAGGAGGACTAGAAAGAATCCCAAAGAGTATTAGATCAGCATGTCAACTCATTATGAATAATATTGAACAGTTCAGACCCTCAAGCCGAAATATGATCATTTCAGGAATGGTAGCAGAGTCAGAATTTGAAAAAGGCAGTATGGTTATTAAAGAGCATAAAAGGGAAAAGGATCATATGGCAGAGCAACTAAGGAAGGTGCAAGAGAAGAATGAGGAGTTTTCCAGTAAAATAATTGCTTTGGAAGAGTTGGAAGTACAGAAGCAAAACAAGATTCAATACTTGGAAGAGAAGAGTATGCAATTAACAGAGCAGAATGATAAATTGGAAAAAGAATTGAGAACGATTAAGGGAAGATATAGAACTCTACAAACTTCCTATCAGATTTTGACTAAAGCTAATGAAGAAATCAATAAGCTACTATTGGAGGAAGGGCAATTGAAGGAGGAAAGTCAGACAGCCCAGATAACAGAGGGAGAAAAGGAAGGATTTCTCAAAGAGATTCAGGAATTACAAAGAGAATTGAAAGAAGCCAAAGAATTAGAAAGGCAGGCTAGTACACATGCTGCTACATCTATGAGAGGCTATAATAAGCTACATCTGGATATGGAAAAGGAAAGAAATGAGTGGCAGTCAAAGAGGGAAAAGGAACAGAATGAGTGGAAAAAAGACAGAGAATTATGGGCACAACAGAATGGAAGTCTGATATTGACTATAGAAGAATTGCAGAAGAAGTTGAATAAGCCACAGATGCAGGAAGAGACACATGTGGAAACCACACATGAAGAAGAACATGGGGTAGACAATATTGAGGGAATACAACATGACAATGAACCAGCAGATAAAAATTCAGAAGAAGAATATTCAGAGGATTTTGTAAATAAATTGCTGACAAGTAGAGATTCTAGAATGGAGTTCATCAGAAAGATGCATGATGAGTACGAAGAACAAATTGTCACATTCGCATTGAATAAGGGAATCAATCCAGATCAACATCACTGGGTAGCAGATGGATTGGGGATACCATTCTGTATGATTTTGGAAAGCATAAAGAACTACCAGATGGCCAGAGTTGGGCTACCTCCAAACAAATACTTTGAGTATGAAGAGGATATCAATGTCACCAAAGAACTATTTGAGAGAGCCAACCCTAAGTGGAGAAATAAATGGTTGGATGCCAACAAAGAATGTAGGAAAATCTGGAAAGAGGCACCTCTTCATTTAAAGATCAATCCAGCCTATTGTCAGGTAGCACGACGAAGAGAATGGACAACTTTTTGGGATAGAAGAAGAGAAGGTCAAATTCCTCCAAAGTGGATGAATTTTCCGAAAGTAGCAGGTCCGAAGGCAGGCACATGGCCTACCAGGAGCTATATGGTGAATACTGCTGAGTCTGTAATAACTACATACAAAGATGTCAATGACCCTGCTTGCATACTACTTGTACGAATAATGAGATTACTTCTAGCCTGTATAGAAACTTATACCGACACAGATATCAGAACATTGAATTATATCGGCTTTAATTCTCCAACAGATGCATTATTATTTGATTTAAGTGAAACACCTGACAGAATCTGCTTAATGGCATATTACAGCAGAGTGATATTTTTGGGCAGTCATTACTTGCAAATTTTTGAAGATGCTTTTGATTACGGGTTTTTTGAAAGAGAGTCAGAGATTTTTGGAAACCTATCAGTTGTTACAAAATCCAGACTTACGGCATATGAAGCTGCCTATACAGAATACTTGAAGAAGGATGTCATAGATAAACCAGAAGCTGCAGTACAATGGAGAAAGGCATTATTTGAAATGGTCAATAATCTAAATATAACAGAAAGAAAAAGTCATGATTTGCTGTCACAAGTATATCAAAGAAAGAAGAAATGAAGAAAAGTGATCAGTACAAAGGAGCAGGAAAGTCTTTCGTCAGGAGCCAAAAGGCTTAGGAGGGGAAGGATGTTGGAAGATGCATTTTTGAAACCTTTTTTGAAGGACAAATATTGTAAAATGATAGAAATTTGTAGAAATATTTATGCAATTGTTGTAAAAGTAAGGAAGAGTCTTCCTTATGTAGGATAGAATCTTATGTATTTTTTCTAGAATTTTTGGAAACTCTTAGATAGCATATTTTTAGATTAATAGAGGAAAGGACCAAAATTCAAGTGTGAAAGAGGACACTTGAAAATGTATATAAGTCAATTTTCTCTATTTTGGAGAGGTTGGTTAGTCATTTGCTCATGCTATCAATAGAGAAGAGAGAGTTTCTACTGAAATCATGTTTTTCTGCTGTTATGTGTGTTTCTATTGATGTGAGATCTTATTTCTTGCTTTATCATGGAGATTTGTGAGTTTCATTTGTGTAATGCTGAGTAAGATGTATGAAGAGAGATGATTACTGGTGTATTGAGTGAAGAACCATTGAAGAATGTTGCAGAAATGTGAAAATCGTCTACTGGTACAGAATCGCGATTGTCTCGTCTCTGTGATACAGGTGATATTTTCCAATTCTGATTTCATATTTGTATTTTGATGAGAAAATAACATGAAATAGACACAAAGATTATAGAAAATGATGAAGATTTGCTCTAGTTAAGGTAAATCCTAGATATTTCCTCTTCATTTTCATTTTCTCAGAATTCCAGCCATCAATCTCTTATTTCTATGAATCTATCATTTAGAAGGGGCTGTGGTCTTATGGATATTCCCATGATTGACAAAATAAAGATGATTTGTTGATTCTTTTGTACTTCATGATTGGAGAGGACAACTCCAAAGTCAATAACAAACACTTTCCATGATCATGCACAATGGTATACCCAATCCATCTGCAGCCCAATGATGCTGGTCTGGATTGATTCCCTTATTCAATGCAAATGTGACAATTTGATCTTCATATTCATCATGCATTTTTCTGATAAGATCCATTCTAGAATCTCTACTTGTCAGCAATTTTTTGACAAATTCTTCTAAATATTCTTCCTCTGGTCTTTTATTTGCTGGTTCACTGCCATGTTGTATTCCATCATTATTTCCTACCTCATATTCTTCTGTATATGTGGTCTCTACATGTGTTTCTTCTTGAACTTGTGGCTTGTCCAGCTTTTTCTGTAATTCCTCTTTTGTCATCATCAGACTTCCATTCTGTATTGCCCATAACTCTCTTTCTTTCATCCATTCATTTTTTTCCTTTTCCCTCCTTGTCTGCCAATCACTTCTTTCTTTTTCCATATCCATGTGCAACTTGTTATATCCTCTCATTGATGTAGCAGCATGTACCTGCTTCTCTAGTTCCTTGGCTTCTTTCAATTCTATTTGTAATCTCTTAATCTCTTTGTGTAATTCTTCCTTTTCTTCCTCTATCATCTGAGTTGTCTGACTTTCATCCTTTAACTGACCTTCCTCCAATAATAGCTTGTTGATTTTTGCTATGTTAGTTTTATACTCTTTTCTTCTAGATATTGAATTCTATTTTGTTTCTGTACTTCTAACTCTTCCAAAGCAATTATTCTGTTTGTAAATTCCTCATTTTTCTCCTGCACCTTCCTCAATTGTTCTGAGTGACTTCTTGAACATTGTTTTTCACTACTATTTCCACTTCTTCCTGAATTTGACCTTGATCTGCACCTTTCTGATTTATGATTGGACTGCTTATCCGTGCTTTTTTGGCTATTTCTGCTATGCTCTCATCTAATTTGAAGTAGGTTTGTGAGGGTTTTGTCCATATTGATTTTATTCCTGTATGCACCAACCCACAACTGAATTCTCCTCTTATTTCACTTTCTTTTTCTACCATAACTGCTTTTCCTTTCATCAACCATCTTTCTTCTTCAAGACTGAGCTGTTTTACTGCATGTTCCTACATCTGCTTCTCCTGAGACTTCTTCTTCAAATCTTCGGGTGTTTTCTGTTTCTCAGGGGCCTGTGTAATCACATTAGGAGTATTTGGAACTGATAAATTCAGACTCTTTAATAAAAAACTCTCAATATCACTTTTAGAATTAGAGGAAAAATGTGAAGGTCCTCCTATTTCTGGTTCTTTCAATCTTGATGCTTCTATCACAATGGATTGCTTCTGTGTTTCTTCCACTATCACTTCCTCTGTCTCTTTTGTGATTACAGTTTCAGCTACTGATTTTCTCTTTCCCTTCTTGGTCAACTTCTTCTTTTGCACTGGTTTCTTTTGAACCTTCTTTTTTACAACAATAGTGGTTCTAGTTTCTGGAGGTCCTTGCAATTCTTTGAAGTAAGCTAGCAACTCAACTTCCTTTTTAACAAATACCTCTTCTGTTTCAGCTGCCATCATCTGATCATGAAGTGCTTCATAATGCTCTACCTCCTCTTGGACCCAATCTGTAGCCTTGCATGAATAATCTTCCAGCATCTTTTGATATTGTGCCTCATACATTGCTCTTTTGTTATTTCCTTGAGTTAGATAAGTATATAACTGTTCTTTGCTTGTTTGGGGTGGATGAGGATCACTAGAGGATTGGACCTGCTTCTGTGCATCTTCATGTTCTTCTTTTGTAGCTTCATCCATCTCTAATCCAACCTTTCTTGGGTCCAACCGCCTTTTCTTTACAGGAACCACTTCCTCGGATATTACCTTTCTTTTCATCCCTGCTCCCCTCATGCGGGTTTGTCCTTCTATTTCACTCACAACCATTTTCCTTGGAGGACTCTTGATTCCTGACATAAGACTTCTAAACTATTGTGCCTCTGGAGCCAGTTTCAACCGATCTTCCATTCCTAAAACATGATAAATGATCCTGGTTAAAAACTGGGCTCCATTCATGAATTTTTTCCGTTCCCAATGTTTTGCTGCTTCTTTCAGCTGTTCATGGATGTAGGGTGTCACATCCATTACTCCAAAGGGCTTAGTCCTATCCTTGTTATTAAGCATCAATAGTGTAACAGATTTATGTGGCATGGTATACCTTGGTAACTTTGGGAAACAGAAATATTGTAAGAACATCCTTGTGGCATATTCTTCATTCTCTCTTCCTTTGAAGTCAGTGAATTTTGCGTACCCTGTATAGGTTTCCTTATTCTTCTTTACAAAGTTGGGATCAAGCTTGGTTCCCATAGGGTAGAATTGTAAAGCTGCTCTGATATGTTCTGCTCTTATAGTGATACCCACCTCTTGGTTATCCTTGTTCTTGACTTTGCACCAAAAATAAGCATCATTCCCTTTTCCAATTTCTAGCAGACTACTCATTACTTGTGCCACTCTTTCAAAATCAATGAAGAAGATGGGTTCTTCCAATAATTTGTGTATACCAACTGCCTTCCATCTTTTCCGATTGACAGCAACCCTTTGAAATCTCTAAAATTCTTGACATAGCATGGTATATTTGTATCCACCTACTCCTACTGTGAATATATGCTGTCCAATAATGCTTAGGGTTTCTTTGAGATCCTTCACCACCTTCTCTGCCTCTGGAATCTCTAATTCCTCATCAGCTTCCAGGTTCATCTGTTCTTCCACAGCTTCACTGTCTAGGAACCAATGACCTCTTGATAGAGTGACTGATTCTGCCTTGAAGTCATGAATTGATAACTCCTTTGCATTCACCATTCTGAAGAAAATAAAATACACAAAGAAAAACTCCACCCACATGAGTCACAAGAGATCAAACTATAATATTTATTTTGGGATGTCATGACATAAGAATGAACAGAAAATTCAAAATAAATTCTGTTTCTTCAAAAAGACTCAACAAAAGTGATCAGTACAGGTGTAGCAAGATGTCTAGTGCACTCCCTTTTCCCAACAACTCTTTTGGAGAAAAACAAAACATTTATCAATGATCGAAAAATTAATACAAAATAAATAGAACTCTACTACCCTTCTACCTGGATCTTGCTTTGTGCTATATAATTTTTGTAAAAAAGAAGGGAAAATAAACAATTTTTCTCAACTTTTCTTTCTCTCTTTTTTTTTTATAACAATTATTCCTTCTGTTTTTTCTTGTTATTTTTTCTCTCTCTTTTTTTTAATAATAATTTTTTTTTTCTATTTCTTTTCTTCCCCTCCTAATTCTCTTGTTAGAAAAAGGATAAGGTCAAATATTTTTGTCATAATTTTCAACATGTTATGATTTTCTTGATGGAGAATGTTAATCTCCAAAAGAACAACTTACTCTTGTGATTAGAGCACCTCTATACCAAGAGTAAGTCAAACACTTCACTAATTTAGAGGATCAATTGCTAACTTATCAGAAATTAACAAATCTGTGAAGAAGATGACACACAGAAAAGTCTGCTGCATTGTTCATTCCCATTGACCTATCAAATCTGTAAAGTTTTTTATGAAGCTTTGTACGAATCATCTCCTAGAGATTGCGCAACTATTCCAAGTTGAATTACTCCAAAAGATTAAGTATAACTTGAGAAATTGATTTCACAAGTTACCTATGTCAGAAACTGTTACTCAGAACAGTCGACTTTACACCTGTAACTTTTAAGACTTGGTTCTCCTTGAATAGAACCCGTTTTACAAAATGCTTCTAGACATAAGTAGCTTATCTTCCAACTTAAAGATTAAGCCCTCACTCATGCAAAACTTTAAACTGTGCTGGGAGAAATGACCAAAACATTGACTTCGAAATATGCGCCTGTTTTAGGAACCTGTGAATACACTTCACATATGAATGTTCCTTCACTTAATTCACTCAGCCTGATTACAATTGGAAGCTAAAACTTTGCACAGAGGTCAAGCAACTCTCAACTTAGACTTGTACAAAAGCATTCCACAATTGATCTACTGTAGAAGGAAAACACGCAGAAACATCGGGCGCAAAATTTTTCATTTACTCAGAGAAAAATACAACTGAGTGATGAGAGCTAACACACATTCACTTTCCTCTATCTTATGACTTCTATCTCCCTCATTCTTGACTTCTAACTAATGTCACATAAGCTCTCATACATGTCCCGACTTTTCTCAAGGTATTTATAGATAATTTGTACATAATTCTTACTGAACAAAAGATCTAAGTCATCTATGACTATGCTAATGTACATATGTGTACACTTCTCTTGTCCTCTGATTGTAATCTTCTTCCACACTTTAGGAATTGATTCTTCCTTCATCATTTGATCTTCCAAGCCTTCAATTGGTGATTGGTATGCACCAACAGCTCCCCCTCAATCATCAATTGAGGTTTTCTCTGTCTTCTTTATACTTGCCATGTCTTTGATCCTTTGTAACTTAGGTCCATCCAAACTCTTTGTCATCATATCTGCCACCTGTTCTTTTGTTGGAGTGTACATCACTTCAATCTCTTTATCAAGTACCTTTTCCCTCAAGAAATGATACTGAATCTCTATATGCTTAGTCCTGGCATGGAAAACAGGGTTAGCTGCCAAATACAAAGAACTCATATTGTCTCCAAAAATTATTGGAGTACTATGATCAAACTCAAAACTTTTCATCAATGTCTTCAACCATATGACTTCTTTTGCAGCTTCTACCATTCCCTTATACTCAGCTTCTGTGGATGATAAAACAACTGTATGTTGCTTCTTTGAACACCAAAACACTAACTTGTCTCCAACATAACATAGATATCCATGAGTAGACCTTCTATCATCTGAGTCACCTGCCCAATCTGCATCACTAAACACTTTGATTCTTGTGTCAGAAGTGAAACCATAATACAAACCTTCACTTAGGGTTCCCTTGATATATCTGAGTACCCTTTGGGCTGCAATCCAATGAGTCTTCTTTGGACAATGCATGAATTGTGACAACACACCTACTGCATATGATAGATCTGGCCTTGTCAAGGTAGCATAGATTAGACTACCTACCAAACTCTGATATTTCTTCATGTCATTGAACTCTTCACCTCCATACCTGCTTAATTTATGATTTACCTCCAATGGTGTAGTTGAGGTCCTGCAATCTTCCATGTTAAACTTGGCTAGAAGATTCTTCAAGTATCTCTCTTGTGAAACATATACTCCATGTTGAGTATACACAATCTGCATTCCTAGAAAATAAGATAAGTTTCCCAAATCACTTATCTTAAACTCCTTCTCTATTTGCTTCTTGAGTTCATTGATTCCTTGAGCATCTGTTCCTGTAACAATAATATCATCAACATAAATGCACATGTAAATATATCCATTTTCACTTGCCTTCACTAGCAAGCTACTATCTGCCTTTGATGCTTGAAACCCACATTCATTCAAGAACTTGACCAATCTGTAATTCCAAGCTCTTGGGGCTTGCTTCAACCCATATAAAGCTCTCTTGAGCTTACACACATAATCTGATCCAATTGATTCCATAAAGCCTTCTGGTTGCTCCATATATACTTCATCTGCAATGTAACCATTAAGAAATGCATTCTTCACATCCAATTGTGATAATTTCCATCCCTTGCAAGTAGCAATAGCAATCAATGTCCTAATTGTAGACATCTTAGCAACAGGACTAAAGGTTTCATCATAATCTATCCCATAAGTTTGGGCATAACCTTTAACCACAAGTCTAGCCTTATATCTAGACACCTTACCATCTGCAAACCTCTTTGTTTTATATACCCACTTGCATCCAATGACTTTCTGATTCTTTGGTCTTGGTACTAATTCCCAAGTTTCATTTTCAAGTAGAGCATCATACTCTTCTTGCATTGCCTTCTCCCAATTCTGTTTACCTTTGGCTTCTTCATAAGTAATTGGATCTTCTTCTGTTTTCACAATGTAGGCATAATCTTTTGTTGTTAGGAAAGATGTATCATAGCTATACCTTATAGGTTCTTTCCTTTCTCTTGTAGATCTCCTGATTTCTGCACTTCTTGAAGTTTCAGCCTCATTTGATTCTGGATCAAATCTTGGCCCTTCTTCTACATGATCCTGCACTCTACATCTAGAGTCAACTTCATCAACAATTTCTTCACAAACTTTTACCTTTGCCTTTCCTTTCCTTTGAATTACTTCAACATCTGTATACTCATTTGGTGATCCTGTATACCACATGTTTTGCTCATCAAATGTCACATCTTTAGTAACAAGAAATTGCTTTGTGGATGGATTCCACAACCTGTAACCCATTTGTCTATCATCATATCCAATAAACACATACTTCTCTGCTTTTGGTTCTAGCTTATGTCTTAATTGTGAAGGAACATAAGCATATGCAATACATCCAAATACTTTACAATGATCAAGACTAGGCTTCTTACCCCACCATGCTTCATAAGGGGTTCCTCCATCCAAAGCTTTGCAAGGCAACCTATTCACAAGGTATGTTGCAGTGTTAATGGCCTCTGCCCATAAGTAATTTGGACAATTCTTTTCCTTCATCATGGCTCTTGCAAACTCTACAAGAGTCCTATTCCTCCTTTCTGCTACTCCATTCTGTTGAGGGGAGTACCTGCAAGTTACTTCTCTTTTGATACCTGCATTCCACAAATAATCATCAAACTCTTTTGAGAAATACTCTCCCCCTCCATCTGATCTTAACCTCTTTAGCTTTTGTCCTGTGATCCTTTCTGCATAAGCATGAAAGTGTTTGAATGTCTTGAAGACTTCTGATTTGTCCTTGATTACATACAAAGTAATCCACCTGGTTGCATCATCAACAAACAACACATAATATCTGGATCCATTTATGCTATAGTCCCTTGAGGGACCCCATACATCTGTATGAACCAATTCAAGCATGTTTGAATACTTGTACCCTGATTTGTTATAAGAACTTTTATGTGCTTTACCTAATTGACAAGCTTCACACTTGTACACCATATGTTGCCCTTCAATGTTTGGCAATCCAAGCACCACCTGATTCTTTGACATCTCCTTTATAGCTCTCTCATTGAAATGACCTAGCCTTTTATGCCATAGGTCTAATTCAGATACCTTTTGACCTCCATAGGTAAACAATGCATGTCCCACATTACCTTGGACTTTGAGAGTGAACAATCTTCCTTCCTTTTTACCTGCAATTATGGTTCTATATCCCTGATTTGGATCTTGTACATAGACAGAGGCTGTCGTCCCGGGACCTGTGCAGAGGTGAAATGACCCTTGACAGACAATTTATTTCAGACACTTTGTTAATGACCCTTTGTTAATGTGTCTACGAAAGTTGTGTGTGTGGGTGAAATTGGTGGAGGGGGAATGGGAGGAGGTGAAACCGTGGGTGGAGGTGCCGTGGGTGGTGAAATGTCCATACCTTCAGGAGTGGGTGTGAGTGTGGGGCCTGCCATATACACTGGTATGGTAGGTGGTGTGTGTGTGGAAGTGGTGAATAGGTGTGAAGTGGGGTGGGGAGCTGAAAAGACAGGGAATGGTTGAGGGCCTGGTTGAAAAGCCCTAGCAAAGATGTCCTGGAGGGATTGTAGAAATGGAGAGAGGGATATCGGGGGTTGGGGTCGTAAATTTGAGGAGGGTGGAAAGGGTGGCATGGTAGTAGGGAAACCCATGAATGTGGATCTGGGGTCAGGATGACCCGTGGCTGAAGGCATTGGGGATGGTTGTCCTAGGGCAGGCTCGGGAAGGGTTTCGGTGGGTTGTGTAGTGATGGGGTTTGCTTCAAAGGTCGGGTTATCAGTGGTAGAGAATAGGGTGGCACTAGAGATGGGAGTACGAAAGATGAAGGTTGGGTCAGTGGGTTGAGTGGTCGATGGGATTTCCACTGTCTCTGTTCTCGGAGGCGATGGTGGGGGAGTAGGTGGTAGTGGTTCGGTGGACTCCTCATGGGTGGCGGGGTGCTGTTGACTAGCTGTTTGGGAGGTTGGTGTAGTAGTTGGCTCCTCTGCAACTGTAACGGGAATTTGGATATTTTTACCTGAGCGAGGCCGTGTCTGGAACCTTCGTGGGTCATATTGAACTGAAGGCCTCTGAATGGCAGTGCGCACAGCTTCTACAACTCCATATGTTTCTGCCATCAATAAGAGACCTTCCCTGTACTCTGAGTCAACTCCCGCTTCTTCCAACAACTGGGTCATAAGTACTCTGCTGCTCTGTTCAGTGAGTAACTGCTGCGATCGCACTCTTTCCATAATCTGATACAGCCTTCGGAGTTCTGCTGTATATGCTGGGGCTTCAGTGGTCTCTTCTTCATATGCTTCTTCTTCTTCCGGTTGTCCGTGTTGTTGACTTTGCTGAGCGTCACTCCAATGGACATGTCTACCGTCTGTAGACTTTCTTCTTCTCCGTGAGGATGTGCCCTGCTCCTCTGCCTCTGAATAAAACTCCACATCAGAGAATTGTGTGCTTTGTAGGAATGCTTCGAAATCCTGGGGGTCCAGTCCTTCAGCCTCTCCAGTGGCAGCAAACTCGAATTCAGGTGTAACCGGAGGAGCCGATGGGGTGGGTTGTGTCGTAGTGTCAGATTCCGACCTGGGTATCCTAATGGTAAAAGGAGGTACAGTGCCCTCTCTTAATGGTGATGCCTCAGGAGTAGTCAGGACTTCCCTTGTCTGGACACACGGAATCGCGCCCCTCATGCGCTTGGACTGATGTGTGGATGTCTTGAGCCTTTTAAACATTTGTAATTGTGCCCAAGTTAAGGCACGCTCAATGGGGACATCATATGCCAAGCATCGGTAAATGATGCGTGTGAGTGCACAGCATCCGTTCACCACTAATTTCCTAGAAGCCCGTTTGTTCGCTTCATACAACTGATCTATAATCCACACTGGTAGCTTAATAGGTAGCGCACCTGCTTCCGCCAAGTAGAGAGCAAACCAGATCTTCTTGTGTGGTTGCGTGAATCGGTCTTGACCGGGGAAGGCGAAATGTTGCATGCACATGCGGAGAGGGATGGACACATTTGGGGTGAGGGCTGCCATGTCTTTCAGTTTCACTACTTTCCTGTCCTTCATGTTGTTGGGAACGAGAGCATCCTTTTCTGAGGGTACATGCGTGCCATGCATCTTTAAAGCATCACTCACTAGCTCCACAGTAAGTTCAAACCTCTTCAACTCGTTGTTGCCCAGCAATGAGGGGAGAACAAATGATCCGGGTTGGTCCTTATCTTCATGAGCTTGTAATGTAGAGACCAGATAGTAACATCGGAGGAGGTCGGGTTTAGGTAGTGGGGCTTCAAAATATTCCGCCAACCCTGCTCTTTGCCATATGATCTGGAGGTCTTCGGTGTTCTGTAAAGTCTCGAACTCCTTGGAGAAAAATTGGAAACGCACCCATGATCTGTCATACTCGCATTTAGACTCCCAGATATACTTAGCCTCTCCTAATGGACCGGGCATGCCATTGAGCCAATGAGAGTTGGCATGGACTCTTTCCGTGATTCCTGTAGGTGGGTCTGGCACCGGGAGTTGCTGAAGGTGTTGCATCTCCACTGGTCGTTCAGTCGGGGGCACGTCCACAGGTAGGCTATCCACATCAATTCCTGCAGTAAGTATCCCTACTTGTGAGCCCGAACCTGTCGCTTCTGCCATTTTACTGTTTGCCTTCTGATTCTGTGAGAATATAGAAGCATGTGTTAACATCGTAATGGACAGACTAAATCCGTTGCTGTCCCCGTTACAACATTAACATGAGGTATATGGTGAGTTAGTGGTTAGTAAGTGCACGAAGACAGTGAGTGTAGTTAACGTTTGTGTATTCCTAGGAGACTAATGCCGTTAGTAAGTGGGGTGAATTTACAAATCGGGGTCGGGGGGTTTATCACAGATCTTAGACTGCCAAATGCAGTGGATGGGTTTTGCTTTCGGTTTCGTAGAGACTCCAGAGAGCTGTGTCGGTGTCGCTGTTTGGGAATGGGGCCTTTTAGGGACCCACTTATAAGTGATTACATGCATGCTCATGGGTCTTGGTGTGTTCCTAAGTGTTGAGCACGAGGGAATACTGGTTGTACTCGTAGATGGGTTATGCTGCATAGGTTGTGGCCTTGGCGTAACTACTTGTGCCCTCAAGCAAGCCTTAGGCACCCAAATTTGTCTAGATTGTGGGCTTGCCTTCATCGACTTCTTGGGCACCCAAATAGATTTTACTTTAGCAGAAGAATTTCTGACAGACTTCTTATTAGCGTCGTGTTGTTGGTTACTAATAAGAGGCTTTGCCCGTGTAGTTGACGGTGGTGCACCCGGTCGTTCGCCTTTCCGCACCCACACCTGGTTTATTTTCTGGGACATTCTGCTGCGCAGGTACTTTTGATCTCGGACATAGGTAGTACTCGGCTTCTTCTGCTTGTGATCCGCCTTTGGTTGCTGCCTCCTTCTGGCCTTTGGAAAAGAAGGGAGTTCCGTTGCATCCCTGACTCCTTTTTTGCAAATATCATTCCTCTGCAACACAGGGTTTTGAACAAGAACAGCATGGTCATCTTCATGTGTACCCCTGGAAGGACCAGGAGTCTGTGCCTTTCCTAGTTCCTTGAGTGCTCCATTGTCTAATTCTACTGTAACTCGACTATGATTGACCCAAACCTGGAGAAGTCCACTTCTTAGGTTTAAGTTAATTGCTTGGTCATAGATCCAATCTTGACCCAAGACTAGAGGTTCAGTGAGATCCTCATCTTGACACACCAGTACTTTAACTGTCATTGCCTCATCATGAATGTAAAGGGGAAGTTCCGCCTCGCCCATGCAAGGGGTTTCCACTCCTCCCAATCCTATAAGATATGCTTCCACAGGATTGACAGTCAATTGTAATTCTTGGCAGTAAGACAATTTAACAGCACTAGTGGCTGCACCTGAGTCAATCAAGGCTCTTACGGTCCTTGCACTCTTTCCTTGTCCTATATCTAAGGTTATGAAAGGACGTCTATCAATTATCCTATGCGAGCTTGTTCCTGCGACTTCACACATGGCCATAGGAAATCCTTGGTCTGCATAGTCATTCGCTCCAGGCTGATCTCTACCTTGCCTTCGTAGTTTCATCCTTCTGATGCGTTCTAAAGCTTCAGCTTGAGCTTCTTCTCGAACTCGCTTTTCTTCCTCTTTGCGTTTCTTAGCAGTGTTGAGTCGACTGAGCATTTCCTCCGTGAGGGGTTCCTGATACAACTTGACTCTGCAACCGCTAATATAGTTAGGGAGAACATCACCCTCTAATGTGGCTAATTGTACTGCTCCACTCGTGGAGATCCTATTGATGATCATTGGTCCGTAGCCTCTCTTTTCTAGCTTCCTTGCGTGTTGTTTCAGTGTATAGACTAAAACTAGATCTCCTGCTTTCAAACCCTTATCCTTTACGTGGGCATCAAAGTATGCCTTCTGTCTCTTCTTGGCTGCATATATTCCTGCAGCGGCTCTCAGTCTTGTTTCTCCTAATCGTTCAAGGTCAAAGATCCTAGAGGAGAGCTCATGACCTGTCCATTCGTGCTCTCGTGCTACTCTCAATGTAGGGATCAAGAAATCCAAGGGTAACACAGCGTTTTGACCGAATACCATCTGAAAGGGAGTGGCTTGGAGTACCGTTTTGTAGGCCACTCGGTATGCCCAAACAGCATGGTGTAGCTGTTTGTCCCAATCAGAGCGTTTAGTGTTCACTAATTTCGTCAGTACATTGCATAAAATCTTATTAGTGCTCTCAGCTTGACCATTAGCTTGAGGGTGATATGGGGCAGACTTCTTGTGTATTACCAAAAATTCTTGGAGTAGATTTTCAATAACTTCATTCAAGAAGTGAGTGCCTCTATCACTTACAAGCTCTATAGGTAGTCCATATCTCGTGAATACATTCTCAAACAAGAATTTGGCAGTTGTTTGAGCATCGTTCTTGGTTGTAGCTTTTACCTCTACCCACTTGGTGAGATAATCTGTTGCCACAATGATGTATTCCGCATGAGAACCCTTAGCTGGGGGATTAATAGGACCTACGAAGTCTATTCCCCACTTAGAGAATGCACGTCCACCCATCATAGGTTTCAGTGGCATCTCATCTTTGCGTATAGGATACTGAGTCCTTTGACAGACATCACACCGTTTCACATAGGTATGTGCATCCATGTGAAGGGTAGGCCACCAGAAGCCCGCAAATAGTATCGCCTTGATTACCCGATCTGGTCCAAAGTGTCCTCCTGCTACACCTTGGTGAGCAGTTTCCAAGATCTTCAGATATTCACTTTCGTGGACACATAGTCTCAGGTAACCATCCTTACCGCGCTTATATAGATTATTACCGATGAGTGAGTAATCCTGGGCTTCTTGTTCTAAACTCCTTTTCCTAGCTAGAGTCATGTCTGGAGGGAATGTGTTTGTTCTCAAGAATGATACTAGAGGTTCACTCCAATCTGGCACAATGGATACTTGATAAAGAGTGGCATGTTCCACTGGTGGTTTAGTGCAACAGATTGGGCATTCCTTGCACAACTTTTGGACATCAGCTTCCATAGTTGGCCAATGCACTCCGAATCTCTTTAGAGTCTGCAAAGTTCTTTGCTTTGAATGGTGTTGCTCTAACGCACCTACATGTGCTAATTGCAACCATTTAGCGTACTCATCCTCTTCTACGCAACAAGCCAAGATCCCTTGATCTGTGTGCTTGTACATGCTTCCTGCCATGATATGGTACTTTTGGGCTTTTACGATCTCTCTATTCCGTGTGTTCACCACTGGATGATTAGGCCCGTATGTCAATACTGGTACTATTGGCTTGGCCCACTGCGGTATAACTTCCAAATTAAACAAGTAAGCATCAGGAAGGTCATCTGACACTCCTTGTGGGGCTTCTCCCGATGTGAGCCTAGAGAGATGATCGGCTCTCAAATGAGTCCTACCTTTCCTTACCACAACCTCAAATTCGTATTCCATTAGCAAGAGAAACCATCTTACTAATCTACCTGTATTGCATGGCTTGTTTACTAGGTACAACAATGCCTGATGATCAGTAAAAAATTTAAACTTATTTGCAAGCAAATAGTGTCTAAATTTTTTGACTGCATAAACCATGCCTAATCCTTCGCGCTCTGTAGTGGTGTAATTCCGTTCAGCCGCATTCAATTGTCTACTGGCATAGGCAATTGGAAGATCCATATTACCTTCACCAGTAGGTTGTGCGAGCACACATCCAATAGCATAATTGGATGCATCCACGTGAACATGGAATGGCTTATTCCAATCTGGTGTGGTCAAGATTGGTGCTGAACACAATCTTCGTTTAAGCTCTTGGAAGGAATTCTCACATTCATCCGTCCACTCAAAGTTTGTCAGAAGTCCGTACATGGGCTTTGCAATGACCGCATACATGTGTATAAATCGTCGATAATAACCACAATGCCCCATGAAAGCTTGTACTTCCTTGACATTCTTTGGCCTAGGTAGCTCTGCTATGGCTCTCACCTTTTCTTCATCGGTAGATATGCCATTCTTTGACACTATGTGTCCTAGGATCTTGCCTTGCCGGACCATAAAAACGCACTTTTCTGGGTTCAGGCAGACTTGGTATTCTCTACATTTGTCAAAGATTTGTCTGAGTTCAGGAATATGGGTTTGTCTAACATTGGAATGAGCACAGAGATCATCAACATAGACTTCTAAACTCTTCCTCAGGAACTCCTTAAACACATGGCACATCAGCCTCTGGAAGGTGGCTGGTGCATTGGTAAGCCCAAATGGCATTACTCTAAAAGCAAAAATGCCCCATTCTGTGGCAAAGGCTGTCTTATGCTGATCCTCTGGAGCTATGGCTACTTGATTGTAGCCCGAAAATCCATCAAGGAAGCTGTACACTTCTTTGCCTGCCACTCTTTCTAAGAGATGTTCTGTGATGGGAAGCGGATAGTTATCTCGAATTGTGGCTGCATTAACCTTTTTCAAGTTAATGCACACACGCAGTTTGCCATTCTTCTTGGGCACCACTACGATGGGGGATACCCATTCAGTGTGCTCAATTTCATAGATAAATCCAGCTTCAACCAGCCTATCTATCTCTTCTTTGATCTTAGCAGCGTAATTATCGTTATATGTATAAGGCTTTTGCTTAGAGGGTTTGGCATCTGAGGTCATGGGGATAGTGTGTGAGCATATGTCAGGGTCAACACCTTTCAAATCCTTGTAACTCCAAGCGAATACATCTCTGTATTCTCTTAGCAAGGCAATCAATTCATGCTCTTCTTCTTCTGTCAGGTCATGGCCTATATACGTGCATCGCTCCTCTCCTTCTTCTATGGCCACTACTATTTTCTTGGTGGTTTCTTTGTTATCATAGGCCTCTCCTGATTGTGCCTCTCGTTTAGGCATTCTTATCATGACTCTCCTGTCATCTATCTCGTACTTCTTAAAATTTTCTGGGACCTCAAACAAAGATTCTTCCTCCTCTGGTAAGACTTCTTTCTTTCTTCGTTTCTTTCCTTCTTCCTTCGGGGTAATATGTGTTGCTAATCTTACATCATTTGTAACCTCTCCATGCTTCTGCGGTTGAAATTCTACTTCATGGAAGTATTCTTCATCTGATGCAAATGGAGGGTCCATAATGATTGACTCTAGATCGGAGTCACTTGCATCCTCAAATGCATCAGGGCTAGGTTCGCATTCTTCTAAAACTGCCTCTCCCATGATTGGCTCTATGGAGAAGACTGAAATATCATAGCCATCCTCATCACAGTGAGGTGTCCATTGTTCTTCATTGATGGCTACGTCCATTGTTGCTAAAATTTCTGCCCAGCCATGGGGTTCAAATTCCTCGTCTGGAAAAACTACAGGTGCATAGGCTGGGTCTTGAATGGGTCTATGGGTTTCGTTTGCACCTATTTCTCTGGCCTTTTCTCTCTTCTCTTCTTCTACTGCTACCTTGCACATCCATAAGTGAGTATCTTCATGCATCCATGAGGATCCAGACCCTATGGAATGCACCGATTCTGTATCATCTTTGGCTCTATGGATGGGATTCCATTGGATAGGTGGGACATCTCTATGAGAATAATCCTTGAGATTGACTTTCGTTGTAACACCTAAGTGCTGCAGGTACAAAGAATTGGTCCCCCAATCCTGTACCACTTGCAACTGTCGCATGAATGGTCTTCCCAAAATCATCTCATAGGCATGATTCTTGCTGAAGTCACATATGGCAAAGGTATGTTCAAACTCGACACCACAAGTGGTGAGAGTTATTCCTTCTAGCAATCCTAGGGGTCTCTCTATGTGACCATCTGCCATTTGCAATTTCATTCTCGTCGGCCTGAGTGCCGGCTTGCCCCAACGCTTCCATAAGGAGGTAGTGGCAATTGCAACTCCTGCACCTGAGTCCAAAATTGCCTTCGTGGTGTAGTCCTGGTAGGTGATGGGAAGATAGGTGTTCCCTTCTTCACCTTCACACATATCCCCTATCTTATCTAAGGGAATTTCTGGCACTGTCCTATGGGTTCCTACCTGGGAACGAGGTTTTGCTATCTCTGGTACTTGTTTGGCTACATGTTTCCATAATTCAGGTCTAACCTTGAGTAGCTCTTCTAACTTGAGATTACACTGCACCTTAGTGTTCTTCACTACCTCTGTGTTCCCAGGAATGACTGAGTCGTCGTTCCTTACCATGACTGTGGGTGCTCTCATACATGTGGACTTTGCTTCCCATGGGCCTGTGAAGTGGGGTAGCTCTTGTATGGAATTCGACTCAAAGTCTAATCTCTCGTGAGACTGAACACTCTCATGCTCCCCGTAAATAGATGGGATGTCTTGTGGGAATTGGTCGTGTGCATCGTCCACAAGTTCAAAAGGAGGGGCGACCTCGCTTTCGTTATCCCATTTGTCTTCTTGAATCTCTCGTAGGAAGTCTGGTGCAAACCGATTCATAGAAGAAGAAGTGTCTGGCTCCGTAGAATTGGGCGCATAAGCAACCTGTGAAGGAGGGCTGATTCTATTGTTGACTCTCTCCTCGTTCTCGCAAATGGCTGGAGCACAAGCTTCTTGGGGAGGATTACTTATTCTATTACTTTTCCGAACAGGCTCACACATCCCCTGAGAAGGAATGTAGGCAACCTGTGGAGGTACTTGAGCTTTCGAGGGAGGCTCATCTGCCTTTTGGGGGGGAAGATAAGCTTCTTGAGGAGGCCCACGGGCTTCCTGAAGAGGCTGGCTCACCCGTTCTCTTGCCCTTTCCTTTCTTTGAGGGGTAGGTTCCTTTTCTGGCTGTGCTATTGGCCTCTCTATTCTTTCTAAGGAGGGGAAGTTGTCCGGTTTAGGGGCATTGGCCACATACACTTCTGATTGGGAATGATTCCTGTTTTTGCTTGCTTTTTCTTGGTCTTGATTTTTTTCTTCCTTGTCAGATCTTGCAATTATCCTCTCTAACTTCTCTAGGAATCCATCCAAGTGTAATTGCGTTTTGGCTGAGCCTGAGTAATTGAAAAGGCGACTGGCTTCAAACATAGTCTGAGCCAATGCGACCATTTTCGCGCATAGTTTTGTTCTTTCTATCTCTAGGTCAGCTCTAGGATAGCACTTGTCATGATCCGTGACGTTTGGCCCTTCTTGGATTCTGGCCTGATATGCCTTAAGCATCATGTCTATGTCTTCGGGAGTGGGATCAGCTAATACTGATCCTGTTTGGGGTGGTGGGTGGGTTGCGTGGGCTCTCTTAGAGGGTGAAGGGATGGAGGGTGATGGGGATGGTAGCGGTGGGAATGTGTGAGAGTGCGGTTGAGACGTGATCTCTATGATTTTAGCCTTGGTTTCTCGTAGACTTTCCTCAAGTTCACTCATCTTCTTTGCCCATTGCCTTTTCATGCGTTCGCGGCTATCTTTCCAAGCTCTTGTTCTCTTTTTATTTTGGCTCTCAGTATCGCTAGCATCTAGGCTCTTTTCCTGGCCTACCCCTTGGTTTTGCTGCAATGCCTGAGCCCTAGTGACTACCTGTACTGGTGCAGTGGAAGTGACGCTTCCTGAGGAGTCTACCACTAACCCAACAACGTTGATAGGGGTGATTTTTGGCATGCTATTGGGGTTCTTTGGGCAATCTCGTAAGAGATGCTCTTTTCCGCAATCTTGGCAGAAGCCTTGGATCGTCACCGACTGGGTTTGCGTAGGTGGAGGCAAGGGACAATCACGAATGAGGTGATCTCCTTGGCATCTGTAGCACGGTCCTCTAGGAAATGGTGGTCGTACTTGCCTAGGTTGAGGTCTAGGGTTGGGGTTTGTATACATGATGTTCGTGTAATCTGACTCCCAACTAGGTTCGTTCGGCTCTTCACCATAGTAGGACTCTCCATGTTCTGGGGACTGCATGTAGTAAGCCTGGGGGCTATCCACATGGGTAGAATCAAAGCTATGGTCACTTGGGTCATTTTCAAAGATCAAGGATGTTACAGGGACTATAGCTCTATTCAGGTTCTCTTCTGCAGCAGTATACTTTACCGGAATCACATTAGCTGGGGCAGGGGGTTGTTGTGCTAGCACAGGCTGAGGCCTTTGTTGGGCATGATACTGTGGTTGGTAGGTTTGTTGGGGTCTAGCATATTGTGGTGGTGGATTTTGGTTCTGGTATCTGCCTTGTTGGTAGGGTTGCGGATAGGGTTGCCTAACTGCCTGCTTGTTGTATGGGCAGTCTTGTGCGGTGTGATTGGTGTATCTCCGTTCTATGGTGCAGTACTGGCTACTAGGGTTTACTTGGGGTTGAGCCATAATGGGACAGACGTTCGCCATATGGTCACCACCGCATGTATAGCACCTTTTCACAGGGGCAAACCTTGGGATTTGTTTGCTAGTTACACCTAGTTTCTGAGCTACTTTTTCGGCAAGTTCTTCAATTGATGTGGCTTGTGTGGAAGATTGACTAGATGCACTATCTGAATCTTTGTAAATTTTGGACAACTCTAGCTCTTCTCCTAGGTTATCTTCAATGTCAATGCACATACGTACACATTCTTCTATAGTCCTAGGGTCTTTCAGATACACATAGGATCTCAATTTTGGGCTCAGCAATCCGTCAAGAAATAAGGCTACTTGTTTAGCAGATGTGGGTAGCTCCGAAATAGGACACCTTTCAAGATATTGTCTAAATCTTCTTCCTGCAAGTCTCACAGTCTCTTGAGGGGTTTGCTTGAAGCTGTGAATCAGTGAGGAGGTGTTGTGTCTTATGCCGCTCTTAGAGAACTCTATAATGAATGCCTCTAGGAGTTGATCTATGCTCCTGAACTGGCGTTCATCTAATGGCTGAAACCACGTAAGTGCTGTGTTCCTAAGGGTTAGACCGAAGGCATTGTACTGCGTGAACAGATCCTCCACTTGTTCAGCTCTCAAGACTTGCTTGAACTCTGCCACATGATCATAGGGATCTCCTGTGCCGTCAAAGTAATTCTTCATGGACTTAACTAGCTGGGTGGGTCTCAAAGTTCTTGTGTGCTCTCTAGGCCTCGGCAGAGGGAATCCATCTACATTTCTTTGGTTCCTGTGGGCTCTATGCATCTCAGGTTCTACCCTATTCGTCTCCGTTCTCGTTCTTTCTCTGCCCACTGGATTGGCAAAACTTACCTCTGGTCTATCTTTACTTCTGTCTCTTTGCATACCATGAGCCTGGGATGTTCCAGCTCCAGGGTGACCATAGGCTACATTTGATCTTGGTTGGGGGAAAATGAATTCGCCCTTCCAAGTGTAAGCATGCCTATCATTTTCTGTCACCACAAAAATCCTCTCTGACGTGTGGTCTAAGTAGGTCACTCTACCTAGGCTATCTGGATCCTTAAACTCATAGATCATGATTGTTCCTATATCAGTTGGGTGATCCGGTTTATACCTCCAGAAGGCTTCGTCCGTTTCTCGATTGAGAAGCAAATCTATGCACTTGTTATCTTGGGGGATCCACTCAGGCGTGATAATCCTAGTGAGAACTGATTTACCTCGAGGGGTTCTAGGTTCCGCACCCATGTTCCCTTGTTCCAGGTCACCTAAGTCCGCTTCTGAGATTACATTCCCAAAGTCATCTGTCCTATCAGGATGACTAGTGACTACATATATAGTTCCTTCTTTGTCTAGGTATGCACCATTTTCAAACTTGACAGCTGGGTGTTCTAGTCCAATGGATTGATCAGGGTTTTTAATCTGGACCACAGATCTTCCTAAGCCGTCCTCATAGATGCTAGCACCTAATCAGTTGGTCCTCAGGTACTCCAACTGTGTTTTGTAAGGGCCTTCTACCCTGTACAAGTAGGGCACTCCTGAACTTCCCGTAGGTTTGTCCATGCCTTGAGACATCTCTGACTCACTGGTCTCAGAGCGAGGGTAGTTCGAGTGGTGGCTCAACTGCTGGGCCCAGGACCTAGCAGTGTGGTTGACACTAGCCTCTGAAGACCTAAGGCTTTGTCTCTCTCTTACTAGGTGTCGTCCTGATCTAAGGTTCATATGCCTAACTGATTAGCCCAAATTTTTGCCCAGAGTACAACCTCGTTGCCGATCAATTGGTACCAGTCACTTGATTCTTTTTAGTTATTCCTCGTGTTTAAAGTCTTGTCTGCTATTACGTCGTCAGGAATACTTGAATGTTCTTCGTACTTTCAGGTTGATCGTTCCACGTTAGGTTCTTTCCTTTATGTTGTCGACAATACAGAGATTAAGTTTTTAGCTTGAACTTGAGTTTTTAGGTAGTCTTCAACTTGATAGTGGCCTATCGTCGCCCTGACTTACTCCTACTTCTAATCGCTCTTAGCCTAGGCTAGGAATTGACGAAGAGGAGTTGAGAATATTCCGACCTTTCTTGCCGAACCTTGCTCTTTAGTGCTCGAGAAGTTGATTCTCAAGCGTGTGCCACACCCTTGCTTGGATACTCTCAATTGCTTCTCAATAGGCCTGCATAAATCCCAAGATTAGCTCCAAGTAGACCTTTCAATTGACAAACAATTTATTTCAGACACTTTGTTAATGACCCTTGTTCCCCCTTTTGCATTGTTAGAAATTTACTCTAGAGCTCTCTTGGTGTTCCTACCCCTCAGTGTGTCAACTTCCAAATATCCTATCGGAAAATCAACGCGTTATTCTTATAAAAAATAGTTGAGGGCGTGTAGTATATGTCACGAGCTTTCCGACAAGCCCTAGAGCTCAGAAAATGGATTTCGTATGAAAAAGTTATGACCGTTCAGGGTTTAGGGGGTTAACTAGACAAACAGAACCTTTCGGGGGTTTTAATGCATTTTCTAAGGCCTTTGTAAGTAGATGAGTACATGAAAGTGCAAATATGCCCAAAATTTAGCCTAAATTTCCAAAAATTCACTCCTTAATTTTTTGCCGAAAATGCCTGTCTATCGCGATAGACGGTGTCTGTCGCGATAGACACAATCTATCGTGGGGGCTGTCTGTCGCGATAGACGGTGTCTGTCGCGATAGACAGTGTCTATCGTGGATTTCTGTCTGTCGCGATAGACGGTGTCTGTCGCGATAGACGCTGTCTGTCGTGAAATTCGGTCTGTCGCGATAGACGGTGTCTGTCGCGATAGACGGTATCTGTCGCGGTTTCTGTCTGTCGCGATAGACGGTGTCTGTCGCGATAGACGGTATCTGTCGCGGTTTCTGTCTGTCGCGATAGACGGTGTCTGTCGCGATAGACGGTATCTGTCGTGGATTTCTGTCTGTCGTGATAGACGGTGTCTGTCGCGATAGACGGTATCTGTCGTGGATTTCTGTCTGTCGTGATAGACGGTGTCTGTCGCGATAGACGCTGTCTGTCGTGGATTTCTGTCTGTCGCGATAGACGGTGTCTGTCGCGATAGACGGTATCTGTCGCGATAGACAGTGTCTGTCGCGATAGACTGAAAAAATACAAATTTTTGAAAAACTTCTAGTGATCTAGAGTGCCCTCAAGGTGTAGGTTACAATGATAAACATGCATTCACAAAATGTTAAGATTTTCTGTCTGTCGCGATAGACAGAGGCTGTCGTCCCGGGACCTGTGCAGAGCCTGTCGTACCTGCGCACACTGCTGGGGATGATGGTACAGCAAAAAACCTGCAAAATAGCTCAGAAAACATGCAAAAACAGCACATGCAAGTTCGCTCTCTCGCTCTCTCTCACAAGTGAAATGAGGGAAATGAGGTGGAGGTGGGGATATAGTCAAAAAACTGAAATTTTCGCGATGATGGAGATGGACGTGGGAGATGGTGATGATGATGATGGTGAAGAAAGTAAAAGAAAATCGATGAGAGTGAAGAAAATACCTACAACTCCAACGCGTCAACTCTACGTCTTACCATCACACGCTCGTCCTCAAAGCTCGATCCCCGGCAACGGCGCCAAAATTTGGTGTAGCTCAATGATGAGTAGCACCTCCTTTAATGTCAATCCGGGAAGACGTGAGGATGGTATGAAGACCTCGAGCAAGTGGCGGCACAAGTGCGTGAGTGAGAAGCACACAAGCATGCACACACATACACACACACGCGCACACACGGCAAGACAAAGAGAGAGAATCAATGGAGTTCTTTAGATTACTTTCAAAGCTCTTACAAGTTCGTTTCAATTACAATCTAACCTCAAAAATGAGCTCTCTAGCTCTTTTTATAGTTTTTGACTAGCTTTTGGCCCTGTCCAGACCTAGTGTCCGGCCTAGTTAAAAATTAGGTTCCAGGGCTTATTTGAGGGCTCAAACGAAGTCTAAAAATTATGAAATTTGGTACGATGGTACTTCTAATACTCCTCAAGCTCGAGGACTCCTCGGCTTGCACAAAATGGAGTCTAATCTACCAAAAACGGGATTTACAATGTTTGTGTAGTGATTAAAATCACTTGGGTTGTACATAATCTATGGGAAAAAATGATCTGGCCTTGTTGCCGTATTGTGCATGACTCCTTTATTGCTTTGTATGCCAACAACTTGGATCTGCAAATTCTGGTTTTTCTTCATCTCCTGTAATAAATGATATAAGATCTTTGCTCATGAGGTGTGCTTCCATCCTCATGGACCATGCTGGATAGTTCTCCCTATCTAGCTTATCAATTTGCAAGCTTTCTCCCATCTTGTATCCACCTGTGTATTGAAACTTCAAGCTTTACAAACAATGTATATACCTTTACTTCGAATTGAACTCCTTTTGCCTTTCTTGATGTCAATTTGTCTTCTCCCCAAGCTTTGACTCCAAGCTTTCACTTCTTGATCCTTCAAGTGTTGAATTTCTTGAATCTGCAGCAGTCGAAATCCTCCTTTTCTTCAAAATTGATGTCTCCTGCTCTGATACCACTGATGGAGAATGTTAATCTCCAAAAGAACAACTTACTCTTGTGATTAGAGCACCTCTATACCAAGAGTAAGTCAAACACTTCACTAATTTAGAGGATCAATTGCTAACTTATCAGAAATTAACAAATCTGTGAAGAAGATGACACACAGAAAAGTCTGCTGCATTGTTCATTCACATTGACCTATCAAATCTGTAAAGTTTTTGATGAAACTTTGTACGAATCATCTCCTAGAGATTGCGCAACTATTCCAAGTTGAATTACTCCAAAAGATTAAGTATAACTTGAGAAATTGATTTCACAAGTTACCTATGTCAGAAACTGTTACTCAGAACAGTCGACTTTACACCTGTAACTTTTAAGACTTGGTTCTCCTTGAATAGAACCCGTTTTACAAAATGCTTCTAGACATAAGTAGCTTATCTTCCAACTTAAAGATTAAGCCCTCACTCATGCAAAACTTTAAACTGTGCTGGGAGAAATGACCAAAACATTGACTTCGAAATATGCGCCTGTTTTAGGAACCTGTGAATACACTTCACATATGAATGTTCCTTCACTTAATTCACTCAGCCTGATTACAATTGGAAGCTAAAACTTTGCACAGAGGTCAAGCAACTCTCAACTTAGACTTGTACAAAAGCATTTCACAATTGATCTACTGTAGAAGGAAAACACGCAGAAACATCGGGCGCAAAATTTTTCATTTACTCAGAGAAAAATACAACTGAGTGATGAGAGCTAACACACATTCACTTTCCTCTATCTTATGACTTCTATCTCCCTCATTCTTGACTTCTAACTAATGTCACAAAAGCTCTCATACATGTCCCGACTTTTCTCAAGGTATTTATAGATAATTTGTACATAATTCTTACTGAACAAAAGATCTAAGTCATCTATGACTATGCTAATGTACATATGTGTACACTTCTCTTGTCCTCTGATTGTAATCTTCTTCCACACTTTAGGAATTGATTCTTCCTTCATCATTTGATCTTCCAAGCCTTCAATTGGTGATTGGTATGCACCAACATTTCTAAATACAGATCAAATATGGATGATCTTTTTTCCATTGAAACAACTCTAATTTTTTGACCCAACACTTCCTGACTCTGATTGTCCTGGTTTCAGGCAAACAACCATTTCCTTCGGATAAGCATTTGGTAGGATTTTTTGGTCTCCATATCCATTTTGTCCTGAATTTCTGTTTTGATGAGCGAACCTCTTGTAGACTTTGATTCCATGTGCTTCTTGTTCTGATGTTTTGATTCTTTGGACAATGCCATGATTGCCACCTTCTTCCTATCTCTCCACCCTTCTTTGTTCTTCCAATCTTTTGCTGATTTTGACTACATGAAGCTTGATCATTTAACATTTGTATTGATAATGTCTATATATCTTCAAATGCAATAGTGAATCCTTCCAAATGTATATCATGAACATCTGATTGAATTTCTTGTTCTTCATTACTCAATAAAAATATTAAAAACCTTTTGTCATTTATGTTCAATTTTAGCTTCATTTTTTCAAAATCCAAAATCACCTTACCTTGTTGGAGCCATGGTTGACCTAAAATCACTTTTTCAGACATCAAATGATCTGGCCATTCTTCACAGTCTATTATCATATATTCTTCATTGAACTTAACTTCAATAGACAGTGAAGACATGCTTTGTACTATTTGACCTTCCAAAGTTTTGATTAAGGTTCTGCTTTTAGTTCTTTTTATGTTAAATTTACTTACCAAAGCGGAACTAATCAGATTCACTTGTGCTCCAGAATCTATCAAAACCCTAATGTTTGCATTTTGAAAATCCATTGTCATCACAGGCACATGTTCTTTTGGTTTTAGAGGAGTTTCACACAGACAGACTTCCCTAAGATCTTTGATTTTTCTTATCCTTTCCATTGCTTCCAGTTGAGCCTCTTTTCTAATGTCTTCCTCTTCTTTTTTCCTATTTTGAGCTCGTTGCAACCTTCTCCATTCATCAACAGTTAATGGACAGTCATACCTCTTGACTCTACATCCACTTATGAAGTTTGGCATGATTTCTCCGTCTATGTTAGCTAGTTGAATGGCTCCACTGTTGCTTATCTGATGTATAATATACGGTCCATGTCCTTTTTTCTGGAACTTTTTCTGATGTTATCTGACTGTGTAAGCCAAAACTAGATCTCCTTCCTGTAGATCTTTTTCTTTTATATGGACATCATGATAAGCTTTTTGCCTTTTCTTGTCCACATATATACTCATAATGGCTTGGAGTCTAGATGCTCCCAACTTTTCCAATTCTATTACTCTCTCTGATAGTTCATGTCCAGTCCAATTGTAGTGACTACCTACTTTTAATGTTGGAATAAGGAATTCCATAGGTAGAACTGCATTTTGTCCATATACTAGATTGAATGGTGTGTTTCCTATTGCAGTTTTATAAGCCACTCTATAAGCCCATAGGACATGATTAAGTTGTAAATCCCAATCATTCATGTTTGTATTTACTAATTTTGATAGTACAGTACAAAGTACTTTATTAGTACTTTCTGCTAACCCATTGGCATGTGGGTGATATGGGGCTGACTTTCTATGGCTAATCAGGAAATATTCAGTTATGTTTTCTAGGATTTGGTTTACAAAATGGATCCCCCTATCACTTACTAGTTCAATTGGAAGTCCAAATCTGGTGATAATATTTTCATATAGGAATCTGGTAGTAGTATGAGCATCATTTCTTCTTGTGGCTTTGGCCTCAGCCCACTTTGTTAGGTAGTCTGTAGCCACTATGATGTATTCAGCATGGGATTGTTTTGCTAGAGGATGTATAGGTCCAATGAAATCCAACCCCCATTTACTAAAGGCTCTGGCTGAAATTAATGGAACTAATGGCATATCATCTCTTTTATTTGGTTGACTCACCCTCTGACAGACATCACACCTTCTTACATAGGTTCTTGCATTAGGAAATAGGGTTGGCCACCCAAAGCCAGAATATAAAATGAGTTTAGCAGTTCTGTCACTTGAGAAGTGTCCTCCTGCTACTCCAGAATGTGCCAGTTCCAACATTTCCAGATATTTATTCTCAGGAACACAAATTCTTAAGTATCCATCCATTCCTCTCTTATACAACTGTTCTCCTATCAATTGATATTCTTCAGAGATTACTTGTAGATTTTTTGAATGTGTACCAGCTATCACTTGTTTTCCTTTCTTCTTCCTTTTTAATTCCTCAATGATATTTTCACTCCAATCTGGATTTTTTTTGGAACCAATATAGAGTTATGAATTCTGAATCTTGCAATAATTGGCACTTCCTGCAATTAGCAATGTATTTTGTTACATCTTGAATCTTATTAGGCCCATGTACCCCCATCCTGTTAAGATTACTTAGGGTGACTACCCTGGAAGCATGAGTGCAAGGGTTCCAACAATGAGCTCTCCTCAGATATTCTTGTTGCTCTTCCTCAGGAGTACAATATTCCAGTATGCCTGTGTGGTTGAGATGGTACAAATGCCCAGCTAGTAACATAAAGTTCTTGCTTTGTAATACTAAGTGTGCATTGTCCCCAACTGTTCTGCAAGGTCCCATGGCTAATAATGGTACTAAAGTCATGGCCCACTCAGGAACACTCTCTACCTTAAACAAATAAGTGTCTGGCAGGTTGTCATCTAAAGGTGAACTAGGTTCTTTAGACTGAATTCGAGATAAATGATCTGCTCTCAAGTGTGTTTTCCCTTGTCTGACCACCACTTCAAACTCAAATTCCATTAGCAAATCTGACTATTCTACCAGTGTGACAAGGTTTATTTACCAAATATAATAAAGCTTGATGGTCTACAAAGAACTTAAAATTGTTGGCCAAAAGGTAATTTCTATATTTTTTTACAGCAAATACCATGCCCAATCCCTCTCTCTCAGTGGTTGTGTAATTTTTTTCTGCTAGATTCAATTGCCTACTAGCATAAGCCACTGGAAAATCTAACTTGCTTCCTTCTATTGGTTGTGCTAACACACATCCTAAAGCATAATTTGAAGCATCCACATGGACATGAAAAATTTTATCCCATTGAGGTGTTTTCAGAATTGGTTGGTCACACTCCCTGGTCCACTCAAACTTTGTAATTAGGGCATATAAGGGTTTGGCTATGTCAGCAAATTTGTGTACAAATTTCCTATAGTACCCACAATGTCCCATGAATGTTTGAAGTTCCTTCACACTTGTAGGTCTTGGAAGCTCTATTATGGCCTTTATTTTCTTCTCATCAGTTGAAATTCCATTTTTAGAGACTATGTGACCTAACATTCTTCCTTGTCTTACAAAGAATACACACTTTTCTAGATTTAAACATACTCTGTAGGTTCTGCATTTCCTGAATATATTTTCTAAATCCTGCAAGTGATCTTGTCTTTTAATGAAAAAGTACAAAGATCATCTACATAAATTTCCATTACATTCCTCACGCAGTCAACCTCAACCTAACAAGTGGACTTCTTCAGGCTTGGGCAGGCCAAAGCAGCCTTACGATTGAATTAGAAAATCAAGCACTCAAACCATTAGAAAAGGCACCAACTCCTGGTCCCTCCAAGAGCCCACACGAAGATAACAATGTTGTTCTTGTCCAAAGTTCTATGGTGCAGAGGATTGTCACTCTCGACGAAGGTACAGAAGACAATGATGAGTTCCCATCTGTTCCAAAGAAGATTCTAAAGGGGCAGGCTCAGCAACACACGACACTGAGGAGACCGATGATCAAGAAGCATGAGCACCAACCTGGGCATTATGAAGTACCTCATGGCATGAAGCAGATCTGGATATGCAAGTTGGAAAAAAACCACGACTCTAGAGGCAGGTTCTCAAAAAAGCATCAAGGGAACCACACCGTCAATGACTAAAATGAAGCAGTTCCCTAGGCAACAATCTAGACATACCATTTCTATTGGGGTCCCTAAGCGGTCAATGAAGGCTATCCCTAATGCTAGATGGATATGGGTGCCCAAGGCCTGCTTACAAGCCCAAATAACTTCACCTCCAGTCACTAGCTTAAATCAACACTCACAAGTACTCTTGGCAAACAGCTCAGGGAAGATACCTACACCTCACACTGTTACACCTTCTGTCAAACCTAGAAATGTCTGGAAATGGGTGCCCAAAAAGTCCCAAATCCAGCACAATCTAGTTCATAAATCTTTACCTGTCATTAGCTCCAAGAGTTACGAATCCTCAATCAAAGTTTGGAGACTTAAACCTTGTATCAAACCCCCTGATCCAATTTTGTAAATCCATCCACTCTGATGTAGGTGCATTCTGAGTCCATTGCATATGCAAAGTATGCATCTAGGATGACACTAACCTCTAACCAACATTCACACTTATCACAAACACTTCACCTCTAACCACTAACCATCTGGAATGTCATGTTGGTATTGTGAAGGGAACACCATTACACCTTGTTTCCTATGCAACACTAATGTGCCCTTCTTCTTCTAGTAGATAAGCATCAGAAGTCTCATGGTAGCAGCAGCAGAAACAAGCTCCCAGGCAGGCACTAGTACTCAAAACAATTGGGATACCATGCCCGTGGAGGCTCCACTGACAACGAGGTCTGAAGAGTTTTTGAATGTGCGAAGAATTCCCATCTCAGATCCACCTGTTGGGGCTTCACTCACTAATTAGGCATTGACATATGAAGACATATGAAGAAGGAAAGAAGAAGTCAAGAGAAAGCATACAGAAAATTAAGCATAAGTGAAGGGACAATTTCACTATTGTAAATTAGTGCAAAATTAGAGTTTAGTTTTTCATTTGATCTTCAGAACTTACGAGTTCAAGTCTAGGAGAATGTAAATCATAGGTATATAAGTTAATTTGAGACAAAAACATGTAAGAGAGAACTCAATTTTGTAATCTGAGTGAGTAGAGAAAAGTCGTGTCTTTTCTGAGAGAGATGTTGAGGAAAAACTTCTGAGTCTGAGAGAGTTTTCCATGGCTATGAGCAAAATTAGGCTAAGCCATTTTGTACACATCTTCTCTGATATACAACATATGTTTGTGTAGAAGGATTGAGTCTAATTCCTCTTGTACATTGAGTTCTAAGTTATTTCATATGACTGTGTAAGATAGTTGACAGTTACGACTTTTCTGGCACACATTTGTCTGAACTTCTTAAGGTCAGATCTCGAAGCACACTGTAAAGTTTTCAGTAAGTGATAGCTCGTTTTAAAGCTCCTCAACTATATTTGGTCAAAAGATCTTTAAGAAACGGGACGCATACTCAGAGAAATCAGCTTAACAGTGAAGGTATGTCAAATCGATGAAGTAGATTTTTAGTTTTCAGACATAGTGGAAAGTGTGGAGCAAAATCAGAAGATTTTGAAGTTATCACTTGAGAGTTTTGTTTGTTATGTGTTGCTTAACATTAGCAAGAACTTATCTTAGCAAATGATCAAAGGAATTTGCAAAGATCAAGCTGATACAGGTCAGATTGAAGGATTGAAGAAAAGGCGCAGATTTCTGTGAAGTGAAATTTTGATTTTCACTAAATTCAGAGATGAAGACTCACATTGTGAGTATTGCTAAGCTAATGATGGTTATGGAGGTCTTCTAATACCACATTAGTTTAGTTCTTGTGGTGTTTTACACACCAAAAAGTGGTATCAGAGCAGATAAGGTCCTCGAGAGTAAAAGGAGAGCAGATACAAGAAGAATTGAAGAGTTCTTTATCAAAGAAGGTGGAAGCTGAGGTGTTCAACAAACAAAAGTCATCAGAAGATTATTTCGAAGTTACTCCCAAGGGTAAAGGTCTACAAAAGGTATCATTCTTTAACTTTATACTTACAGGTTGAAGCAGAAGCAAGGATACTATGGCAGATCATGTGTCCATTGACAAATTGGACAGAGATAACTATCCTGCTTGGGTAATGAGGATGGAAGCCTTACTTATGAGTAAGGACCTAATGGTATATGTGACAGGTGAAGAAGAGAAGCCTAAATTTGAAGATGAGAGTCATCTAAGAAAGGAAGAGCTAGAAGCTTTGAAGCTATGGCAGAAGAGAGATGCAAGTGCAAGAGCTTATATATATAACACTATTACAGATCATTTGTTGCCACATATCAGAGGGTTAGAAACAGCTGAAGATATTTGGAATGCTTTGGAGGATCACTTCCAAAACACTACTAAAGCTAGGAAAGCTAGCTTATGGTCAGAGTTCACCACATTCAAGAAAAAGCAAAATCAGAGCATTAGTGATTATGTCACTAAGATGAAGGACTTGGCAGATAGCCTTGGATCCATTGATGAGGATATTGAAGATCATAGGTTGATAGCACAATTACTTGCAGGGTTAAGAGGTGATGAAAGGTGGAAGCCTTTTGTACTTTCAACAGAACTCTCATTAAACCATTATGTGCCAGAATTGAATCAATTACTTGGATTGATGCTCACATTTGAGCAAGACTTGAAGTCAGATGGAGACAAAGGTCAAAGTTCTGCAATGTACATGAAGAATAAGAAGAAAGGAGATAAAGGCAAGGCAAAGGATGAAGAAGAGTCAACAACTCAAGCAAATTATGCAAGAGGAAGAGGTATTGGCAGAGGTAAAGGTCGAGAAAATGGAAGAGGTAGAGGTAATCAGAACAATAACAAGAAGACATGTTGGATTTGTGGATTGAGCAATCATCTAGCATATGATTGTTGGCATAATCAACAAGGATCAAGCCAAAATCAGAACAACAATGGCAGAGGAAGAGGTGGAAGGTTTCAGAATCAATTTCAAAGAGGAAGACAAAATTCAAGAGGAAGTTATGGTAGAGGTGGTGGAAGAAATTGGAATCAGAGTCACTCCTACAACACCACATATTACAATTATGCAAATGATACACAGAATGACAATCATACAACATTGATGATGAATTCAATAAGTTCATCAGAGAAGGAGGATCTCAAGGTATTTTATATTGACTCTGGTTGTTCAAATCATTTGTCAGGTAATATAGAATTGTTGTCAGAATTGGAAGAAGGCAATTCAAGTCATACAATACAAACAGGTGATAATACAAAACATAATGTGCATTCAATTGGAAAAGTGAAGTGCAGGAGTGGAGCTGATTTATTAACAAATGTTTTGTATGTTCCAACAATACCAAAGAATCTGATTAGTGTTGGACAAATAGTAGAAAAAGGTTTTCAAGTCAGATTTACAAATGAAGGAGTATTTGTTGAAGATCCAGAGGATGCATACAAACCCATTGTTTGTGGTAAGAAGGAAGGTAGACTTTTTACTCTCAAAGTACAAGGAAATGTTGGTCAAGCCCTAATCACACATGGTGATGAAGTAATTACAGAGTTAGATCTTTGGCATAAGAGATTGGGACATTTCAATGAAAGAGGAATCAAAACTATGGTGGAGAACCAATCTGTAATGGGGCTACCAAATGTGAAGAATCAACATATGATATACAAGTGTGAAGCTTGTCAGATGGGAAAAGCACATAGACTACCATTTCAGAAGAAAGGTTTCAAGCATGATGGTTTGCTTGAACTCATACATACAGATGTATGGGGACCAACAAAAGAAGGATCAATAAATGGATCTAGGTATTATGTTTTGTTTATTGATGATGCTACAAGGTGGATAACCCTTTATGTTCTAAAAGAAAGATCAGAAGTATTTGGAGCTTTCAAACATTTTCATGCTTATGCAGAAAGAGTTACAGGTCAAAAACTCAAGAGGTTAAGGTCTGATGGAGGGGGAGAATACTTCTCTCAAGAGTTCAATGACTATCTTTGGAATGCAGGTATCAAGAGAGAGATAACTTGCAGGTATACACCTCAACATAATGGGATGGCAGAAAGGAGAAATAGAACATTGGTTGAATTTGCAAGAGCAATGTTAAAGGAAAAGAATTGCCCTAATTATCTTTGGACTGAGGCTGTAAATACAGCTACATACCTTGTTTATAGGCTACCATGTGGAGCTTTGAATGGTATGACCCCTTATGAAGCTTGGTGGGGTAAGAAACCAACACTTGACCATTGTAAAGTGTTTGGATCAATTGCCTATGCTTATGTGCCATCACAACTCAGACATAAGCTTGAACCAAAGGCAAAAAAATATGTGTTTATTGGGTATGATGAAAAGCAAATGGGTTATAGGCTATGGAGTCCTTTAACTAAACATTTTATTGTTTCCAGAGATGTGACCTTTGATGAACAGAAGAGTTGGTATGCAGATAAAGATTGTGACCTTGAAACATTTGAAGAAGAGATAAGAAGGAGTGCAAGAGGTAAGTCACATATGCAGATAGATGGAGATGAAGAACATATGTAAGCAAGCACATCAAGAGTTGGATCATATAGAAGGAATGAAGATGGACCAATATTTGATGAAGAAGTACATCCAGATATACATGAAGAGTGTGAACCTAGAAGATCAACCAGAATGAGGAAGCAACCTACAAGGTATTCATATGATACTTCTTACTTGACTCAGAAAAATTATGCTTACATGGTTAAGGAAGATGAAGAACCTCAAAGCTATGATGAAGCAAAGGGTAAGAGACAATGGGAAGTAGCAATGAAGGAAGAGTTTGATGCACTTGAAGAAAACAAAACTTGGGAACTTGTTCCAAAGCCTAATGGTAAGAAAGTGATTGGAAATAAATGGGTTTACAAAATTAAGAAGCATGCAGATGGAAGAATAGCCAGATACAAAGCCAGATTGGTGGTTAAAGGCTATGCTCAAACTTTTGGCATAGATTATGATGAGACATTCAGTCCTGTGGCAAAGATGTCAACCATAAGGACAATCATTACCATTGCAGCATCAAAAGGATGGACATTGAGTCAATTGGACATTAAGAATGCATTTTTAAATGGATATATATCAGATGAGGTTTACATGGAGCAACCTCAAGGGTTTGCAGATCACAAGTTTCCAAATTATGTTTGTAGGTTGAGAAGAGCACTTTATGGTTTGAAGCAAGCTCCAAGAGCTTGGAATTATAGACTTGTAAAGTATCTTAATGATTTTGGATATCAAAGTTCAAAGGCAGATGCAAGTTTACTTATCAAAAGAACAGATGAAGGTATGATCTACATTTGTATCTATGTAGATGATATTATAATTACAGGTACCTCAAATGAAGGAATCAAGGAGGTGAAGAAGCTACTTGAGAAGGAATTCAAGATAAGTGATCTAGGAAAATTGTCATATTTTCTTGGAGTGGAAATCACTTATGCAGAACATGGTATATATGTATCACAAGAAAGGTATCTCTTGAATCTTCTAAAGAAGTTTAACATGGAGAATTGCAGAGAGGCATCTACACCACTAGAGGTCAATCATAAACTCAGTAGATATGATGGTGCAGATTTCAAAGACATGAGGAAATATCAATCTTTAGTGGGAAGTTTAATTTATGCAACACTAACAAGGCCTGATCTTAGTTATGCAGTTGGTGTCCTTTCTCAATTCATGCATTGTCCAAAGGATCCACATTGGATTGCAGGTCAAAGAGTTCTTAGATATATCAAAGGGACTTTGAAAGAAGGATTGTATTATCCTTTTACATCAAATATAAGATTGAGAGCCTATAGTGATTCAGATTGGGCAGGAAGTCAGGATGATAGGAGATCTACTCATGGCTACATGATATACATTGGAGATAAGCTTGTGAGTTGGTGTTCAAAGAAACAACACACAGTGGCCTTATCATCAACAGAAGCTGAATACAAAGGACTTGTGGAAGCAGCAAAGGAAGTCATATGGATGCAGACATTATTCAAAAGCTTGGGAATTGATCAAGGTATACCTATCATTCATGGAGATAATATGAGCTCATTATATCTTGCAGCAAATCTTGTATTTCATGCAAGGACAAAGCACATAGAAATACAGTATCATTTTCTCAGAGAAAAGGTAATGGAGAAGGAGATTGAAGTGGTGTACACTTCTACAAAAGATCAAATTGCAGATATTATGACAAAAAGCTTGGATGGAGTGAAGACAAATAGGTTCAAAGAGATGGCAGGAATAAAAGAGAAGAAGATTATGTGAAGAAGTCAAAGCATGCTAATTAGTGATTGAGGGGGAGCTGTTGGGGCTTCACTCACTAATTAGGCATGGACATATGAAGACATATGAAGAAGGAAAGAAGAAGTGAAGAGAAAGCATACAGAAAATTAAGCCTAAGTGAAGGGACAATTTCACTATTGTAAATTAGTGCAAAATTAGAGTTTAGTTTTTCATTTGATCTTCAGAACTTACGAGTTCAAGTCTAGGAGAATGTAAATCATAGGTATATAAGTTAATTTGAGACAAAAACATGTAAGAGAGAACTCAATTTTGTAATCTGAGTGAGTAGAGAAAAGTCGTGTCTTTTCTAAGAGAGATGTTGAGGAAAAACTTCTGAGTCTGAGAGAGTTTTCCATGGCTATGAGCAAAATTAGGCTAAGCCATTTTGTACACATCTTCTCTGATATACAACATATGTTTGTGTAGAAGGATTGAGTCTAATTCCTCTTGTACATTGAGTTCTAAGTTATTTCATATGACTGTGTAAGATAGTTGACAGTTACGACTTTTCTGGCGCACATTTGTCTGAACTTCTTAAGGTCAGATCTCGAAGCACACTGTAAAGTTTTCAGTAAGTGATAGCTCGTTTTAAAGCTACTATCCTCAACTATATTTGGTCAAAAGATCTTTAAGAAACGGGACGCATACTCAGAGAAATCAGCTTAACAGTGAAGGTATGTCAAATCGATGAAGTAGATTTTCAGTTTTCAGACATAGTGGAAAGTGTGGAGCAAAATCAGAAGATTTTGAAGTTATCACTTGAGAGTTTTGTTTGTTATGTGTTGCTTAACATTAGCAAGAACTTATCTTAGCAAATGATCAAAGGAATTTGCAAAGATCAAGCTGATACAGGTCAGATTGAAGGATTGAAGAAAAGGCGCAGATTTCTGTGAAGTGAAATTTTGATTTTCACTAAATTCAGAGATGAAGACTCACATTGTGAGTATTGCTAAGCTAATGATGGTTATGGAGGTCTTCTAATACCACATTAGTTTAGTTCTTGTGGTGTTTTACACACCAACACCACCGAGTGGCCTAACAGAAAGAGTGAAAGGACATTCTCATTGGTTCAATGAGATGCCAGGAGATTTGGGAGATGGAGATCATATATGGGAATCCAAGTTGGAATTTGGAGAATTTTGGTGGACCTTTTAGTTCTTGTCACGAGAATTTGAAGCATTACAAAATGTAGCTCCTCTTCAAGATATTTGGCAAAAATCAGGGTTGCAGGATTATTTTAGTGCATCTCTACCTAAACCTGATTTCCTTAGGTGCTATTACTTGATTGCAACTCTGAAAGCAATAAGAGATAAAGATCAGTTAGGCACATTCCTGGTGCCCTCTCTATCAAACCAGGAGGAAATGAAAAAGTTTGATTTGAACATCACTTTAATCAGGGAGGCCCTTCAAATGTACGGCACCCATGTACCCTCCGATCGAGATCCTTTGATACTAGAGTCTATGAAGAACAGTAGACTCAAGAAGTTGAAAGAGATGTGTGCCCTCACCCCAAACATTGCCATACCGTTGAGAATGTGCCTTCAACACTTCGCATTTTCGACGCAAGATTGGTTCACTCAGCCTCATAAAAAGATTTGGTATGGTCTATACCTCGCACAGACTCGGAGTCTACCTATTAAGATGCCAGTATGGATCCTTGATCAATTATATGAAGCACGCAAACGAGGAGTGAGGAAGCCTAATTTGAATGGTTGTTGTGCCATTATGGGAATCATCTACAGATGCCTCGCATATGATGTGCCAATTGCAAGGGCACAAATACTCACAACTGCAATTCTTCCAGGGGTGAAAACCAGGGGTTCAACCAGCCAAAAGAATGTGTGGATCACTTTCACATGTTCCGATTCCTCGCGAGTCCACCACATAAATCTCCCTTGGAGAAGAAGCACAAGTAGCCCCATTCACGATCCATCTCCAAGGACCACAATCAGAGGGCATGTTACAACCCACTCCATCAGCCCCTCCACTACCCACGGATGTTGAGTTTGCCTCCATGGCTACATTGGCAGAAGGTACATCCTTTGACTTTGAGAGCTTCTTGCAAATAGTACAGTTATCTGAGAGTGAGTTCTTCTCAGACACGGATGTCCCCTGATCATCATCCCAGAGAGGATGACCACATAGTGAGGCACGAAGAGTACATTGGGAAGATGAGGCACAACACACTCAGGTTGAAGGCACACATGAACAAGAAGAGGCACAGGAAAACGAATAAGAGGAGGATGCCCCTGCCTACACGGCAAAACTCAAACGGCTCTACAAGACGATCAAGCAGGTACAAAAAAGGCATAAGCTGTCAGAAGAGGCAAATAGAGCACTGGTGAACCAGATGCTGCAAGCGGAGAATGTAGACCCTCATTTTGTAGAATCATTGAATCTTTTGGTAGATACCTTTGGAATAGTGGAAGCCATGCAGACCATGGTATATCGTACCACCCCTCAATACGACCAACGAAGGATCGATACATGACCACGCAGGGGAAAAATGATTCAGATGGAAGTCTCTACCTCACTCCCTACCAGTGCTCAGGAAGATGTGCACATGACTAGCCCTACTAATGCTGATGCACATGACGATAGCACACAAATACCATCTCCCCCATTACCTCCCACCCAACCCACCGAACCCCTTGCCTCTAGCATCACTGAACAACCCATAGCCATCCTTACGGAACCTATGTCGCACACCACCATTATGCCATCCTTACCTATCCCTACCTCTATTATTGCTTGCCCATTTTCTGAACCTCATATAGGTCATCCCGCCACCCATCAAACCATATTAGGTCACCCATCTTATCAACCAGCTCTTGGATAGCCACATCTCCCTACCCAAACATTAACACACCCATTTTTCCTCACCACTCCAATTCCTCTTTCCCAAAACCTACACAAACCACCCTACCTCCATTCATGGCAAACCTTATAAATATAGTTCAACAAATTCAGAATAATAGTAGAAAGTCCCTTTCCCACACCACCTCCCCCACATTCACGGCCACCACTAACACACCACCCACCATTCCAGTATTCACGATTCACACTTCACACACAATCACGTATGATCCCATGGACATTTCACCCTCCACCGGACCACTCACCACCACGTTTGTCTCAACATCACCACTCGTAACTTCGTGCACATCACCACATACACCCACTGTCAGCACAACATCCACTTTTCCCTTCCCCATTTCCCAACCCCTTGCATCTCTCACCTCCACCTCTGCATCCACCTCATTTAGTCATGCACTGGACACTATGTCAAAGCTGGGGCCCAATTTAAACAGGAATACAGATTATTAGAAGAAAACAATAAAGAGCTTGGTACGCTGTCGTCCAACCTCCAGGCACGTGTCAAGGCCTTCGAGCTGAGTAATATTGCATTACAACAATAGGTTACCACTCTCCAACAATCTCATGCGAAGCTTGAAGCCAAGTATATAGAGACGGGTAAGGCAATGGAAGAACAACTCAGAGATCAGCTAGCCCGCAATGCGAGACTACAAAGAAACATGGCTCTACTCCGACGACACCTAGCAGCTGTCGAAGAAGAAAACAGAAGATTACAGCAACAAAATCAAGACAATCTCAAAGCCACCATAGAAAACACTCCACGGGCACCCATAGACCCTACTAGCTTCTGGGCTATCCCCTCAGAAAGTATCCAGCAAATATTGGAAACCTATGCCAACCTCTTAGAAGCACATGATCAGCTTGTCCACCAAATGAAAGAACTCTAGAAACAACCAATGCTCGGACCACACATGACACAACCAAGAAATGTGGTCAATGTTGCTACTTCACCAGCACCAGAATCTTCCACGGCCAATGAGGTACTTGAGCTATGACAACAAGTGACAGAATTAAAGATTAAGTTGTTACAATATGAATGACCCCCCTCTCCACCTGATCAAACCATCAGAGGAAGAAACAGTAACCATTCCCATGGAAGAGACCTTTGAAGATAACTATGAGCCTCAACCTCTTCTAGGAGGCAGATTCATGGAGGAAGGACAAGGCACATATGAGGAGACCCCTTCGGCATGGATGAAACAGCTAGAAGAAATGGGGCCAACTCATGAGGAGCGTATATCCACTCAGATGTTGGCCATGAAGACCATTGAAGAGACCATACTTCCATCAGAATATTTCAGGCACCTCGCCTCTTGAAGACTAATAACTAGTTTAGAGTTATAGTATAAACCTTACTTTGTGCTATTGGCAGACTACAATGCTGAAATCAAAAGAGTCATCAATAGGTCTCCTTCCTTTGCAACACCGTTCCAACCAGAGGACATCCCGGAAGAATCTAGAAAAGGTGCCATATTCCAACCTATCTAGAGGCAAAAATTACTTGAGACCTATCCGAAGATGCTACGAACATGGGATCATGCTCCCATGCATTTGAAGTATAACCCTTGCTTTGGGCCAGTGCAACGCAGAAGATCATGGAAGGCATTTGCCCTAAAAGTTCAGAATAAGAATAATTGCAAACAATGGCTAAATTACCCCTCCATCGCACCCCCAACAGGCACACCAACGGTAGCTTACATGATGGCTACCATCAGACATTGGATGCCACACCTACACCCCATGCCTGATGTCCATGCGCAGATGATGCTCAAAATCCTGGACATGATGCAAATAGTGTTAAAGAATTTCCGCAATGTACGTAATATCCAACCTCAATTCTGAGCTTCATAAATGGTAATTATGATTTACTTTATGATATGAGCACGACCTCGAGTATTCGAGTTGCTTATGCATGGCATGCACGAATAAGATATCTCCCTGCTTGCTACAAGCAAACTTTTGATGACATGTTCACCACTGGGTTTTGGGAGTCACACTCAGAAGTGTTCGCACCACGCCCAACCCACCTACTACAACTATTCATGTGTGAACAGACAATGCACTCAGAGCTCTACACCACGCCACAACCTGACATGCATGGTGCAGTTAATTGGGATGCCCTGCAAAGAGATTTGGTCAGGGGACTACAGATCAAAGAACAAGAATTGACAACCGACATACTACAACAGTACATTGATCAAACCGTGGAGCAGAGGTCTGTTAGAGACGACAGACGCTGGGGGGGGGGGAGAGTGTTGGCATCATATGGGAAGAAGCAAGTACGGTCATGCATGTAGATCTAGCACTAAGGCAACCCATTAAATGTTTCCAAACCTTACATCATTTTAAAAGTGATTCTCATCACTAGAAACCCTTGTAAATACCGTTTCACCTTTTTGTAGCTCCATTTTGTACAAGCCAAGGAGTCCTCAAGCTTGAGGAGCCTTAGAAGTAAGTGCCTACCAATTTTCATATTTTTTAGACCTCGTTTGAGCCCTCAGATAAGCCCGGGAACTTAATTTTTAACTAGGCCAGACACTAGGTCTGGGCAGGGCCAAAGCTAGTCAAAAACTATAAATAGAGCTAGAGAGCTCATTTTTGGCTAGCTTCTTGTAGTTTTGATCTTGCATGAGAACTTGGTTGCAATAGAAGTGATTCCATTGTCTTACTCTCTTTGTTCTTGCCGTGTGTGCGCGTGTGTGTGTATGTGTGTGCATGGTTGTGTGCTTCTCACTCACACACTTGTGCCTTCACTTGCTCGAGGTCTTCATACCATCCTCATGTCTTCTCGAATTGACATTAAAGGAGGTGCTACTCATCACTGAGCTATAGGGGGGTTCTATTAGAGAGTATTGAGGAGATTGCTATGGTGATAGGGACTCTGGAACCTACAAGCATGGGATAGAACCTCGCATGTGCTTGTGTGCCCGTCCTTTGCTAGCTTTTCTGGCCTTTTTGCTGGTTCCCTTGAATCCTTTTAATTCTTCACTAGTCATAGCACATTTGATGGGCAAATCATATGCCAAACATATATATACTATTCTTGTAAGGGCACAACATCCATGAATGACGTGTTTTCATTACCATCTCTGCTAAGCTAAATACAATTGATCGATAATCCAACTGGCAAGATTGATGGTCTGGGGCCCTATGCATGCAAGATATAATCCAAACTAGATATGTTTATGAGGGATGGTAAAGCGATCCTGGGCCGAAAATGCAAAATGTTGCATACATATGTGCAATGGCTTGGAGAGTTTGGGTGTGATTGCTGAAATTTCCGCCTACTTCAAAACATCACCACATTTCATAGGCTCCGGAATAAGCCTTTCTCATTCTATCGACGTGTGAGTCCCGTGGATCTTAAGTGATACTTGAATAAGATCATTTGAAAGGTAAAAATTCTTGTATAGATGATCATTTACCAGTAATGGAAGAATAAATGTTCCTGGCAAGTCCTTATTCTTGGGGGCTGCAAGTTGTTAGTTGGCCGTCGGAGTGGGACAAATGTAATGACTGCCGGATGTAACGGAATTTTCGAAATACGCGCGAAAAGTTGGTACGCGCATCTTGTAAATTCTATATAAAGCAATGTAAGGAGAATGGTCAGAGAGACGTCTTTTTTGGAATTGCCAGATTGTTCGCCTTAACATTTGTGAGATTAGTGTTACTCTGTTATGAAGTTCTGAGTACCGTTAGTGTTGAGTTCTGCATCGTCTGCTTATACTGAAGTTCACCGTAATGGGTAGTTGAATGACGGAGTGTGTGTCTGAGTATTGCTAACGTATCGTATTGTCGTGTGTTCTTCAGTTGTTAAAGTACCCTGGGTCAGTTTGAGTAGTTATATTACTGCGTGAGTTGATTTGACAACTTGATGCATTGTTGAGTGTGTTCTGTTTGTTTTACTGAACTTATTGCATTCAGTGACGAGGACGAACTATTGCTTTCGGTAAATGTAAACTTTGAGTTGAGACCACTGGAAAGTGTTGTGACGAGTGAATCTATCTGCTATCGTATTCACTCTGGTTGATCTATTACATACTAGTGAATCTGTAAAATGGACTACTGCTCTGTTCCAATAGCAGGTTAGTCTGGAGAAGTTCGGTACGTAGGAGTATAGAAACCAAATATTGTCTAGTTACTGACAGTAACTGAGCTAAGACGCGCATTCGTGTTTTGATGTTGTGACTAAGAACTGGGAAAAAAGTACAGGGCCTCTGTCTAACAAACCCCTACCACTCCCAAGAATCCACGTTAGTCTGGTAACGCCTTTCGGTAATGATACTGAAAGTTTAACACAGTTTACGGTGAATCACTGTTTTACGTTTAATATTTGTTCGGTAACGATTTTGGCTAGTTAGTAACACAACGTTACTGTTTAGCATTTAACACTTGGCGCCGTCTGTGGGAAGGTGGCATCAAGATTGCCAGTCGTTTGTTAGAATCGCACATCTAGATTATTTTTTGATTGGAAGTGGCAACAGAACCAGATTGTTGCAAACTGTTTCGTTAAGTAATACTACGCAATTAGTACAAAAAAGATGATACATGCCGGTTACTCGATCCGGTGAAACGTATTCCAAGAACCATCACTCTGGAGTACTTAATGTACTAAAGACAACTCTGGAAGGTAAAAGTACAACTAGGTCTAGCCCAGTTGTCAAGAAAGTTAAGAACGTTAGAACTGATTCCGGTCATATTCCGGTGGAACGTTTTACGCCTCTGGTACATTCCGATACTATTTCGGCACAGTCGAAGATATAGTAATTCCAGAACCTACCAAGATGCAGTTGGAAACTAGTTTAAAAATCTTGGAAAAAGATTCAGATTTATATATGATTAGAAGCACTCTAGTCAAAGAAATCAACGAGGGCAAAAAAACACCGTATTCGGGCACAATTTCGGTTCATTCCGATGATATTTCGGTAAGAGAATCATAATTTTTTGGTGACGGTTTAGCATTTTCTGCTGAATCTTCAGCCCAACCATCACGCTTGGAAGCGAGTTCCCATACATTGGACATCAAGAAGGAAGGGAAGCTGTTCGAAACAGAGATTTGAAGTATAATAAGCAAGATCATCGCACCGGAAAGTGCGCCATCCGACGATACAGATTCCGGTAGTTCAGATATTCAGCCCCGAGATACAGAAGGAAGGTATAATACACTCACGATGAACAGACAACAACAACAACAACAACAGTTATGTCCACCCAGGCCGACTCCAACAGGAGTGACGTACACGAAATTTGGTGGATTCCCAGGAGATGATCCGGATGCTCACGTATGCACTTTCGAGATAAGCTACGCAATTCTCAACCATCCACCAGATCAGGCCTATAAGGCTACTGTCTTTCAAGCCACACTGGTCAATGAAGCAGCTAGATGGCTTACAGAATATGATATTAATCACTTTGGCACCTACGAAGCAGTACGAGATGCTTTTCTGCAGCGATTCAGGCTAAAAAAGAATCCAGCCGAAATTTTTGACTATCTGCAGAACAACAGACAGAAGGCAAATCAAACCATACAGGAGTATGCTACTCTCTTCAGAACGCACTTAAGGCAGCTACCACCGGCTCATGCTAACTTACCAGATGACGTTATCACTCAGTGGTTCATCAATGGCTTGATTCCACAACTTAAGCAGATCATGATCATAAGATGTGTCGGAGCTATGACACTCGATGCAGTCATTGCAATGACTCTGCAATTGGAAAACAAAGTCGGCGGATTTACAGAAGATCTGGAGTGGTTAAAAACAAACAAAAATGTTGCCGAAGATATGACCAGACAAGTATACTGCATCACATGCAAAAATTCAGGACATACTAGTGCCAATTGTGCACTTAATCAGACATTCTGCGCTATCTACAACATTACCGGACACACCACCAAAAACTGCACATACAACGCTACAGTACAGGGAACAGAGACTATCAATGCAATTATTCAGGAACAAGGACAGCCAGCCAACCACTATGTGCCTCCACAAATGAGAAACAACCAGCAACTAGGATATCGAAATTACCGAGGACAGAGGAATAACAACTATAATGCAAACCGCTGACAGAACGGACCACCATCGGAAAATCCTAATTTACGACCACCACGCTGTCATTTTTGTGGTGAATTTGGACATATTAGGAGATTTTGTAAGGATGCAGCTGAGTATGATCAAAGGAAGAAAGAACGTCAAAATCCAATGGCCAACATGGTACAAATTACACCGGTAGAAACACAGACTGCTACAGTCCAGACTCGTTCCGATAAACAACTGCAACCGGTAACAGAAATATTTGAACCAGGGATACGTGAATAACACAGAATGTACAACACGGCTAGTCAATGGACCACAACAGAACCACCAGTCTTCCCAGAGCCTATTCTGGTAACCCAGCCATCGTTAACAAAGGAAGGAACACAACAACGGGAGTCAGCAGCAGGAACATCATCAGCAGCAGATACATTACCAACCGTAGACACCTCCGCATCAGCAGAGGCATCAACTTCAACATCAGTAGAGCCTGTCAATCAATCTCAACAGGCTTGGGAAATCCTATCTAAGGCATCTATCACTCTGCCTCTGGGCCAACTACTGGCATTAGTACCTGGAATTCGCCAATAGTTCCAACAACAGTTCAGTCCGGTACCTTCTTGTATTCCGGCGACAGCAGCAGTTCAACCGGAACCTGATTCTACGGTTGATCATGCAGTTCCCTTGATTATAGTATGGTATAAGAATCATAAGATTACGCAGGTATTAATTGATGGAGGCTCTGGTGTTAACATTGCAACTGCGGCATTATGCAAAAGGTTAGGATGGACCGAAATCGAACCAGTTCGATTTTTTGTCAGAATGGCAGATCAATCAAGAGTCCATCATGTAGGACTTGTGCGGAATGTACCCATCACTTTGCAAGGTTCGACCTTTAAAATGACCTTTGTTATACTAGATCTGCCGGAATCCACTTTGGATCACAACCTTCTTTTCGGCGACCTTGGCTGAAGCATGCGAAGGTAATACAGGACTGGTCTGCACAAGAGCTTACGTTTAAAGATGCCAATCGTAGATATGTGGTAAAATTAGATGCTATACAACCTTGCAAGCTACACGCTAGACCGTATTTTGCTGAACCAGTCCATATGCTAGATGGATTATCAGATGATGAAGAAGAAGAGTTTCTGAAGAGTAACGCTGATTTAATTTCCTTAGGGACTATTGATCTACAGTCCGTTGTAGATAATTGGAATGCTTCAGTCTGTACAATAATACCCATCACAAAAGAGGCTAAGAAGGAAGACACTGTTTCGACACATGACGATGAACTGCAGCAACTTCTTAAACCAACAGACGACACAGAGAAACATCAACAGTTCTATGTCCCCGAAGATTAGCTGATCACTTACAATTTAGGAGATGAAGATCATCCGCGACTGGTAAAGATAAAGCAAAACTTACTAGAAACATTTCAAGCAGGTTTAATCCAGCTACTCCGAGAATTCACCGACGTCTTTGCATGGGACTAAAAAGACATGAAAGGATTGGACCCCCACATCTACCAGCACAGGGTCATGCTGAAGCCAGAAGCGAGACCGATAAAGCAAACCAGCTACCGGATGAATCCCCATTATGCATCTCAGGTAAAGGCAGAACTTGATAAGTTATTAAAAGTTGGATTCATCGTACCAATAGAGCCTGTTGAATGGATCTCTCCGATTGTGATTGTGCCAAAGAAAAACAAGCAATTGAGAATCTGTGTAGATTACCGGAAATTAAATGCAGCAACCGTACCGGATCCCTTTCCAGTTGATGGACAGTGTTAATCTCCAAAAGAACAAGTTGTACTTGAATTTAGAACTCCTCTATATCAAGAACAACTTCTGACTCCACTTAATTTAGAAAACAATCACCAAATTATCAGAATTTTGGCTAACTGTTGAAAACTGAAACTTCCTGGAAAGTCTGCTGTAGATTAATCACTCATTGACTAATCAATCCTGTAAAGTTTTTAATAAAACTTTGCACAATGCTTTGCCTTAAGGTTGCGCAACTATTCCAAGTTAAATTTCTCAAAATGATTGAGTATACTGTGAGAAATGTGTGAAACACTTTACCTATGTCTGAAACAGCTTCTTTGCAATGGCGACTTTGACACCTGTAATTTCTTAACACTGGTTCTCCCAAAGTAAATCCCGTTTGATCAAGATCTTTTAGCCATAGATGGCTTACCTCTCAACTTAGATTTTGAGCCCTCACTTGTGTAAAACTTTACACTGTGCACTGAGCAATGTTCATTTCTCTGAACATGAAATCTGCGCCAATTTTTACGACTCTCAGAACATCTTCACATATGAATGTTCCTAAACTAAATTCTCTCAGCCTGATTGCAATTAGCCTCTCAAATTCTAGTCATAGATAGATTGGCTATTGACTTAGATACGTGCAAAAGGATTTCTCAAAAGATTAAACACAGAAGGAGAATGGGAGAGAAGATCGACGCGCCATTTCTGAACTTTTCACTTATCTATTTTCTTCATACATCTGATGGTTGATTTGTACAATGTACATCAACTAACTCATCTCAACTCTCTTCTCTATATCTCTCTTTACTACAAACATGTACTTTAATATATATACAAGTCCTAACTCGTAACTACTTCAAGTATATTGAAGTATCTTAAAAGAACTAATGTACATTTGATTAAAGAGCTTTACTATCTGATTCTTTCCTTCAATTCATGACATTGATCTTCAATCTTCTCTTCATGTATTTACTTCTTCCCTTTGTATAATCACAATTTGTTGATTGTCTTGCTCCAACAGCTCCCCCTCAATCATCAATTGTGATTATCTGCAACCTTTTTATTCCTGCCATATCTTTGAACTTCTGTAACTTTGGTCCATCTAAACTTTTTGTCATCATATCTGCAAGTTGATCTTTTGTAGGAGTGTGTATGACTTCAATCTCCTTATCAATGACCTTCTCTCTTAGAAAATGATACTATATTTCAATATGCTTAGTTCTAGCATGAAACACAGGATTAGCTGCCAAGTATAGAGAGCTCATATTATCTCCACAAGTTATAGGAATACTCTGAACAACATCAAAACTCTTCATAAGTGTCTTTAGCCATATTACCTCCTTTGCAGCTTCCACCATACCTTTGTATTCTGCTTCTGTAGATGATAAAGCAACTGTATGTTGCTTCTTAGAACACCATGAAATCAATTTGTCTCCTACATAGCACAAATATCCATATGTTGATCTTCTATCATCCACATTACCTGCCCAATCTGCATCACTATATATCTTCACTCTTGTATCAGAAGTAAATCCATAGTACAACCCTTCTCTGAGTGTACCCTTGATGTACCTAAGTACTCTTTGTCCTGCAATCCAATGTTCCTTTCTAGGACAATGCATAAATTGTGAAAGCACACCAACTGCATATGACAAATCAGGCCTTGTTAATGTAGCATAAATCAAGCTACCAACCAAACTTTGATAGAGCTTCATGTCTCTGAATTCTTCTCCTCCAAATCTAGAAAATTTATGGTTCACTTCCAATGGTGTAGGTGCAACCCTGCAATCTTCCATTTTAAATTTGGTTAGCAAATTTTTAAGATACCTTTCTTGGGTCACATATACTCCATGTTGAGTATAAGAAATCTCCATTCCCAAGAAGAATGATAAGTTCCCCAAATCACTGATTTTGAACTCTTTCTCCATCTGCTTCTTGATCATTTGTATTCCTTTATCATCTGTACCTGTAAGTATTATGTCATCAACATAAATTGTAACAAACATAAATGAATCCATCTTCACTTGCTTTGACTAGCAAGCTACTATCTGCCTTTGATGCTTGAAATCCAAGTTCTTTCAAGAACTTTACAAGCCTATAATTCCATGCCCTTGGGGCCTGCTTTAATCCATACAAAGCTCTCTTGAGCTTACACACATAATTTGGATTCACTTGATCTTTGAATCCATCTGGTTGCTCCATGTAAACTTCATCTGAAATGTAACCATTCAAAAAAGCATTTTTAACATCTAATTGAGATAGCTTCCAACCTTTGCAAGCAGCAATTGCTATGAGAGTTCTGATAGTTGTCATCTTTGCCACAAGACTATAAGTCTCATCATAGTCCACTCCATATGTCTGTGCATACCCTTTCACAACAAGTCTAGCCCTGTACCTAGACACACTTCCATCTGCAAATCTTTTTGTTTTGTACACCCACTTACACCCAATAATTTTTTGACTATTAGGTTTAGGAACCAGATCCCAAGTCTGATTCTCTATCAATGCATCATACTCCTCTTGCATGGCTTCTTCCCAATTTCTCTTGCCTTTGGCTTCATCATATGTAGATGGATCTTCATCTGCTTTTACCAAATAAGCATAATCTTTAGTAGTCAAGAATGAGGTGTCATAGCTATACCTTGTAGGTTGCCATTTGTGCCTAGATGACCTCCTAACTTCTGCACTTTTTGAAGTCTCTGGTTCATCACATTCTGGATCAAACCTTGGCCTCTCTTCAACTTCAACCTGTACTTCATTATTCTCACTTTCATCAAGTAATTGAATCTTTGCTTTACCTTTCCTTTGATCCACTACTTCTTCAACATCTGCATGTATATTATATTTACCTGCATACCAAGTACCTTGCTCATCAAATGTAACATCCTTGGATACAAATAATTGCTTTGTGGATGGACTCCACAACCTGTATCCCATTTGCTTATCATCATAACCAATGAATACATACTTTTCTGCCTTAGGCTCCAACTTATGCCTTAATTGAGATGGCACATATGCATATGCCAAGCATCCAAATATTCTGCAATGATCCAAGGTAGGTCTCTTACCCCACCAAGCTTCATATGGTGTCATACCTTGCAAAGCTTTACAAGGCAATCTATTGACCAAATAAGTAGCTGTATTTACAGCCTCTGCCCACAAATAATTTGGACAATTCTTCTCTTTCATCATGGACCTTGCAAACTCAACAAGAGTCCTATTTCTCCTTTCTGCTACACCATTTTGTTGAGGAAAGTACCTGCAAGTAACTTCTCTCTTTATACCTGCATTCCACAAGTAATCATTGAATTCATTTGAAAAATACTCTCCCCCTCCATCTGACCTTAGTCTCTTCAATTTTTGACTTGTAATCCTTTCTGCATATGCATGATAATGTTTAAATGTATTAAACACTTCTAACTTTTCTTTAATCACATAAATTGTGATCCATCTGGTAGCATCATCAACATATATGACATAATATCTTGAACCATTTATACTAAAGTCCGTTGAAGGACCCCACACATCTGTATGCACCAACTCAAGTCTTTCTGAATACATAAACCCATGCTTGGAATAGGATTGCTTATGAGCCTTACCTAATTGACATGCCTCACATCTGTATGTCATGTGTTGACGTGCAATGTTAGGCAACCCAAGCACTAAATCATTATTAATCATGTCTTTGATACCTCTTTCATTGAAGTGTCCAAGTCTTTTATGCCAAAGATCCAATTCAGATACCTTCTGCTCTCCATATGTGAACATAGCATGTCCAACATTTCCTTGTACCTTCAATGTGAAGAGCCTTCCTTCTTTCTTTCCTGTAACAACCTGTTTATACCCTTGACTAGGGTCTTCAACATAGACTCCATCATTGGTGAATCTTACCTCATATCATTTTTCCACAATTTGACCTACACTGATCAAATTCTTTGGAATTGTGGGAACATAAAGAACCTTACTCAGAAGAGTGCTCCCATCCTTAGCTTTGACTGAACCAATTGACTTTACCTTATGCTTTGTATTATCACCTGTCTGAACTGTATGGTTAATTGCATTATGATCTAAATCAGTCATCAAAGCAATATTTCCACTTAAATGATTACTACATCCTGAATCAATGTAGAACACTCTCATGTCCTCATGTGAGGTTTCATATGTTGCATTCATAATGAGAGTCGAATCCTCCTTCTGATCTGATGCATAGTTGTAGTAGGTGTTATTATAGGATTGATTTTGGAAGCTTCTTCCTCCACCTCTTCCAAAAGAATTCCTACCACCTCTACCTCTGAAGTTTCCTCTCTGAAATCTACCACCTCTTGCTCTTTGATTAAAGTTCTGATAATTACCATTGTTCTGATTATTGTGCCAACAATCATGAGATAGATGATTGGTCTTACCACATATCCAACAAGCTCTTGCATTATCTTTGTTGTTTCTGCCTCTTCCTCTACTTCTGCCATTTCCTTTCCCTCTTATGAAATTTGCTTGGTTTGAGGTACCTTATTCTTCACCTGATTGTTGCTTTCCTTTGTTAGCTTTCTTCTTGTCTTTAGAGTACATTGCATGACCTGCACTCTTATCAACATCTCCTTTGACATCATTCTCAAAAGTTAGCATATGACCTAACAATTGATTCAAATCAGGAGTAAAGTGATCTAATGAAAGTTCTGTAGATAAAATAAAAGGCTTCCACTTCTCATCTCCTCTTAGCCCTGTGAGAATTTGTCTTACCAATTTATCTTCTTCAATATCTTCATCCACTGCACCTAGAGAATCTGCAATATCCTTCATCTTTGTCACATAATCAGAGATTGATTGTGAGGCCTTCTTTTTGAAAGTAGTAAATTCTGCCCATAGTGAAGCTTTCCTTGATTTGGTTGTGTTTTGGAAATGCTCTTCCAAAGCATTCCAAATGTCACTTGCACTTTCAAGTCCCCTAATGTGAGGAAGCAAATAGTCATTGACTGCCATGTAGATTATGCTCCTTGCTTGAGCATCCTTCTTCATCCAATCCTTTAAATCTGACAATCCTTCCCTAGTTGGAACACTAGGATCTCTGAACTGAGGCTTCTCTTCTTCACCTGTAATGTATGCTATCAAATCTTTGCTCATCAGATGAGCTTCCATTCTCATAGACCAAGCTGGATAGTTCTCTCTATCCAATTTTTCAATTTGGAGACTATCTCCCATTGTTTCTTTACCTGTATTGCCAATTCTTTAATCTTTATGAGAAATAAATGTACCTTGACTTTGAATCTACTTCTTCTGATCCTTTTGATAGCTTCAATGTGTCTACCTTCAAGTTTTCTTCAACTTTTATCCCTTTGCACCTTCGAGATGTGAAGATTTGTGTTTCTGCAGTAGTCGGAGTCTTCTTCACTTCAATTTTGACATATCCTGCTCTGATACCACTGATGGAGAGTGTTAATCTCCAAAAGAACAAGTTGTACTTGAATTTAGAACTCCTCTATATCAAGAACAACTTCTGACTCCACTTAATTTAGAAAACAATCACCAAATTATCAGAATTTTGGCTAACTGTTGAAAACTGAAACTTCCTGGAAAGTCTGCTGCAGATTAATCACTCATTGACTAATCAATCCTGTAAAGTTTTTAATAAAACTTTGCACAATGCCTCGCCTTAAGGTTGCACAACTATTCCAAATTAAATTTCTCAAAATGATTGAGTATACTGTGAGAAATGTATGAAACACTTTACCTATGTCTGAAGCAGCTTCTTTGCAATGGCGACTTTGACACCTGTAATTTCTTAACACTGGTTCTCCCAAAGTAAATCCCGTTTGATCAAGATCTTTTAGCCATAGATGGCTTACCTCTCAACTTAGATTTTGAGCCCTCACTTGTGTAAAACTTTACACTGTGCACTGAGCAATGTTCATTTCTCTGAACATGAAATCTGCGCCAATTTTTACGACTCTCAGAACATCTTCACATATGAATGTTCCTAAACTAAATTCTCTCAGCCTGATTGCAACTAGCCTCTCAAATTCTAGTCATAGATAGATTAGCTATTGACTTAGATACGTGCAAAAGAATTTCTCAAAAGATTAAACACAGAAGGAGAATGGGAGAGAAGATCGACGCGCCATTTCTGAACTTTTCACTTATCTATTTTCTTCATACATCTGATGGTTGATTTGTACAATGTACATCAACTAACTCATCTCAACTCTCTTCTCTATATCTCTCTTTACTACAAACATGTACTTTAATATATATACAAGTCCTAAATCGTAACTACTTCAAGTATATTGAAGTATCTTAAAAGAACTAATGTACATTTGATTAAAGAGCTTTACTATCTGATTCTTTCCTTCAATTCATGACATTGATCTTCAATCTTCTCTTCATGTATTTACTTCTGCCCTTTGTATAATCACAATTTGTTGATTGTCTTGCTCCAACACCAATTCCCTTTTTGGATACCATGCTTGATAGAGTAGCAGGCCACGAGATGTATTCATTCCTAGATGGATACAGTGGCTACAACCAAGTGAGAATGGCCGAAGAAGATATACCAAAAACTGCATTTATTACCAACTGGGGTGTCTTTGCTTGTACGGTAATGTGGTTTGGATTGAGAAACGCACCAAGCACATTTCAAAGATGTATGCAGGAGATATTTTCTCCTTATCTCACTTCCTTTATGCAAGTATATCTCGACGACTTTTCAATTTTCGGTAAGATGATAGCACACCTGTGCCATTTACGGTGCTACTTTCAGAAATGCAGAGAGTATAGACTCTGCTTGAACCCAAACAAATTGGTGTTTGCGGTTTCATGTGGCAAGTTACTTGGCCACATTGTATCTACACAAGGTATCCAAGTAGATCTAGATAAAATTTCGGCAGTATTAGAAGCTTCGGTGCCAGCTACTCCAAAAGAAGTTATGCATTTTATGGGCCAAGTACGGTGGCATGGAAGACACTTACGGTGGCTTGCTCATTTGGGATACCCCTGAACAAGCTAATCACCAAGAATCCTCAACAATTTGAATGGACCCAGGAATGCCAGATAGCATTTGATCGTTTAAAACATTTATTAACACAAGTTCCTATCTTACAACCGCCGGACTGGGATCACGCATTTCATGTATTTGTCGATGCTTCAGATATAGCAATAGGAAGTGTGTTGATGCAACAAATTGATAAATGGTTCAGACCAGTGTATTATGCAAGTCGAAGATTAGCTCCTGCTGAGAAGAATTACTCTGTAACAGAAAGAGAATGTCTAGGGCTAGTATATTCAGTCAAGAAATTCAGACATTACTTGCTGGGCCGTAAATTCACATTTCATGTAGATCATGCTGCACTTGTCTATCTAGTTTGGCAACAGCATCTAGGTGGTTGATTAGTGCGATGGGTCTTACTTTTACAAGAATTCGACTACGAAGTCATTCACCGGCCAGGCACTTCACATGCCTTAGCAGATTTCTTATCCCGCTTAGATTCCGGTGAAGCTCCGGTAGGCATAGATGACACGACACCCGCGATTTATGTGTCAAAACCAATTAATGAAGATTCTGAAGGGGTTTGGAGTGCAGAAGAAGAGGAGGAAGGAGGAAATGGAGGGAGAGAGAAGAGAGGAAAGACGTGCGGATATGCGTGGGAGCCTCGAAACCCACATAATGAACTCTCTTGAGGCAATGCTCTATATATGATGTATATATATGAATATGGGGGTAAGGTCACATGACCCTTACATCCCCAACAATCTCCCACTTAAGGGTCAATGTGACCATAAGTGGTAACATATACAAAGAATGATGTAGGACTATACAATAATGTACAGGAAGAGTCCGGATCTCTACCCATACCAAATCAGCCTACACCAACTGCCTCAAACAAGGTGTATCCATGCACCTCAAACTGCTCTAGACTCATATCAATAGGAGCCGAGCTCATATATGACTGACGCAAGAACTGACGAAGTTCCTACAAAGCTCCCACTCGCTCTATGCCTATGTCAATCATCGAACGATTGACAACTCCAAGTGCAAATGCTCCAATAGCAACTGCAATGTCTGGTCTCGAGCATAACAACTCGTACATCAGACTCTCGAATGCTGACGAAACATGTGCTATCCTGGCTAACCTAAGCATGTCAGCCATGCCTCTATCCAAGGCATCCAAAGCACTATCATCAAGACCAACATGTCCTGACATATGTGTGTCAACATCTGGCATGAGCGAATCCAAGAATGACTGCATAACTGCTGACTCCTCAGCATCTAAATCAGCCATGCTCACAACCAAGGATGTATCTAGCTGTGCATCATGAGAGCTAATATGCTCTACCATACACTGTGTATCATGAGAGCTATCGTGCTCTACCACACCAAGTGTATCATCATGCTTCATATGAGCTAAATGCACAACATCAACACCAAGATCAAACTAATGATCACACTCTAACTAAGTATCATCACAATGCTCTACATGAGCATCCACATCATGCTCTAAAGCATCCAACTGATCATCTGAAGTATGCTCCATATGAGCATCCATATGATCAACCAAACCATGCTCTATATAAGCATCATGAGCATCCAAAACATGCTCTACATGTGCATCCATCTGAGCATCTGAATCCTGCCATACATGTGCATCATGAATGTCAATAGACCTATCTGTAGGTAGACAAAATGAGACATGACGAGTCTCACATCGCACATAAGGCTGAACTCCCACTGAGACGAGACTGTCTCTCACATGAAGTACCTGCAGTGGATACATGTGCCCAATCCTAGCACCTCTGACAGCATAAGCTGTCCCAACTGCAACTAAAAATGATGCTCGCCAAGGAATGCATAACATCTGCTCTCCTGTAACTGGCTAACTAAAATCAAGCTCATAGGGAATGAAGGCACATAACTTACATGTCTAAGCATAAGTGATGCTCCACTAGGTAGCATAATGCATACATCTCCTGCACCCTCAATGTCATATGTCGTACCATCAGGCATGTGCACACATCCACGACTCTCACCTGAGAATCGACAAAACCACTCACAATGTGGAGTAACATGAAAACTGGCTAATGCATCAAGCAACCAAGCCATATGTGTGCTATCTAATGAGCAAGAGGAATCATGAGATGAACCATAGGAGAAAGTGATATCTCCATCACTAGCATAATCAACTGCCATAGAATCTCCTGAAACCACTACCTGATCTGCATCACGTGCATATCTCTGACGTCGTCGTCGCATCCGCCTGAAGCAACATCGTCGAATATGGCCCTCATGACCACAGTGCCAACATCGAAGTCGTCGATGTGATATATGTCTCACATGAGTCAATGGACTCGCATACATATCATGTAGTCTCTGCCATAATGCACTACTCGTCTCCTCATACGTAACAGACTCATATATAGAATCCACAAGCTATAATCGGATAGTGGAGCTGGCCAATGCATCCATATCCATCCATACCTGATCGGGCATGTCACGAGGCCTCTGTGCATCTCTATGCACATACATGTGTAACCCTGCACGAACCAATGTATGCCACATCTGAGCTTTCCATCTCGGAAAGTCAGTGCCATCAAACCGAGAAGACACCATGATGGCAATCCAATAGACTACCAATATAACAAGAGACTAGAAACAATACTCTATCCTGAATAGGATCACACTTGCATATCCATATGCATAACTCAGATCACATATGTCTCACTGGAGAAGAAAACCATGTGAACCACCTGTCACATAACCATGCATCTACCATGCATATAAAACCATGAGCATAAGCCTGCTCACCAAGTCTCCAAAGGGACCAAATAGATGTGAAAGAATCCTGGGAAAAATTCGACAGAGTATCCCCTGAAAACTGAGCAATCAAACAAGATAACCAATCAGCAAAGAACAATGAGTAATCTGTCACCACCTGTCACTGATATAAATCAAGAAGATAATGGCAACTACATGTGCCAAAAAACTAATGGCAATACACGCCAATACAATGGCAATACAACTCCCACTCAAGAATAAATCCTGCAAGATGGTCCAACCTGTCACAAACAACCTGTGAACAAGTCCAAGTGAATGGAGATAGTCAATGATCCAAAGCTATCGCACAAGCTTCAAGATCCACTAGAGCTCTCTTCTAGCATAAAAGCTGGTGAAATTTCGGCAGCATCTCCTCTGTAAAATGGACTCTAGAACCAAAATAACCATGTGGGAATCACCATCCACATGTGCCAAGAATCACACTGGCAAATATATATCAATCAATGACCAAAGGCTAACAACGGTGACAAACGAATGTGTAACTGATGCTCCAATCTGGATCATGTACCTGCAAAGAAAAACGAAGATACAAGTACCAACCAAGATCCACAATCAACTCTCAAAGAATTGTGTGCAACCGGAAAATAAATTCGTAACCAAATGGCATAATCAAGATATAGAGCACAATGCCACTATACATCCATGATCGAACTCATGATGACATAAACCTCAAAGAAGAGTATACCACAATGTCATCTTACATGCCAAACACGTGACAAGATCATGCTCTACTCTCATATGGAGGAGCTACCACAATGATCATACATGTACAATGCTTTGAAGCTCTGAAAATAAGAGCTTGCACACCATAAATTCTCTCTCGAAGAAGTTCCAAAGCAAATTCAACCTCCAAGTGCAATTAGAGTTGTTTGGGCAAAACTGTACTACTCTGTGTTTTGCTGTTTTAGAGGTGATAACCTCTAAATCTGAACTTTTGCTCTTCAGCAAGCTTCAAGATCTGACTCTTGGCTACGTAACGAGATAAAGAACACCTCAATCGGAGGTGCGTAGCTCAAGATATGCTTAAGACAAGCACCTGTTGTCAATTTCAATTTCACTTGCAACAGTACTGCTCTGTATTCTGCAATTTCGACAACCTAAAACTCAGAATCTGGATCTGAGTTCTTCTACAAAGTTGTAGCTATCTTTTCAAGCTACAAGCAACAAGTTGAATCATTGCATTCCGAGCTGTAGAACTCAAGTTATGACAAAAAAACCGACCTGCTGTTCTACTCAATGTAGATTCGCCTTCTACAATTCTCTGCATTTTTTGAATTTTCGGCACTTCAGAAGTCCGAACCAGGTTCTGCGCCCTTCTATGAAGTTGTAGCTTTCTGTGTTAGCTACACACAGAACTTTAAAACGCGTCAATTCAAGCTTCTTAGCTCGAGTTATGACCGAAATACTGAACAGCTGTCAAGAGATGCCGACCTGCACTTCTACCTCTTCTCACCTAAGCTTCCATTGAAGCTTCTTGCACAACAGCCTTCAGCATGTTCTGATACCAATGAAGGGCTTTAGTGTGCAGAACAAGAGGAGGAAGGAGGAAATGGAGGGAGAGAGAAGAGAGGAAAGACGCGCGGATATACGTGGGAGCCTCGAAACCCACATAATGAACTCTCTTGAGGCAATGCTCTATATATGATGTATATATATGAATATGGGGGTAAGGTCACATGACCCTTACATCCCCAACAGATTCTGCAAACCCACCTATCCGATTTTCATATTATGATCAGATCTTGACCTTTCTCACTGATGGTTGCCTTCCATCTCAGACTTCTAGGGCAGTACGAAGGAAAATTGCAGTCTTTAGCCGCCGATTTCGGTTAATTGCTGGGGAACTATATTATGTAGATCACACCGGAATCCTACTTCGCTGTATTCCACCGCATGAAGTTAATTCAGTTATTACTTTGGCTCACTCAATTCCTTCCGGTGGCCATTTTGCTGCAGATTTAACTCACCGAAAAATTCTGCAGAGTGGTCTCTGGTGGCCAACGATGTACAGAGATATTTCACAGTTTGTCAAACAATGTGATACTTGCCAAAGATCTGGCCAGCCTTTGCAACGTCATCTCTTTCCTCTGCAGCCCATCTTACCATTGGAACCTTTCCAGAAATGGGGTCTAGATTTTATCGGTCCGATTACACCTCCAGCAGTCTTCAGTAACAACCGTTACATACTGACCTGTACAGACTATGCAACCAGATGGGCAAAAGCCTGGGCTTTATGTTCTGCTACAATCGTTACGGTAGCAAAGTGTCTACTAACCGATGTCTTTCCACGTTTTGGCTTACCACTGGAAATTGTCTCAAATCAAGGCACTCATTTTGTAAACAATTTAATGAAGGCACTTACACAGTCGTTCCAGGTCACACATAAATTTAGTTCTCCTTATTATCCTCATGCTAATGGTTTGGCCGAAAGTACAAATAAATCTCTGCTGAATATACTTCGGAAATTGATCATGGAAGCACCGGAAAGATGGGATCAACTGCTACTTGCAATATTATGGGCATACCGGACTACATACAAGGTAACAACAGGATTGACACCCTTCAAACTAGCTTATGGCTTAGAAGAAATAGCACCAATGGAGATAGTTATACCAAGTTTACGAGTGGCAATCGCTCAGAAACTGCTACCGGAAGACTCACTGTCATTTCGGTTGGACACACTCAGAGAGTTAGACGAGCACCGATGGCTCAGTTTTTTAACCATGCACGAAGTCCAACTAAGACAGGCAAGGACGCACGATCGAAACCTGAAAACTCTAGTGTTTTCGGTGGGTCAGCTTGTACTTTTCTATAATGCAAAGTCAAATAGATTCGCAGGAAAATTCAAATTACAGTGGTTCGGCCCTTACAAGATCTCAGAGCAAATCGGTCCAGCAACTTTTTGGTTGACTACGTTGACCGGAAATCCACTTCCAAAAGCAATCAACGGTTCGAAATTGCGGCCGTATCAACATGCTGCTAGCCCGCATTAAAACATTCAGGTGGTGGACCGCATTTTTTAGTTTTTTCTTTACTTTTCCTTTAGTTCTTTCTTTTCTTTGTAAATAGCTGCGTTTTAAAGCACGAACATCTTTATGTCATTAGCCACCCTCCTTACCAGTTATTAGAAGCATGCACGCCGAATTGAAAGCAGTATCATTCCAACACCGCACAATGATAACCATCACCTCCTACCCCCCCACCGTAATGTCTCTACTTAATCTCTTCTGTTGCGCCAAAAATCGCTATTGTGTTTTTGTGTTTGTAATCTGTGCACCCACTGTGTTTTGTGTATTCGTGCTCTGTGTTCTGTTTTCGTATGCGCCATGGAAGCATTGGCGAACTACGCAGCTTTCTGTGAAGGTATCCCTACCGAGGTAGGAGAATACCTGCGCATCCGAGGGTTGGCCAACTTCGCTGAGCTGCCTTGGCACTAAGTGGAAGCCCATCCCTTTTTTGCGCAGATTATATCTGCCATCGCTCAATCCCCCATCACTGAGCGAAAATGGATCTTCCTCTCCCTACCATCTAGAACCGTAATAACCTTCCAAGCCTTTGCCGAAGCCTTCCGCCTCACCCCACAAGGCCGCGAGAATGGCCCAAGCATCCCCGTAGCCCGAATGACAGCACTCTTCCCCCGCTATTCATCAAACGAATACGCCATCCTCTGCCGCCTTGAACCCGAAAGAACTGCACTCCAGTTCTTAGTCGCCATCTTAAACCTCCAGAAACGCACCTACGGTATATCCCGCCCCTTTTACTCCGCCATCGACCTTGCTGCACAAGAACCCGTCAACTTCGCATCCTTTTTCTTTCACCGTATCCATAAGGAATGTGTAGCCATAGTGAAACAAGTCAATAAAGGGACTACCCCTCGATCTAGACTACCCCACATCCTCTCCTTTCTGTTTCCGACCATACTCGCAGCTCAACTACCACCACAGGGACCCATTCTGAGGCATGAAGAGTCAGTACAACTGCTAGAGGATGAGAAAGAAGACGATGAAGAAGAGCTCAACCAATTGTTCTGCTAGAAACGCATCAGAATTAGCTCCTCAGAAAGTGAAGCACAAGGCTCAGCCCGAAAAGATAGAGATGACGGTAAAGAAGACGAGAAGAACGAAGAAGAGACGTTCCGTGATACAACCATATCAATACACAATGAATCATCGACTGAGCAACAAGAACAACAAGATCAAGTAGAGACAGAAACAATTTCGACCGAAAAAGAATCAGAGCAACAGGTAGATGAGCAACAATCTGCTAGGGATGCACTAGACAAACTACTGAAGGCAGTCGAATCCACAGAGGCCAACAATGCAGAAACCGAACAATAGACATTAGATAAGGTAACAAACATTGACTCTACCCTTCCCAAATCACCACCAGTTAACCCCATTCCCCCACCGGAACCACCCCGTAGTCCCATCCAGCCCAGTCACCCCACCGAAACTGCTGAAACCTCTTCATCCTCCCTCAATTACTCCCCACCGAATTCCCAACAACTCCTCACCGCAACCTCGCCCTCCTCTACCACCAAACCCCATTCCAGTCTTCTCGGAACTAGAATCTATGGGTCGCCTCTTGATTAACTTATCCCAACAACTGTCGCAACATCTGAAGCAAGTCATAGACAATGCACGAGATGAATTCCAACGTAAATTGGAAGTGATGGAGGCAGATATCACCCCCCTCCACGAAGAGTTACAGGCAGCAAGAGCAGAAAACCACGCACTCCATGAGCAGATCAAGCAACTCCAGGCTGCACTCCAAGCACAGGAAGAAAGCTCAAGCCAGCGAGATAAGGCACTAGCTGCAAAAGAAGAATTGCTGATAGCTGCCGACGCGGAGATAACAAAGCTCAATCAAACAATCAAAGATATCGATGATACAAGAATCGCGCTAGGAAACCTACTCGAAGAAACAAGAGTCCAGTTGCAGGAAGCCATACAAAAGAGCCAGGAGCATCAGACAGAAGCCAAGCAGGCAGAAGAACAATTATAGAGAACGAAAGAATCACTCGATGAAGTCAATAATATACTCAAACATCAATTACTCAGGGAATCCAAATATCAGAAGGACTTAGCAAATGCCCGCAGAGAACGAGATGCTTACTACAAAACCATAGAGTTTTAGAACCAATAGTTCAGAAGACTAGATAATCAGGTATGCAACCAGAAAGACCGAATTAGTGAAATGCAGAAGCAAATAAGTGAAATAAAGACATCCAGAGATGCGGCACTATCCAACGACTTCTACTTACAGGAGGCCTTTTTGCAAACACAGGCCGAAATTTTGCTCAACAAAGCCATCGCCCTTAGCTCTGTTAGAGTAGATTTGCAAGTATTAGAGCCAGACACCCTTAAACAACTATTGGAAACTCTTAAGAAAAAAATAGCCCGTACATTTAGATTAGCCAGAAATATGTATCTAGAAGGAATGCTAGTGTTAGTCGGCCGCCGGAGTGGGACAAATGTAATGACTGTCGGATGTAACGGAATTTTTGAAATACGCGCGAAAAGTTGGTACGCGCATCTTGTAAATTCTATAAAAAGCAATGTAAGGAGAATGGTCAGAGAGATGTCTTTTCTGGAATTGCCAGATTGTTCGCCTTAACATTTGTGAGATTAGTGTTTACTCTGTTATGAAGTTCTGAGTACTGTTAGTGTTGAGTTCTGCATCGTCTGCTTATACTGAAGTTCACCGTAATGGGTAGTTGAATGACGGAGTGTGTTTCTGAGTATTGTTATCGTATCGTATTGTCGTGTGTTCTTCAGTTGTTAAAGTACCCTGAGTCAGTCTGAGTAGTTATATTACTGCGTGAGTTGATTTGACAACTTGATGCACTGTTGAGTATGTTCTGTTTGTTTTATTGAACTTATTGCATTCGGTGATGAGGACGAACTATTGCTTTCGGTAAATGTAAACTTTGAGTTGAGACCACTGGAAAGTGTTGTGACGAGTGAATCTGTCTGCTATCGTATTCACTCTGGTTGATCTATTACATACTAGTGAATCTGTAAAATGGACTACTGCTCTGTTCCAATAGCATGTTAGTCTGGAGAAGTTCGGTACGCAGGAGTATAGAAACCAAATATTGTCTAGTTACTGCCAATAACTGAGCTAAGACGCACATTCGTGTTTTTGATGTTGTGACTAAGAATTGGGAAAAAAGTACAGGGCCTCTGTCTAATAGACCCCTACCACTCCCAAGAATCCACGTTAGTCTGGTAACGCCTTTCGGTAATGATACTGAAAGTTTAACACAGTTTACGGTGAATCACTGTTTTACGTTTAATATTTGTTCGGTAACGATTTCGGCTAGTCAGTAACACATCGTTACTGTTTAGCATTTAACAAAGTGTAGTCACCAAGTAATAGCACCGATAGAAGTTGGGTTTGGGCAAGGAATCCCTAAAATATTCAGTAAAACTAGCCCTATCCCAAATATCCTTAACTCTTCTAAATTCTGAAGCTCTTCAAATTCTCTCGAGAAAAAATGATATGTGCCCCACTTGGTACTGTCAAAGCACATCATGGCATCATAAATAAAGTTGGTGTTTGCAAGGGGTCCTGCTAAACCTTGGAACCAATGAGAATCGCTATGAACTTCTTCAATGTGTCCCATAGGAGGACCATCTATGGGCATTGGTCTTGGGAAATCCTAAAACTTTGTGGGTTGTGAGGTAGGGTAAGATTCAGCTAATAAATTGCCAAAATTGACCACTAGCATACTAGGGCCAGTCATGGAGGGTCCTTCTGCTTGCATGATGATTTGAAATGAGTACGGAGGTGATCTACTACAAAAGGATAACACATTATTGTGGAAATTAATTAGGATCCCAATAAGGTGAGACCACAATCCCTTTCCATAATGATGTGTAACCCATGTAGCCGAGTGTTGTGAGGTGGTTTATGGAATGATTTTTTTTCAGAAACTAATGTAGGTCACTAGAAACCTACATGCTTTAGATAATGCATACATTGCTTATGATGAAATGTTATTATAAGTGATGGTGGGTTATTGTGGGTGAATTTATACAAAGTTCACCCATTAGTGAATTATTACAAAGGTAGGACTTAGTCGGGGTGAATGTTGTGTTGTATAAAGGATCATGTGGCAGCTTCTGGATATGTTTCAGCATCCATTTCCTAAGAGTTCATGAGTGGGTGGTGTTCTTCTACAGAGGTACAAAAGGTGATTTTGGTGGTAGTGGTGTGGATGGGTATGATTTCAAAGGTTTATATATTACATGGCTTGAGTTTTGATCTATAATACAAGGATTGGGTACCCAGATCTACATGGGTGTGGGTCAGTTTGTGAGGTATTTCTTGGCGATCCAAATCTGTTGAATCGTCGTCGATGTAGAAGAAGATCGAGGAGATGTTGGATGTTGACTCTGATTCTACTTGGACTTCTTCTTGTCATTCTACATTTTAGGAAACTGTTGGTGCTTTCTGTCCTTTTGGCAACCATACTTGTTTCATGTCACTCGCATTGGGTTGTTGACACTGCTTCCATCTTTGTGTCGTGTGGTATGGTCATCGGCCTAGGTTGCTAAGTCGTGGTTGACTTCTTGGAGTTCATGGTTGAGAGGTCTGGTTGACGCTTTGCTTTGGAAAAAATTAAGGTCAAACACTTGCGAAACTTTCCCATTAGGAAGTGAGGCATTTTGTACAATAGCTCTAAGCTAGTCCACAATAAGTGTGGAAGGATGGACACCAAAGGCTATTGTGCCCCTTTATCCATTGATGTAGTCCACCTAGCTACTCATACAAGACCAGGGGAAGATCTCTTGACAACCTCCAGACTAGAAACTATCCATCACCATGCTCTCATGGTTTGAATTTGGATGTAGTGTGCTTAGCTCATGGATCTATCCAAAGATTTTTCCATCCCCCATCGCAATCATTTCATATGGTCTAGGGTTACATACCGCAGGCGAGTTATTGTTAGGGAAGTGAAGCAGTATCACTCGCTGTTGGTCTAAGGTTCCAATATGGAGGGAGCCATGTCTAAGATTTAGGTCCACTGAGTGATCATATAGCCAATCTTGGCCAAGGATTAGGGGTTCTATCAGGTCATCATCATGAAATACTAGGAGTTTCATGGTCATGGTCGCTTCGTGTATGAGGATAGGAAGGTCCACCTCACCCATGCGAGGGGTTTCCATGCCTCCTAGACCTATGAGGTATGCCTCAATTGGCTGCATTTCCAATCCTGAATCCTTATAGTGGGACCATCTAATTGCACTTGTTGTAGCACCTGAATCAATTAAAACCCTGAGCTCATGGCAAGGGTTGCCATGTTCTAACATGACTGTAATGAATGGTCTCCTATCCACTATGCTAGGATGAACAATTGACTTTGTTTGGTGAATGGACATGGGGTATCTCAATGTTTCCTCCACATGGTCATATCTCCCTAGTCCTTGTCTTCTTAGTTTCATGCACTTTTCTTCCTCCTTATGCTTCTTTGCCATCATGATTCGTCTAAGCATATCTTCAATAAGAGGTTCCTGATATAGCTTGACTCTATAGCCACTAATGTAATTAGGCATTATCTCTCTTTCTAGGGTGGCTAATTGTACCGCTCCACTTTTCGAAAGTCTATTAATGATCATAGGTCCATAACCTCGCTTTTCTAGTTTCTTTGCATGTTGTTTCAATGTATACACTACAAATAAGTCACCTTCTTTTAAGCCTTTGTCTTTCACATGTGCATCAAAATAGGCTTTCTATTGCTTCTTTGCTGCATATATGCATGCTGATAGTTTCAATCTAGTTTCTCCTAATTGTTCCAAGTCCATTATCCTTGATGATAATTCAAGGCCGGTCCACTGATGTTCTTGTGAAACCTTAAGGGTGGGTATCAAAAAGTCCAAAGGAAGCACAATGTTTTGACCAAAAACCATCTGAAAGGGAGTTGCATTGAGTACGGTCTTATAGGCCACTCAATATGCCTAAACAATGTGGTGTAAATGTTTGTCCCAATCTGAACATTTTTTGTTCACGAGTTTCGTCTGTATGTTACAAAGGATCTTATTAGTACTTTCTACTTGACCATTGGCTTGAGGATGACATGGTGAAGATTTCTTGTGAATCACCATAAAATCTTGTAACAAATATTCAATGACCTGGTTTAGAAAGTGAGTTCCTCGATCTCTCACTAACTCTATAAGCAATCCATATCTTGTAAATACATTTTCAAATACGAATTTTGTAGTCATGTGTGCATCATTCTTTTTGGCCACATTTGCTTCTACCCATTTGTTAAGATAATCTATCATAACTATAATTTATTCCGCATAAGTACCTTTTGTAGGGGGGCTAATGGGTCCTACAAAGTGTATACCCCACTTAGAGAATGCACATCCTCCAATCATGGGTTTCAATGGCATTTCATCTCCACGAGTAGGAAATTGAGTCCTTTGGCACATGTCACATCTCTTAACATAGGTATGTGCATCCATGTGAAGAGTGGGCCACCATAATCTTGCAAATAGTATGGCTTTGATTATTGTGTTAGGGCCAAAATGACCGCTTGCAACACCTTGGTGTGGAGTCTCTAATGATGGGGGATGCTTCTAACACCCCAATGCAAAAATGGAAGATGGCTGCCCTCCACTAGGTCCACAAGCAATGATATATGCTCACTATTCTGATATTTTCTCTGCACCAATACAGAGACTTAAGATGAAATTTGGTAGACTTCTAGTAAACTATGATAGATACCCAACAAGCTTTAAATAATCTGAAATGGATATTCCAGCTGGAAGAACTACCCTCTGCAAAACAGGCTACTTGTTTGCAACACTCTCTGCCTATGTGTAGAGATATACCTTCACAAATTTCGCAATTTCTCACAACTCACTTAGCCAAATAACGTGAAACTTTGGCAAAGTTCAGGGCACAATATGAGAGACCAAATGAAGCTTGAAATCAATGAAAATGAGTACAATGAGAGAGCAAACAGTGCTCTACGATTCGGTACAATCAGATTTGGAAAAGCCTAACTACATCTCTAGATAGAGTGGAGCAAAATCATGAGAAAATGAGGTAAGCAAGCAAGGGGGCTGCTTACTGGAGTTTATAACTTTACTAAACTAAGTGGGAAACTCATGGAATACATACAACTAAAGAAGAAAAGGTGGGATGATGCATACATAGACTTTTACTTTTCCTACAATCTAGCTAACCACCCACCAATCAGTTTAAGTGCACTTTTTGCTCACTGGTTTGATGAGATTTGAATTTGATTGAGTTTGGTGGAGCTTCTAACTTTATTCCACGACTTTCGGTCCTCCTTTTTTATTGTTCCACTTGCAAATCTCGTGGTTGAACCTTTTTGCATGATTGAGACTTGATTTTCAACATCTAACACGCTCAAGTAATTGCTCTCATGAACACATTGTCTTAGATATCCATCACATCCTCATTTGTATAAATTATCACCAATAAGTGAGTAGTCTTGAGCTTTCTGCTCTAGACTTCGTTGTCATGTTAAAGTCATTCCTTGAGGGAATGTTTTTGTCCTCAAGTATGTCACTAGCGGTTCACTCCATTCTGGTGTGAGAGACACACGATACAATGTGGCATGTTCTACGGTGGACTTTCACAACAAATTGGACATTCTTTACACAACTTATAGACGTTCGCTTCCATAGGAGGCCAATATGCTCCTAATCTATGAGGAGTCTGCAATGTATGATGTTTTGAATGATGTTGATTTAATGCACCTAAATGTGCTAATTGCAACCAATTATTGTGTTCCGAGTCATCTACACAACAAGCAAGAATTTTTTGATTATCCTCTTTATATATGCTTCCTGCTATTATCTGGTATCTTTGTGACCTCATAATCTCTCCTTCGCTGATCCTAATCCTAGGATCCTTAGGTCTAAATGTGAGAATAGTGACTATAGGTGTAGCTCAGTGATGAGTAGCACCTCCTTTAATGTCAATCGAAGAAGACATGAGGATGGTATGAAGACCTCGAGCAAGTGTTGTGCACGTGGTGATGGAGAAGCACACAAGCATACACACACATACACACACATGCGCACACACATAAGAACAAAGAGTGAGACAATGGAAGGTTTGATTAAGATAAAAAACACAATTAAAGCTCTTCTTTAGTTCAAACTACAAATTTGTTCTCCCAAAAATGAGCTCTCTAGCTCCTTTTATAGTTTTTGACTAGCTAGTGGCCTTGTACAGACCTAGTGTCCGGCATAGTTAAAAATTAGGTTCCTAGGCTATTTTGGAGGCTCAAACAAGCTCTAAAAATTATGAAAATTGGTACGTAAATACTTCTAATACTCCTCAAGCTCGAGGACTCCTCGACTTGAACAAAATGGAGTCGAATGTACCAAAAATGGTATTTACAATGTTCATGTAGTGATGAAAATCGCTATTGAAAAGAGATTAGGTTGGAAAAATTGAATGGCCTACTTGCCTTATGTCGGCTCCTTTGTCTTGAGATGCCCTAACTGCTGCCAACACTCCCTCCTCTCTCGCGTCTATCGTCTTTGATAGACCCTTGCTGAGATGAACATTGGACGTAGTATCCAACGACATCTGTGGCCAAATGATGCTCTTCTAGCCTTAGTCCTATGGATAAATCTGTGAGTAAGGCATTCAAATCGACTGGCCCGGATACATTCAGATGTCGCATGTGCAGCTTTTCTGAATGTAGGGCTTGCTCCACAGCAAATAAATGTAGCAGATGAGAGGGTTTGTGTATGAATATTTATGAGTGATACTCCCAGAACCTTGTGATAAACAAATCTTTGTTTGAACCATGTAGGGAGATATTTGATACGTGTGTGCCATGCATATACAATATTGACAGATGGTGTGGTGGTCATATCATAGACGAGGTCCAGGTTGCCTTCATTGAATCCTAGTGTCGAGAGGTGAGGTTCTTTGACATTTTTGAAGGTTCCAAAGGTGACAAGCATTAATTCAAAGATTTTGAGGCACACCTATGCCATGACATCTGGTACATCCTTGAATCTGATTCCCCACTGTGGAATACATATATGCTACCATTGTTGGGCCACATGGAGGTGCCAGATATACATAGTTCAGCCATTTGTCACATCCTTTGATGTTCTTCTCTGTTTGAGTGAACTCAAGCCATGATCTTCATCAGAAAATAGGACAATAGCAGGGGTTATGCTTAATGTAAAAGGGCATATTGTTCCATTTGCACACCGTTTCAGGGTAGGTTTTGAGTAATTGTATTCTCCATGTAGGTTGAAAGATGTTGCCTTGCGCAGCACTCTCCGGGATGTCATCTGGGGCAAATTGGGTTGCAGAGGTTGGGTCTTTCGTGGTGTGATGTTTGATCTCAGCATTATAATCTACTAATAAGATGCAAAATGGTACATACAAATCATCAAAAACACCAATCCATCGATGATGAGATAGGTACTTGAAGTAGTCTGATTTGATGATGACATCTTCTAGTCAAGACATGGACTAAATGTGCATGGCTACTCTGTCATAATGCGTTGGGCATACCTTTTCTAACCTTTGCATCCATTCTAGAGCTTCAATCTATAATGTATCCATTCCTTCCTCTGTTTGTTTGCCTCGAGGTGCAAGCATAGGTTCATAAGGGTCCTCAAATGTTTGTTCTACTTCATTTGGAATGAGTTGTTTAGGCTCAGGCTCCACCAGCAGAGAAGGTTGATATTCATATTAGAGAAGCTTACCTTGCAAAGCTATCAGTTGTGCTTTCAATTCTATCACCTCTTTGGATTCGATGTCTGTAGGTGCTGCTTCTTTTGGTTGCTCTCGTTGATTGGCCAATTGCTTCCGTAGGTCATCACGTTCTTTTTCTAAGGCATCATATGCTTCTAGTAGGTCAGCATGGGTGTCCAATATGGTCTGCATGCTTGCTGAGGAGATGGCTCTGAAGCACTCCGGGTCGATCTCTTTTGGTGATCCTTCCATCACCGCTTCTAGATTTTCTTCAGTTTGTCTTTGTAGCCTTTTTATTTTCTTCTAGTGAAAGTCCTGCACCCTAGTCCAAATGAGTGCCCTTTGAATTGGCATATCATATGCCAAGCATCGATATACAATTCTGGTAAGTGCACAACATCCATAGAGCACTAACTTCTATTTCTTGTCCCAACCTTGATGTGCAAGATGGATATGGTCAATGATCCAATGTGGCATATTGATTGTCAGATTCAGTGTGTCTGCCAAGTATAAACTAAACCAAATCTTCTTGGGTGGCATCGTAAATCCTTCTTGGGTAGGGAATGCGAAGTGCTGCATGCAAATTCGGAGGTGGATGGCAATAGTTGGGGTCACTTCCACCATGTCCTTTAGCTTAGTTAGGTTCTTGTTCTACATGTTGTCTGGGAACATCGTCTCCTTCTCCGTACGGATGTGCATACCTCTCATTTCTAGAGCTTCCCTTACCAAATTGTTGGTTAATTTAAAGTTCTTCAGTTCATTTCCTCGTGTAAGAGAAGGAAGTACAAAGGTGTTTGTCCCCTTCTTATTTTTGCTGGGAGTGAGTGTGCTAATTAGGTATGAACATCTCAAGAATTCTGACTTTGGTAACTAAGCATGGAAGTAATCATCCAATCCAGTCTTCTTCCATATTGGTCGCAACCCTTCACTGTTCTAAAGCTTTTCGAACTCTCATGTAAAAAAATGATAACGGCCCCATTGTCCATTAAACTCTATCTCAACCTCCCACAAATAGGTGCCATCCCCAAGGGGTCCTGCTACTTCACTGAACCAATGGGAGTTCTTGCTAACAGGCGATGTGTGCCCCTGGGAAGGGTTTTGAATTGGTATGACATGTACTGCTCTTAATGGCTGTGGCTGTTCCTTCAACTCCTCCTGAATAGGGATACTTTCAATGTCCACTATTGGAGGACTAGTGCCTTCCTTGGAGCTCGTTCTTGCAACTTCTGCCATGTTGAGGGAATCAGACACTGGTTTTGTGAGAACATATAAATGAGTGTTAACATTTCAATGGACACAAAGTAATCCTGTGTCCTCGTTACAACATTAACATGATGAATTGTGATGTGGTTAGCGGGTTAGTTAGTGCACGTGTGAAGTGTGGTTAGTGGATGATGGGTTCCTAGGTGCTAATTGGGATAGTGCAATGTTGTGTGTACACATTTAGTATGTGGATGTGGTTTTACAGTGGGATCAGGTGGTTTGTTACAAGACTTGGGACAAACATAGTGTAGGGCTTTATCGCTTGATTTTATGGAGACTTTGGAAGCATTTACAAGAATGTCTACTTGGAAATGAGGCTTTTTAGGGACCCATTTACAAGTGCTTCTATTGGTGCTCATGGACGAATATGTGTTTGTGCGTGTCAAACAAGAGTGGGTATCACCTCTTCAAGTGAGTGAATCATGATGTACATGGTGTGGTTTATGTGTGGTTGTTTGAGCCTGCAAGCAAGCCTTAGGCACCCATATTTGTCTTAATTGTTGGTGAGCCTTCATTGAATTCTTGGGTACCCAGATAGACTTTACTTTCGTAGACGGATCTTTGAAAGACTTCTTATTAGTGTCCTATCATTTATCACTAGCATGGCGTTTAGTCAATGGTTGTAACTTGACCGCAATAGGATGCTTGCCTTTTCATACCCATACTTGTTTTGGTGGCCGAGAAACCTTGCCTCGTACTTCACATTGGCTTTGAGCATAGGCCATCTGATTCCTCTGCATTTGGTACTCCTTTGGTTGCCATGTCTCTATCGCTTTTGGAAAAGAAGGGGGTTCCATCGTATCCTTGGCTTCTTTTTTGAGAACACCATCCCTCTACATCCCATAGTTTTGGACAAGAATAGCATCGTCATCTTCATGTGTACTCCTAGAAGGACGAGGAGTTGGTGTCTTTCCTAGTTCCTTGAGTGCTTCATTTTCTAACTCAACTGTAATGTGATTCTGGTTTACCGAGACCTGAAGAAGTCCACTTCTTAGGTTTGGGTTGACTGCATGATCGTAGATGTAGTCTTGACCCAAGACAAGAGGTTCAGTGAGATCCTCATCTTGACACACTAACACTTTAACTGTCAAGATAACATCTTGAATGTAGAGGGGAAGTTCCACCTCGCCCATGCAAGGGGTTTCCACACCTCCCAATCCTATGAGGTATGCTTCTATAGGATTGACTTTTAATTTCAATTCTTGACCTTAAGAAAGTCTAACCACACTAGTGGCTGTACCTGATTCAATAAAAGCCCGTACAGTCCTTGCACTATTTCCTTGTCCTATTTCTAAGGTCACAAAAGGACGTCGTTCAATTATCCTATGGGAATTTACACCTGAGACTTCACACATAGCCATATGATATCCTAGAGTTGCATAGGCATCTAACCTAGGTTGATCTCTATTGTGTCTTCTTAATTTCATTCTTCGGATGCATTCCAATGCTTCTACCTACACTTCTTCTCATATTCATTTTTCTTCTTCCTTACATTTCTTGGAAATGTTGAGTCGATTGAGCATTTCCTCAGTGAGGGTTTCTTGATATAGTTTGACTTTGCATCCGCTAATGTAATTGGGGAGAACATCACCTTCTAGTTTAGCTAATTGAATTGCTCCACTAGTTGAGATCCTAGTTATGATCATAGGTCCATAACCACGCTTCTCTAGATTTCTTGCATGTTGTTTCACGGTATACACCAAAACTAAGTGTCCGGCCTTCAAGCCTTTATCCTTCACATGGGCATCAAAGTATGCCTTTGTCTTTTCTTAGCTGCATAAATCCCTGCAGTAGCTCTTAGTCTCCTTTCACCTAATCATTCAAGATCCAAGATTCTTGAAGAGAGTTCATGCCCTGTCCACTCATGCTCTTGTGCTACCTTCAGTGTAGGTATCAAGAAGTCCAATCGTAGCACTACATTTTGGCCAAATACCATCTTAAAGGGGGTGGCTTGGAGTACCATTTTATAGGCAACTCTATATGCCCAAACAACATGGTGTAGCTATCTGTCCCAATTAGAGCGTTTATTATTTACTATTTTGTTCTACACATTGCACAGAATCTTATTGGTGCTTTTGGCTTGCCCATTAGCTTGTGGGTGATAGGGAGCAGACTTCTTGTGTATCACCAAGAACTCTTGGAGAAGATTTTCAATGACTTCATTCAAGAAGTGAGTACCTCTATCACTTACTAGCTCTATCGCTAGCCCATATCTAGTGAATACATTCTCAAATAAAAACTTAACTATCATTTGAGCATCGTTCTTCATTATGGCTTTCACTTATACACACTTGGTTAGATAGTATGTGGCCACAATGATGTGAATAGGCCATCAACTTGCTCGGCTCTCAAGATTTGCCTGAATTTTGCCATGTGATCATATGGGTCTCTAGTGCCATCGAAGTAGTTCTTCATGGACTTAACTAGTTGTGTAGGCCTCAAGGTCCTCGTGTGTTCCCTAGGCCACGGAAAAGGGAATTCAAATGTATTTCTTTGATTCCTTGTGTCTCTAGGTCTCTCGGTTTCCATTCTATCCATCTCCACTCTTGCTCGTTCTCTTCCTATTGAGTTAGCAAAGCCTACCTCTGGCCAATCTCTACTCTTGTCCCTTTGAACTCCATGAGCATGGGATGTTCCAGCTCCTTGGTAACCACAAGAGGCATTAGATCTTGGTTGGGGGAAAACAAATTCACCCTTCCAAGTGTAGGCATGCCTACCATGTTCTGAGACCACAAAGATCCTCTCTGAAGTATTGTCTAAATAAGTCACTTTGCCTAGACTATCAAGATCTTTAAGCTTATATATTGTGAGCATTCCAGCTCCATTAGTCTGATCAGTCTTATACCTCCAAAAGGCCTCAACAGTCTCTCTCGATTCAAGAGCAAATCTATGCTCTTATTGTCTTGGGGAACCCACTCTGGGGTGATGATTCTAGTTAGGGCTGATTTGCCTCAGGGAGTTCTAGGCTCTCTTCCTAAGTTTCCTTGCTCTATGTCACCTATATCTGTCTCTAGAATCACATTACCAAATTATTCTATTCTATTCGGTTGGTTGGTGACTATGTACATTGTCCCTTCCTTATCTAGGTATGCACCATTTTCGAACTTGACCACTGGATGTTCTAGTCCAAAGAGTTGATCAGGGTTTTTAATTTATACAGCAGACCTTCTAAGACCATCCTCATAGATGCGAGCACCTAATCGGTTGGTCCTCATGTATTCAAGTTGAGTTTTGTACGGGTCTTCGGGTTTCTATAAGTAAGCCACACCTGAACTTCCTATGGGTCTCTCCATACCATAAGACATCTCTGATTCACTAGTTTCAGAGCTGGTGTATTGAGGATAGTTGCTCAATTGTTGGGCCCAAGAACGAGCAGTGTGATTGAAACTAGCCTCTGAAGACCTAAGGCTTTGTATATCTCTCCCTATATGTCTTCTTGTCTAAGGTTCATATGCCTAATTGAGCAACCCCAATTTTACCCCAAGTACAACCTCATTGCAACTCACTTTGTATGAGTCACTTGGTTCTTTTTTAGTTGGTTATCATGTTTATGCTCTTGTTCTTTTCCTTTTAAGTTATTGATCACAAAGAGATTATATTTCTGCTTGAACTTGAGTATTTAAGAGTCTTCAACTTGACAGATACCTATCATTACCCTAACTTACTTCTACCATGACTCGCACTTAGCCTAAGCTAGGAATTGACAAAGGGAGTTGAGAATGATCCAACCTCACTTGCTTATTCCTTGCTCTTTGCTGCTCAAGAACCTCGTTCTCAAGCTTGCAATATGCTAGTGCTCTGGACGCCCTTCGATGCTCTCAATGGACCTGTAAAAGTCCCTAAGTTAGCTCAAGAGTTAAATTCAAATGACATAACAAACCATTTTCATTCATGTACTTCAGAGACCAAATTTCCCTTAGCCTTTATAGAAAAAAATCCTAGAGATCCCTCAGCTTTCTTCCCCCAAGGTATGGTCAACTTCAAAATACCCTATCTATAACTCCCTACCTAAGATCACTCCGATCGGATTTCGTATGAGGAAGTTATGACAATTCAGGGTTCTAGGGTTAAAATAGGGTTCAAACAGGCTAATAGACAAACAGGGTTTTCTCTAGTTATTTGCTTATGGCTTCCCTATGTGTCCTACAACACAATATTCATGCCCAAAATTAGCCAAAATTTTCAAATTCCAAAACCCTAAAAAATTTGTTGAAAATGGTTGTCAATCGTGATCGATAGGGCTATCAATGGCGATTGATAGAGGTGTCCATCAGGGCCTGTTAGTCACGATTGACATGTTAATCATGATTGATGGTGTCAATTGCAATCGATAGAGTCGATTGTGAGGTCTGTCAATCGTGATTGATGGTGTCAATCGAGATCAACACTTTTTTCACAAATTCTGGTGCAAATCAAGTCGATCGTGGGTGTGTCCATCGCGATCGGTGTGTCAATCGTGATATTTCAGTCGTTCGTGATTGATGATATCAGTCACAACTGACTAAATCCTACGTGGCAATCCATCGTGGTCTATCAATCACAATTGACAGGGTTTGTCGGTCGCGATTGATAGGGTTTGTCGGTCGCAATTGACAGAGTCTATTGGTCATGGCTATCAATCGCAATTGACAGTGTCAATCGCAATTGAGAGAGCATTAAGGAACTTTTTAATTTTGATTAGTGATTTGGAATGTGCTCATCATGTGTGTTATGGTGGTCCACTTTGTTTTACCAAATGTCCAACTTTTCTGTCGATCGCGATTGACAGAGGTCAATGCCTCGGGACCTGCACAGTCAATTTTCTCACCTCTTGGAGCTTCTGCAGTTACAATGGAAGCTGGTACCTGCAAGAATGCTCACGAAAACATAGAAAACAAAGATTCAAACAAGCTCTCTCTCGCTCTCGCTCTCAATTAGAAATGAGGAAATGAATGGAGATGGAGGTATACGGTCGCGTTGGTTAAGATGATGATGAATGGATATGGTCTGAAGAGGTGAAGAGGAAGGTAAAAACAAGTAAAAGAAATGCTTAGCTACTCTTCCAACGTCTCTAATCTACATCTTACCATCACACCCTCGTCCTCAAAGCTCGATCCCCCGCAACAGTGCCAAAATTTGGTGTAGCTCAGTGATGAGTAGCACCTCCTTTAATGTCAATCCCACAAGACATGAGGATGGTATGAAGACCTCGAGCAAGTGTTGTGCACAAGTGGTGATGGAGAAGCACACAAGCATGCACACACATACACAAACACGCGCACACACGTAAGAACAAAGAGTGAGACAATGGAAGCTTTGATTAAGATAAAAAACACAATTACAAGCTCTTCTTTAGTTCAAACTACAAATTTGTTCTCCCAAAAATGAGCTCTCTCGCTCCTTTTATAGTTTTTGACTAGCTAGTGGCCTTGTCTAGACCTAGTGTGGGGCCTAGTTAAAAATTAGGTTCCTAAGCTATTTTGGAGGCTCAAACGAGCTCTAAAAAATATGAAAATTGGTACATAAATACTTCTACTACTCATCAAGGGAGGACTTCTCCTCTTGAACAAAATGGAATCGAAATTACCAAAAATTATATTTTCAATGTTCGTGTAATGATGAAAAACACTCTTGAAAAGAGATTAGGTTGGAAAAATTGAATGGCCTACTTGTCGGATCTTCTTTGATTGCTTTCCCTATTCGGTCCTTCTATTTGCTCTGATTCCTTATGTTGGCTCCCTTGTCTTGAGATGCTTTGACTAATGCGAACAATATGCTTAGCCCATTTAGGTACTATCACGAGGTTAAACAAGTATGTATCTGGTAGCTCATCTACTATACCTTGAGGAGCTTCTCCCATAGTTAACCTTGAGAGATGGTGTTGGGTTGTAGGGTATGCACACATTTTCATTTGTGCATGAGAACCCTCCCTAGACCATGAGAAATAACCTCTTTGTATATACTTGAGTGTCACATTTGAACACTCTCCAAAAAGCACTTTTTAATATTTCCTCATACTATAGGATATTAGACTTGAGAAGCTCTCACCTTTGCGGCTCTTCTAGAAGATTCTCCACATGAAAAACCCACGCATGTTCCTTTTGGGGATTTGGTTGTTAACCATTTTGATCTTAGAATATCCTAGAAGATATGGTAGTTAGAGAGAGAATCACCTTTTTTACTGTTCAAAGAGGCACATGGGGAATAGAGCTTATCCTATAAATATAAGCTCAATTTTGTAAAGAAGGGGGCTTTTGGTTGACGTGCTCTCATGTAATATCTCTTATCAATGGACGATGCTCTCATTTACTCCAAGAAGACTAGTTACATTTACATGTATTGTGTCTGAGTGTGTCAGAGTGGTGTGTGTGTGCCTATGCATGTCTCTCCTTTGTGTAAGTAGAGTAGTTGCATTTGCTTGTATTTTCCTCATGGACTAGGATCCTTGACTCCCTATTCTCCTTGTTTTCAAGCATTTAGCAAAGCAAGGGGTTGTTGCCAATGTCTTGAACATGTGGGAGGTAGGGGTGGATGAGAGGAGAGTCACTCTTGAGCTTTCCTTCTTGCTTCCATGCAAGGTGGTGAGGGTTTTGTTCTTTCCTTGCTACAACCTTAACACTTTTTGGCGCCGTTGCCGGGGATGGTCGACTTTTCATCACTTGGAGAGCTCAAGAACATGTGGTAAAGTATTGTGTTGCAATTTTTTTGCTCAATTGCGTAGGATTTGAGTTTTTCGTGGCACTTTCACCCTTCCATTGGACCATTAGTTCCCCATTTTCTTGCTTTGGTAGGGTAGTTTTAGTTCCATTTGAATGTTTCACAAGAACAACCCCTAACCCCCTTGTCTCTCTCACTCTCACATATACACACACACACACACACACTCACAATGACATCACACTCCATCTCTGTCATTTCTTGCTTTGAGAGTATGCCTTGAAAAGGGGGTGGGTAGCCCATTCTTATCCCTCCCTCTCTTCAATTCCACGAAAATAAAAAAAAGAAACAAGAAGTTAAATCGTAGTTGTAAGGAGATTTTTACCGCAAGAAAATTCTCTCACCATGTGCTTGCATGCTTTCTATCTTAAATGAGTTGGTACAATTACAAATATGGCAGGGAATGAAAGGCTTTGGATTCCCTTTTTTCTCTCTCCTTGGGTATTGGAGGTGGATGGATATTAATAAACACTGCAGGAGGAGTACGTTCGTAGGTGGTTGGTGGCAAGTTGGTGGGAAAATCAATGCTTGCACGTTTGATTGTTGTGAGGGTTAGTGGGGAGCTTCATCCTCGCCCTCGCTCTTCCTATCTCATGCCCCACGGCCGCACATTTTTCTCCTCACAATGGTGGGGAGGAGCTCCATGCGATCTCCCCCATTTCTGCAAAATTCCTCAGCGCAGATGTGCCTGCTCCCACAAACCTTCCATTCTCTATTGGTGCGCAAGCCACCCACACTCCAGGTGGGTTGTTGCAAGCTTCTGCTCCTCTTCATTCATTTTTGTTGCTCGCGGTCCGCGCAAACTGAGATCGCGGTTGGACAATGATCGAAGGGCTTGTCAGTTCATGCCTACCTTCATCTTCTTCATCGTGTGTTGTTTGGTGTGGGCGTGCTTGCACACCTCCCCATTGTATGTGTGTTGGAGGAATTAGTCTCCCCATTGGTGATTCCCCTTAGTTTCCTGTCTCGGGTTACTTGTCATATGATGGCATCCCTACCGACACAAGTTCTCGACTTCAATCTGATGCACATCATTTCTCCAACCGACATCTCCTTTGATCTGAGGGCGAGCCTACCTCTTCTCCACAAAGATGAGGCTATGCTTAAAATCGCCTATGCCTCTTATCCAACTTTCTCTGGACTTCCTTTTTCCTTTGAAGGATACCTGGCAGATGCTATAAACTTCAACATCTGATGTGAAGTTACAACTTTGGAAGTCTTGAAGGGTCAACCTTGCATATCGGCATCATGATACTCTTCCCTACCTACTTCTCCAATGGATGATGCTATTACTGTAAAGTTTTTTGGCGCACAAATGTCTTTCTGTCACCAGAACGCTTGAAGGATTCTCTTTGTCCTATTCACTTTTAGAAGGAACACTGAGTCATAACAAACGAGAACTATGTCATAAAAAGAGAAACTCTACGCACTAAAATAGCCTTTTTTTGCATGATGTTAAGAAACTCTTTATACCAGTATACAAGGTTTTCTAAAACCCCCCAAAAATATGCAAATTTTGAACATATTTTTAAAATTTTGACTACTTTAGGGTAGCAAATTTTTGCTAATTTTAGAGTACCTTATCTAACACTTTTAAGAGAGAATTATGAAATGGATAAAAAAAGCCTTATTTTATGAGAATACTCATTTATCTTGGATCAAATAAAAAGGAAATGAGCTAGAAAAGACTAAAGATTGATGCTACTAATTTGATAACATTAGATAATTTTAGGAAAAACAATGAATTGTGTCCATGTGCAACTGATTCAATGAATAAAAGTTATTTGTTTCTGTATATCCTTTCCTATCTAGCTAGTAGATTGAAATTGATTTTGTTTGGTGTGAAATGAATTGGTTGAGGTTGTAAATTTTGGTCTTTTTTGCATCGCTCCAAGATACTTAATCAAATATTCTAAAACATTGCGTTTTTCCTTGGCCCCAGTCTTTGGTCTTTAGAAAATTTGTATAAGCAAAAAGATATATACTTTGTGAGAGGAAGTTTGATCTTACTATTGGAGAAACACTCACAAACTGGACATAATTTGAAGGTCAAAGCTTTAGAAGAAAACCACATGCCTATGTGAAGGGACAAATTCACAAGTGTATATATTTGTAAAGTTAGTTCACTTTAGTTCTAAACGTTTTTTAAAAATCACGAGTCAGAATGAGACAATCTATATAACTTAGTTTGTATCAAGTGGCGCGAGAGTAAGAAGAAGTGGAAGAGAGTGACAGAATGTGAGAAGGAGTTCATTTTATATAACAGAGTATAGTTGGGATTCTCTGAGTGAGAAAGCATCTGTAAAGTTTCTGAGTTTTTCATATCTATGAGAAGCAATGTTTTGTGTATGACACTCTCTCCATCATCTCCATGTTTGTCTACTGTGTGATGAGTTCAAAAGTTCAAGTTTTCCAAGCAACTCAATGTCTGGCATCGAGTTTGTGTTGATAAGTCCGTGTTTTATTCTCTGAGTGTTATGTACTGCTAGAAATTCTTAAAAACATGAGGTTTGTGGAGCAATTCGATGCCTTGCATCGAGTTTCAGCATAAAGTCGATGCCTGGCATCGACTTCCCACATAAAAGTGGTTTTCATCATATGTGTTGATGTATGAAACACCACAAGAAATGAATTAATGTGACACTAGAACACCTCTATGGTCACCATTAACTCATTGCCACTCCAAACTTTGAGAAATGATAGCCTAAAGTGAGAACTTTGCTTCTACAGAAATTCATAGTCACCAAAATGACATACCTTCAGTATTTTGCTAATTTCTCCTAGTTCAAGTATTATTTCTCCATGAAAATTTATAGGCTGCAATTAGAAGAGGAGAGCTTTCCAACAAGCTATTATATGCATCAAACGGATCTCTAGAACTCAAGTTATGGCTCTCACAAGATGACCCTGTATGAGCTTCCAAAACTAGAAACTTTGCCTGTTTTAGTATTCCTGGTGTCCAAAAATAAAAAATTCGATGCCTGACATCGAATTTCAGTCCAAGTTGATGCCGGGCATCGACTTTGGGCTTTTTTTGGCTATTTTTCTGCACCAGAAACACTCTATTTTACACACACATGAAGAAGATGACTTATATGCTAGAAGTCGATGCCGGGCATCCATTTTATGCTGGAACTCGATGCCAGGCATCGAGTTGCTCCACAAACTTCATATTTTTAGAAGATTCAACAACAGTTAACACACAGAGAATGAAAAAATGACTTATCAGCCAAGATTCGATGCCAGGCATCGAATTGTTCAGAAAACTTGAACTTTTGAATTCATCACACAGTAGGCAAGCATGGAGATGATAGAGAGGGACTCATACACAGAACTTTACTCAATTCTTTCTCATAGCTATGAAAACTCAGAAGTTTTACAGATGCTTTCTCACTCAGAGAAGCCCAACTATCCTCAGTCGTATAAAATGAACTCCTTTTCTCTTCCTTCTCTCACACTCTCTCTCTCTCCGCGTCAGTTGATACAAACTAACTTATATAGATTTTCGTATTCTCGTGATTTTAAAAAACTTCTAGAATTAAAGTGAACTAACTTTACAAAATATGATACATTTGTGAATTTGTCCCTTCACATAGGCATGGGGTTTTCTTCCTAAGATTTGACCTTCAAATATATGTCCAATTAGTGATTGTTTCTCCAACAATATGTGTGTTAAATGTGCGTATTTCAGGAACAAAAAAGTGGCTAAAAAAGCTCAAAGTCGATGCCTGGCATCGACTTTTGGTTGCAAGTCGATGCTAGGCATCAAATTTTCATTTTTGGACAGTCAGACTTACTAAAACAGGCAAAAATTCCACTTTTAGAAGTCATACAGGGTCATCTTGTGAAGGCTATATCTTGAGTTCTAGAGATCCGTTTCTTGCATATGATAGCTTGTTAGAAAGCTCTACTCTTCTAGTTTCAACCACCAAAAGATCTTGGAGAAATGATATTTGAGCAAAGAGAAATTAGCAAAATAATAAATGTATGTCATTTGAGTGACTAGAAAAATCTGAAGAAGTAAAGTTCTTGGTTTTGGCTATCGTTTCTCAAAGTTTTGAGTGACAATGAGTTAATGGTGACCATAGAGGTTATCTAGTGTCACATTAATTCATTTTTTGTGATGTTTCACACATCAACACTTACGTCATACTCTTCCTTCTAGATTTATTTAATGGAAATATATATTCCATACTATGTCCTGTACCTATGTTCTGAGTGGGTCATAGGCAATTCAACAATGCTTATTGACTCCACAAGACAGGGAGAGAGAGAGAGAGAGGAGGTTGTCTTTCCATGCCCACAAAGTGTAGATGATCATCAACACCTTGGCATAGACTTCTCAGCGAGAAAAAAGTGAATTTTATATTTTTTTGCAGCCTGGCATCGATTTCTCACTGAAAACTACACTTTTCAGCAAGAACTCGATGCCTGGCATCGACTTCAGCGAGAAGTCGATGCCAGGCATCGACTTCAGCGAGAATCCGATGCCAGGCATCGACTTCTCGCTGAAAACTATACTTTTCAGCAAGAAGTCGATGCCTGGCATAGACTTCACCGAGAAGTCGATGCCAGGCATCGACTTCAGCTAGAAGTCGATGCCAGGCATCGACTTCTTGCTGAAAAGTATAGTTTTCAGCGAGAAATTGATGCCTGGCATCGACTTCTCGCTGAAAAGTATAGTTTTCACTTTAACAAAGTAAAAAAGACTACATGTTTCGCTTTCAACGCGTGTAATATGTTCTCAAAAAGTAATACCAAACGTGATATATTGTCTTGCTTTTTAACTTTGACCATGATAATGCTCAAAGAGAGAGAAAGGGGAGAGAGGGAGAGAAATGTGATTCTTCAAAGGATAAAGACTCGGGGAAAGGAAAAAAGCAATGTCTTAGAGTATTTGATTAACGTAACTTGAACAAAGTTTTATTGAAGTCTCTTAGCATGTAAAACCTAATAGATTTATTTCATAGAATGTGCAACGATGAACAATAAAGTCTCTTTCATTTGGATTATTAGACATCAAAGAATCATGTATGATGATATGCATGGTGTTTTCTCTCAATATGTATAGTCAATTTAATCTCATCTATTTCATTTTGATCTCATGGTGTTTTTTTTGGCATAATTGGCTATTATTACTAGTACACATATATGGCCACCTGGTTGTTGTATGATTATGCTTTGTATTCTCAAAAGTGTATTCTAATCCCTTTTTAAAATGGCATAGAGTTATGCTTTATGTGGGCTTGAAATAAAATGAATTACTTTTCAATTTCCATTTTCATGAAATCATGTAGTTTTAATCATGTAAGATTCGTTAAAGTTCTAATTGGAATTTGTAATGTTGAATATAGCATGTTTTTATAAACAAAAATTGAAATAAAGATTGAAACAAAGTATCATGAAATAAGAGCATATGGTTTTCATGCCCTAATTAAAATGGGCCTTATCATTTCTATGGAACAATTGAAAATAAGCTAATTTTTCCTTGTTTTTAGCATACTTTTGTAATTTCTAAAGGAGAACATGTCTTTGTTCTCGTTTGTTATGACTCAGTGTTAAGGAAAGGTGCATGCGTAGTAAGAGTGGTCTTTTGAGCTCGGTTTTTTATTGTTGTACATATGGTTTTCCTTATCTATAATGGCCATTTTGTGCAAAACTCGATTAACGAAACACAGGTATTGTGGGAAGAATATATCTAAAAAAAAAGGGGGGAAATACAGTTGAACGATGACTTCATGTGCCTGCCTAAATGCATTGATTTCCTACAAATATGTCTTGGGATGGGATTTCTAACTTGAAACATTTTCTTTTCCAATTTGCGAAGCATATTCAGCTCATAGGTACCTTGTGTGAATGCTCAACCTAGGATGTTTGGAAGATGCTAATGTTGATTTGTTCTTCTCATGACATGCACACATTCCATATGAATGCATACATTAAAGCGCAGATGTCTTCTCATCCATATATGTATAAGACTTTTGAAGAAAACATGGTTGATGTTTTGTAACTACCCTTAGGGGATTCTGTTCCTTGGAGCAACTTCTTGTGTTTGCATTCTCTGAACAAATGGTTGTTTATCTTTTGAAGTGCCCACTATTCTCATCCATATTTGAATATGCGTGCCCAGTGATACTACATCTATCTTCCATCGGAATCTTTCTGCAGCCACTGCTATGTGGCAACATTTAACAAAGTCTCCTGATTTAGGCCTTCGAAGTGGCATGGTTGCAATATATGCACTATACAAAAGGTATGTGGAACCTCTTAGGTGGCTGTGCAATCCTCATTAAGTTTTGCATTCGTGATGTATGCAACTGCCCTATTTAAAGGATAGTGTTGACCTAGGATTTGGCTGACTTCTCCTACCAACATTCTAGAGGCTCAGATACAAGTTTTGTTTTGATGGATATCATGTTAAAAATGCACATGACTTGATGTATTCTTGCAGGGTTTGCTGTTTCACATTCACTTGATGTCTTACACGTTTCTTGCTAATCTGTGTTTCTGACATATGGGGATGATATGCAAAATTTCATCTAGAATGCCGACAGGAACTCTATGAAATGCCTGGGGGATGATAAATGTTATCTGTTTTCCTTTCAACTACTCCTACATTGTGTTGGGGTACTTCATCTTAAGAGACTAGAGAGATCTTGCTATGGTAATCAATTCTGTGACATTTGATTGTGAATTTCTTTTGGGTGAATGTGTGATGGAATTATGTTCCATCTTGACTACAAAGATCTTGATATCGTAATCAATTCTGTGACATTTGATTGTGAATTTCTTTTGGGTGAATGTGCAATGGAATTATGTTCCATCTTCTCTTGGTATTGTTCATGATACCCCTGAACTCATCATTCATAGATAAGGAAGTCTAAAGATGAGTGCTAAACTTCTACAAACACTTTGTTGGTAAGAAGATGCCTGTTATACTTGCGAGAGTCGATCATTTCCGTGTCCCATCATGTTCTCAATTTCTAAGTGTACTCCATAGTGTTCCTGGGGATGATAGGGTAGTACAACCTCGGTGGAAAACCTGAAGCAATGACCACATAGGAGGATGATGTCCAAATAACATTCACAAAATTGAAACCTGAGTATCCTGGATCAGTATAGAAATAAGAACAGTAGCTAGGGCTTGCAGGGTTGCTCTTTGGGTGTGTAAAAGTTTGTTGTGGTTATATAAGTTGAAGGAGAGGCTTGAGTAAGCACTGCTCCATAGTATTCAGATTCATGTGAGACTTGTAATGGCTTGCAGAGTTCATATTCACATGTTCATATTCTTGAAGAGTTAGAAGCATCCTTGCACTTGTTGCAACATATGATATGCAGCTTGGGACTATGATCATTTTCATTTCCTTGATTTTTTAAAGGCCCGTGCCTCTTAGAAAACTAATATTTTGAGTTTAAACATCGGCATTGGCTGATCTGCATCATGTTTTCTACCAGCATTTTTCTATCTTGCTTTTGATAAGGACTTTCAGGGTTCATCATTTTCCCTCTCCACTTAGATCCCTTATAGTATTTTATGTGAAAAATGGTGGCTCACATACGAGATAATGTGTTTGATTTTACCATTTGGTGTGGTCACCACACATTCTAGATCCAAGGAGTAATCTCTATAATATCTCTCAAAAACACTAATGAACCCTTCCACCCCATGATCCCCAATGCGTCTAGATGTTCCTGCAACAAATGGGTGAACGAGGTGTATTGCCTGGGACTTCTCTGTTCTTGTCTTGCTTTGAGCAACCCTTGTCCTTTGAATCACGTTAGATGTGTACTATTGTTCGACAATGAGTGTTGAAGCTATCAGTTAATTCTATCCACTATAGTTGTAGCTTTGGGGGGGGGGGGAAGTGGACCAAAACAACACCTAGAAGAAATTCTAAATTTTGCACAATCAATTGCATTTCATGAATAGTGAGGTGCACTGTTAAGGACTTGGCTATCCTTTGTTTTACACAATGCCTGCTTAATTTTATCAAGAAAATATCTGGAGAATATCTTGTTCAAATAAAGTTGGAAACACTGTCACAAAGATCCGAATGCTTGTTTTTTGTCAGGGAAGAAATTCTCTAGTTTTACAATGCTCACTTAATGCAGTGTAGGCCAACACATGCAGAACTTAGCCTTGATCCTGTCGACTCCAATAGATGCTCTCTAGTGAATGATGTGTTTCTTTAATACTCACAGGTTCAATGATCATTTTGAATTCTTGTAACTGAACCTTGTGGGATTGGTGAATACCGGTTTTGGGAGAGACTTGGTACGATTAGTGGCATATGGCTAACAATGCGTCTTTTGTAGATACATGGCCTACATGTTTTTTCAATTCTGAAATACTTTTCTTCGTGATGCACTTATGAATCTATTTTCAGATGCACCAGGTGTATTGTTCTTCGGTAAGGAAATGCTTTAAATCTTATAATTGATGGCATGATAGATGGGAAAGATTCTCATTGCTAGCTAGAAGGCTAGAAATTCCCAAGGGATGTTTCATGGTTTATACTTCAGGATGAGTTGATGATCCTTTGAGTTTTTCTTCTCCATAAGATCTTGCAGCTTGTTATTTGCAATAGGCATTTGGCATATAAAAATATTTGGATGCTAAGATTGGGGGTTCTCTGGAGCTCATTCTTTGAGAGAATTGTTGTGTAGCCTTACACTTGTGGCTAGTTTTGAAGCTTTTTTACATGCTAGGGGTTGATCTATGGGATTTTGTTCCCTAAGCTTTCCATCTTAGATGCTATAATAATACCCTGATTGGTTTAATTGATGGATCATATCACCTCGGTATTATGTACACATGACAATACATGTCATCACACATGCACTAAATGTAATATGAGTGCAACATCTATTGCATGATTTACAATGCATAATCAGATTGCTTCTATGTAGGTACAGGTACTGCTGGTGAATGACATTAGGTAAGATTGGCCAACTGACTGGAATTTTTCCTAGGACTACATCAATCTTACTTTTGATCTTTGTTAATGTCATAATTTTACCCCACATCATCACCAATGGTTGTTTTGGGTTCATACTTTGGCCATGCAGTTCACATAGTTGGGAGAGAGTAATTGGATGCTTTCTATTCTTTTGACATTGGTGCATGAGAATTGAATCATATGTTTACTATATGCATGGCCATCCTATTTTCATCTTCAGATACTATGATAATTAACTTCTTTGAATGAAAATAGGCCAGTGCAAGCTTATTTGAGAACTAGAAGGCTATGGACTCTTTGGAGCTACTTTTTTGCACGATTATGATGATCTTCATGTCTAGCCATGATAACTTCTATCACTACCATATAGGGGTAGCTATACCTGATATACACACCATGGCAAGATAGATCTTCAAGAGGATGTCTCTCTAGAAGAAAAGTCCTGCAAAAGAGGATGCCCCTGATGTGGAAACTAAAATTGAAGTGAATGTTTATCTCATTACTAGATGCAGTCTACTTGCTCTTTTATATGTCATTTTAGGTTTGGAAGCTTCCGGAGAAGACATTTCCAACCTTACAAAAGAATGCATAGTGGGATGCATGCTAGGCTCACTACCCCCCAAGGGGATTGTCACTCAGCTTTGAAGATTGAAGATTTGCAGATTGAAGTAAAGACTGAAGATTGCTGACAGAAGCTTTGTAGACTGAAGAATTGTAGAATTTTGAAGATCTGAAGAGTTTCCAAACTTGACCCCAACTTGGAACAATTCTGTTATGTATGATCCTCTTCCCTTAGCTTTTTCGAGGATGACAAAGTCTAGGGAGGGGAGAATGTTGGGTTGTAGGGTATGCACACATTTTCACTTGTGCATGAGAACCCTCCCTAGACCATGAGAAATAACCTCTTTGTATATACTTGAGTGTCACATGTGAACACTCTCCTAAAAGCACTTTTTAATATTTCCTCATACTATAGGATATTAGACTTGAGAAGCTCTCACCTTTGCAACTCTTCTAGAAGATTCTCCACGTGAAAAACCCACGCATGTTCCTTTTGGGGATTTGGTTGTTAACCATTTTGATCTTAGAATATCCTGGAAGATATGGTAGTTAGAGAGAGAATCACCTTTTTGACTTTTCAAAGAGGCACATGGGGAATAGAGCTTAGCCTATAAATATAAGCTCATTTTTGTAAAGAAGGGGTCTTTTGGTCAACATGCTCTCATGTTATATCTCTTATCAATGGAAGATGCTCTCATTTACTCCAAGAAGACTATTTACATTTACATCTATTGTGTCTTGTGAGTGTGTCAGAGTGGTGTGCGTGTGCCTATGCATGTCTCTCCTTTGTGTGAGTAGAGTAGTTGCGTTTGCTTGTATTTTCATCATGGATTAGGATCCTTGACTCCCTATTCTCCTTGTTTTCAAGCATGTGGCAAAGCATGGGGCTGTTGTCAATGGCTTGAACATGTGGGAGGTAGGGGTGGATGAGAGGAGAGTCACTCTTGAGCTTTCCTTCTTTCTTCCATGCAAGGTGGTGAGGGTTTTGGTCTTTCCTTGCTACAACCTCAACAGATGGTCAGCTCTAAGGTGGGCCTTCCCCTTCGTGACCATTACTTCGAACTCGTATTCCATGAGTAATAGAAACCAACGTATCAATCATCCTGTGTTATAAAGCTTATTGACTAAGTACAACAATGCCTGATGATCCGTGAAGAACTTGAACTTATTTGCCAACAAGTAATGCCTGAATTTCTTTACTACATAAATCATTCCTAACCTTTCGCGTTCTGTAGTGGTGTAATTTCTTTCAGCTACATTCAACTGTCTGCTCGTGTAAGCTATAGAGAGATCTATAATGCCTTTGTTCGAAGTTTGTGCCAACACACATCCTATGGTGTAGTTGGATGCATCCACATGTACATGGAATGGCTTACTCCAATCCGGTGTTGTTAATATAGGTGTTGAACACAAGCATCGTTTAAGTTCATTGAATGACTTATCACATTCATCCATCCTTTCAAACTTAGACAAAAAAAGAGTACAAGGGCTTAGCAATGATAGCATACATGTGTAAAAATCATCGATAATAACCACAATGGCCCATGAAAGCTTGTACTCTTTTACAGTTTCTAGCCTAGGTAGGTTTGCAATTACCTTCACGTTTTTTTCATCTATAGAGATTTCGTTCTTTGACATAATATGTCCTAAAATTTTTCCTTGCCTGACCATGAAAATGCACTTTTTTGGGTTCAACCACACTTGATATTCTCGACATTTTTCAAATACTTGCCTTAACTCAGGGATATGGATTTTTCTCATGTTCAAATGAGTACATATGTCATCCACATAAACTTCCAAATTCTTGCATAGGAACTTTTTAAAACTTGGCACATGAGTTGTTGAAGCTCAAAGTCAAGGACAAATCATGGAAGCACATCAAAAGGTGGACACACAAGGAAAGGGAGCAAGTAGGGAGCTCCAAGAAGTGTATGTCAAATTTCCAGAAGAATCCCCTACAAAAATAGTGATTTTCATCACTAAAAACCATTGTAAATACCATTATCTATTTTTAGTAACTCCATTTTGTTCAAGCCGAGGAGTCCTCGAGCTTGAGGAGTATTAGAAGCACCATCGTACCAATTTTCATAATTTTTAGACTTCGTTTGAGCCCTCAAATAAGCCTTGGAACCTAATTTTTAACTAAGCCGGACACTAGGTCTGGACAGGGCCAAAACTAGTCAAAAAACTATAAAAAGAGCTAGAGAGCTCATTTTTGGGTTTAGCTTGTTAGAGAATAGAACTTTTGTAAGAGAACTCTTTTGCAATCTAAGCTTTCCATTGTTCCTCTCTTTGATCTTACTTTGTGCGCGTGTGTGTGTATGTGTGTGCATGTTTGTGTGCTTTCACTCACGCACTTGTGCCTTCAGTTGCTCGTGGTCTTCATACCGGTCCTCACGTCTCCGCGGATTGACAAGTAAAGGAGGTGGTGCTTACGCTTGAGCTACACCAAATTTTGGCGCCGTTGCCGGGGAGAGAGCTTTGAGGACGAGCGTGTGATGGTAAGACGTAGAGTTGACGCGTTGGAGTTGTAGGTATTTTCTTCACTTTCATCTATTTTCTTGTTTTTCTTCACATCCTCATCACCATCATCATCATCACCATCTCCACCTCATTTCCCTCATTTCACTTGTGAGAGAGACCGATGTGGGCGCGATTTCTGACGACTGGCGGATCAATTCAGTCGTCTCGCTAACGGCGCACGCAGGGTGACTATGCAGGACAGGTACAAGTTTTAAGTTTTCCTAGGGTCCGTAAGGTGAAGCGTTCCTATAAAGTTCAATTGCGTCAAAATAAGAAGGTGGGATAATCTTTTCACTAACTATTTGATCTTTTATAGTTTCGTTTGCTTCTTCTTGGATGTTTTCTTCGTTTCTATCTACAGTTGGAGGAAAAGGTTCTTCACTAACACTAGGAGGAACAGTAGAAAGTAAAGTTATAGTTGTCCTAGGATCATACAAAGATTCTTCTACTATTACTTCTTTTATTAATTCTTTATCTTCTACTGGTTTTGGCAACAACAATTCAAAAGTTGATGAAGGTAGAAAGGTGTTACTAGAAGAATTTTCTTTAGACATAATAGATGATAGTAAATTAATAACCAAAGTCCTATACAACCTCAAGGATGATGTTTATAAATGACAGTCTAAAAGATAGCCTATACAAGCTAATAAAAGTTTCAAACTAAGGATAATCTCTGCTTTTCAAACTTCAGGTCACATGTGTATCTCCAGTTCGCCAATAGCTTCAGTTCACCAAGAGGCTGCAATTCTTCATAAATCGAATCAAGAGGCTTCAGTTCACGAAGAGGCTGCAATTCTTCATAAATCAAATCTGAAAAAAAAACACATGTATGAAAGAGGGTAACAGCCTTTAGTTCACCAAGAGGCTGCAATTCTTCATAAATCAAATCTGAAATAAAACACATATATGAAAGAGGGTAACAGCCTTCAGTTCACCAAGAGGCTGCAATTCATCATAAATCAAATCTGAAAAAAAAACACATGAACTTGTGAGCACGTACTCCCTTCTTAAATAGATGTGAGTAGCCCACCATAGCCTACAATTCTCTTTAGATAACTCAATCAATTACCTAAATTGACTCAATCATCACTCCAACAACACTCAACAAGAAAAAAAGCGTGGGTTTTTTCTTCTAGATCTTTTCCCAATTTTCAACCAACCATTTAAATATTCTATGGACCAAAAACTTTAGGATTTAAATAACCTTTCATTTCTTCTTTTTTATTTATTTAAATACTAAACTTTAGAATAAATACTATACCTTAGGCTAAAATTTAATTTAACCCATTTTAATTATTACCTTAGGCTTAGTGAAATTAAATAATTAATATATTTATCTAATATTTTAATAAGGTTCCATATGATAAAATTAACCTATTTAACAATTTATTTATAAACTACAACTCACTTATTTAGTCATTTAACCTTAGGTTTACCCTACAACTAACTTTAAACCACATCAATTAACTCTAACTAACCCATAAACCTATTCTCTAACCTTCCATAACCCTCTAGGATTAATAATTAACCCATAATTAATCTTAAAACTTAACTAGAACCCTAAAGTTCATGCTTAAAACATACATTTAACCCTTAATTACCCATAAATTTTAACTAGAACATGCATATGACCCATAATTACCCTTGCATTTAAGCTAGAACCCTATAATTCATGCCCAAAACCTATATGTAACCCTTAAATACCCGTACATTTACTTTTAAAACATAAACATACCCTTAACTAGCCCTTGTTTTATCATCTAAACCCATAAATAAACTGAAATGAATACTTCCCATCTTGATTTTGGTCAGCAAACTTCTTTTCCTGCAAAATTAAAGTCAAATATTAGTCAAAATTTCATAAATTAACCAAACTAATAACAATCATTTAATCTTTTAATTTTTGTAATATTTTAAGAGTAACAATTTCTCTCCGACATCCGCCCCCACTAAACCTGCACATCGTCCCGATGGGCCAACCTGCAGTTTCAAGTGGAACAAATCAAATTCTTTTGAAAATAATTTTAAATAATTTCAAAATTTTATTACATCATGCATTCACACTTTATGCAATTAAAAAGATTTGTACAAATCATTTAAAAAAAACAACATAGAAATAAGTTATAAAATATCATGTCATATTTTTGAATCCACATTTAAACAAATATTTATAAGAATAAATCATAAGTCTTATAGTCCTTCTGTTCATGTCACTTGCTAAGAATAAGTAACTTATCCTTCATAACAGCATATACAAAAAGAAAACTTTTCCCATCAGATAACAGAATTATATGCCTCCTACTTTTATTTCCTATGGTCTGACTCTCTTTTTATTGCTTAAATCATTTCATTTTTCTTACTTCATCCCAACTCAGCTTTTCTTTAATTTTTAACAAATCGGCCTATACCGAAATTGGGTGCGACTCCTGGACTTGTCCACCCGGCCAAGTTTACCCCACTTGTCTGCCAACCCGGTATAGCGCACGACAAACTATGGCAGCCCTACATGAAATTGACGTCAGCTCGTGGCTCTGATCGCCCGACCAGAGTAACTCCACCCGCCTACCGACCCATGCAGGCGCATGACAACATATAGGTTAGGCCTATGATGAAACTAGCTGCAGCTCGTGGCCTTGATCACCCGACCAAGGTTGTTCCACCCGCCTACTAGCCCAACATAGCACACTAACAACAGACACATACATATAAACTAGTTGGCTATGAAGTTTTTAATTAATTTTTATTTTATTTAGAGGTCAGATCTCATAAAAAATAAAGCAAGATACAAAATCCCATTTACTAATGAATAAAATTTCTTTTAAGCATATACAAATATTCAAAATAAGACTACCTTTCCTTTTACAAGTTTCCAATTCCAAAATTTCTATTTAACTTCCTGATTCAGTTCATATAAATACGAGTTATTATGCTTCAATCATAAATATTTCAGATATTTCTATATCTTAATTCTACTTGATTTTTTTAAATAAATTGGAACATATCCTTTTAATCCATGCAGTAATGCTTATGCATATACACAAAAAATTAAAGAATCTCTAATCAAAACTGTTTCACCTGATTTTTAAATAGATTTTTAATCGTCATCTTCATTTTTATCAGCATCATCTTCAGCATCATTTTCTTCAATTTCATATTCTTCATTATTTCTTTTTTTAAATAGCTTAACTCTTTTTCCTGCAATCAAATTTTTTAATAAAGAACCATCAAATTCTCTAAGCTTAAATGTACCATTTTCAAATACAGTCACAACTACATATGGTCCAAACCATCTCTTAATTAATTTTTTCCTAGCATCATACTGAGTATCAAAAGTGCTATCATAAACTAAAACCCAGTCATCTACTTCTATAGTACAAGGTCTAAGTCTATGTTTTTTATCAAAATAGATTTTATTTTTAAGACGTGAATTTTTAATTTTCTGAACAGCTTCTTCAATCATTTTATTACCTATATTTAACTGCATAATCCTAACTGAAATTAGATCTTCAGGAGTCATCTCATTATTCCACGGAAGTGTCGTCCATGAAATAATATGGGACTGGATAGGAAAAATCGGCTTTTGACAGTACATTAGTTCTACAGGCATAAATCCTGTAGACCTAGTATACGTCATCCTGTCTGCCCATAGTGCAAAAGGAAGGAATCTAGGCCACTGTCGCGTATCACCATTGCAGGCCTTAGAAATTGCCTTCACAATAGAGGGATGACCCCGCTCAATCTTACCATTAGACTCCGGATTATAAGCAGTAGTGAGAGACAGACGAATCCCATGCAGATCAAAGAATTCTCTAGCCTCTCTAGCATCTAACTCTCCCCTATCTGCCACTATCTTCTCTACATAGCCAAATCTACTAATAACTTCTTCTAGCAAAAATTTACATACGTTATAAGTAGTTTTCGTACGAAGCGCTCTACCTTTCACATGATTAGTCAGGTCTTCTCTAGCTAAAACTATATATCTCATCTTATCTAATCCTTTAGGCATGGTCACTAAATCAACTACCCACTTGTAATGAATACAAGGAGGATAGGTAGGGTGCAAAGGTTCTCTATGCCTAACTGACGAATGTACCTGACATGTAGTACAAGTACTAACAAAGTCATGTATATTCACATACATACCCGGCCACCAGTAGGCTTCTCTAATTTTATCATAAGTTGCATAAAAGCCTTTATGACCTGCCCAAAGAGTCTCATGCATATCTATCATAACTTTATTTTGCAGTTTTTTATTTCCTAAAACTCGCTGAGGATATCTAATTTTCCCTTTAGCATGTCGCCAAATAAAACCATCTTTTAGGAAAAAATTAAACGCACGTTTCCTAATATCTCTAAATCTATTAGCTGACCAAATAGGTAATTGCTTCAGAGTACTAAGATAATAACCTATATCATACCAAATCCCTTCATACTCATTTTCATTAAATTTTTCATATACATATATATCAGAAACATAATTAATTACATTTAAATCAGTTTTAGTCAATTCATCATCTTCAAATTTAGCCCTAGAAAGCATATCTGCTACGGAATTAGTTTTACCAGAAATATGATTTAAAATAGGATTAATAAACTTAATATATGATATCCATCTTAACATAGCTATATCAGGAGAAGAACAATTAGTAATCATTCCTATTAAAGGTAAACAATCTGTTTCTATGATGACATTAGCTCCTATAAAATACTCTTTATCAGTTTTTAATGCAGTAACTAAACCCCATAATTCTTGTTTTATTTGTGGATAATTTCTTTGAGTTTCATGCAAAATTTTAGCTCCGAATCTAATAGCATATCTATTTCCCTCACTATCATCTTGACCTATTACCCAGCCTATTCCTATAGGGCTAGTATCTACAGTTAAAATAATCGGTTTATTGTTTGAATAATCTACACGTTTCAAAACTGGTGCATTAGAAAGCAAATTTTTTAATTTTTTCATCGTTTTAACATGAGTTTCAGTCCATTTAAATTTTCTGTTTTTCCTAAGTAAATCGTACAATGGATTAGCTACATGGGCATAATGCGGAATCCAAATTGCATAAAATACACATGCTCCTAAGAAACGTCTAACTTCACTAATGTTTTTACAGGTTTCAGATAGTTTATTAATAGCATCTACTTTTTGAGGATAAGGCCTACGACCGTAATAACCACATAAATGTCCTACAATTAAAACTTCATTAACTCCAAAAACTGATTTTTCTATAGAAAAAGTTAATCCTACTTCTTCAAATCTTTTTAGAAATTTTTCACAATCTAAAATATGATTAGCTACAAATTTCCTACATCCTAATGCATCTAATGTCTCATCTTTTTCTTTTTCTTCACATCCTTTAATTGGGATATCATCTATAAACGGCATGGTCACATTAGGAATAAAGTCATGAAGAACCCTATTCATCGCGTTCATCATATGTGCTACCGAATTTGTAGCTCCTTGGGGAAGAGTACACATACGAACTAATCCTAAAGGAGTCTTCATCGTGGTAATATCTCTACTTTCAGTAGCAAGCTGAAACTGGTTATATCCTGAATATAAGTTCACCCATAGAGTAGATAGAATGCCCAGCAAAAGCTTCGGCAAATTCTCCTACAATAGGGCCGGTTCCCACGTTCCTAATAGTAACTTTATTTACGGGTTGTAAGTCTTGAATAAATCTAAGTTTACCATTCTTTTTAGGAACAGTAAACCATCTATTAGAATAAGGTGCAGAGGAAGGTTCTAATATTTTCATTTTCATCTTCTCCTTAAGCAGTTTCATTAGCTCAGGTAAATGAGCCTTTGGAACTGGTATAGGGCGAAGATTCCAAGGTATCTGGGCTACAGTAAATATGATCATAGGAGAAACTAATCTAGGGTCAACACATCCTATTTCCTGAGGATAAAGAGAAAAAGCTCTACCATGTTTTTTAATCATTTCACGAAATAATTCTTGTTCAGTTGGTAATAAAAAAGAATTTTCATTTCCAATTTTTATTAATTTAATAGTTTCTTCAGTAAATTTATGACCTATTGTAGACATGTCACGTAAGATAGGATCGTTAGCTACTTGTTTAATTTTTAAATCACTTCCTTCAGGTAAAGCTTGAGCTACATGTTTTACTTTTTTATCTACTGTTTTATATTTTGTATTAATTTGAACTTCATGAAAGTCAGAAACAAATTTTGAAATTAAATCATATTCATTTAATGAGTTTAAAAGAATAACATGTAATAATTTTTCATCATGTAAAGTTTCGTCAATTTCATCAAATAAAGTAGAGGAAAAAGAAGTTTCAATTATGTTTTCAATATTTTCAGTTTTAGACATATATCCTTTATCTTCAAAATATTTTTCATATTTTTTTATTGTTTTTCTAGGAATATCTTTATTATTTAGAGTTTGTAATTTTGAAGATGAAAAATAAACAGATACATTTTCTATTTTATTTACACATTTATGCGAGATATCAAACCAATTACCACTGTTGTCTCGCTCAACAATGGTCTCTAGAAAAAATTCTAATCAAAGTATGTTCCAGAATTACTAAGAGGTAAATGACTCTCGTGCTTTTTTTCTTGTGATCTGATAGGTGTTTTCCTAATTTGCTCCCTATTTCGTACATGGTTTGGGCTGACTATCATAACTTGGAGCGATTGTAGATTATCTTTAGATCTAATTCTTGCGTATGCTGAGCCGTCATCTATTACTTTAGTCTCCATTCTGGCTTCACATATGAAAGGTTGACCTAAGATAATTTCATAAGAGCAGTTGTCCTGAATGAAAAAGTGGAATGTCTCAGAGATTCCACCTATCATTAGAGGTATGTTGGCACATGCTCCTAGGAGTGATCCATAACCATTGTCCGCGGTTTGCATTATCCAGCCGTGATTTTTATCAATAGGCCCTTTAAACTTATCATATAATCCTTTCGAAATCACATTGATTTCAGACCCAGAGTCAATTAGGGCTAAAGCAGAATATGATCTCTTTTGATCTCCTAAGTTAACTTTAATCTCCGGTGTGCCTCTCCCCCAAAAACTTTTTCTAAAATCACTCTCTGAGTTTTTTGTTTCGTCATCTGGTACAATCGGTCCTAAGAAATTTTTGTTCACAGTACAGGTATTATCTTTTTCATCCTCTGAGTCTAAAGAAAGAGATTCATGAATCAAGTGAGTTACATCGGCAACATCTTGCATCTCTACCTCTTGTGACAGAGGGAATCTCTTCCTTTTAATTAGTTTAATAAAATTTTCCTTAAATTCAATTTTTGCTATTGAGAAGATTTGTTCTAAAGTCATTGTTACTGCACTTTTTAATAAGATGTCATACAATATTTCTTTCGAATCAACTTTTTGTTCAAGTTCCGAAATAAGAATAGCTTTCGGTACTCGTTTTGGTTTCTTTTCTGGTTTCTCTTCAGGTTTTGTTTCAGTTCTAGGAATTTGCTCTACTTTGTCTGATGTTTGACTTGGCTCACTAAACACAGGTTGTTTACCCTCCCTAATTTCTTTTCTTCGCTCCTCATTTGTTTTAGAACTTTCGCCTTGTTCAAATTGCACTTTCTTAGGCTTCGGCTCATCTCTCATCTTACTTCTAGTCATTCGTCTACCTGAATCATTTATATCTTGCTTATCATCCCTCTTTCTTTTCTCTTCAACATTCGCAATATGCGAATATATCGAGAATTGATCAACAGGAGCGTTCCACGCAGTTTTCTGCATAATATCATCTCTCGCCTTTATCAAAGCTTCAATTGAGTAGTTCCTCGTTTCCCTTGTTTGTTCGGAATCAGAGTCACTATCAACATATTCTAGTTTAACAGCAGAAGCAGATTTCGAAGACTCAGAAAGGTTTTCATACAGCTTCTGCATCCCTCCCTTTCCCCAATTGGCAGCTAAGGGTAAATGTGTTCTATAGTCGCACAATCGCTTGTCAATATCAATTACAAGTCTTTTCTCTTTCGCATCTTTCAATGCTTCACATGTGTAAGTCAAATGATCTGTGGCATCGCACCAGATACATCTCCTCACATTGGCATTTCTCCTTTCATGGAAATTTCTTTGGTTAAATACTTGAGGAATCGGTTGAGGAATTGGTTGGGGTACAATTGGAGGATTAGGAGGTACTAATGGATGATTCGGAGCTACTAATGGTGGATTTGGAGCATTTACTGGTTGAGGATAAATAGTCGGATGAGCTTGCATTGCAGGTTTATCTTGTAGGTTTAAAGCATACACCACATTCTGCAAAGCCGCTACCTCTTTAGACATATTCTCGTGCATATGCATCATATTGTCCAACTTGTTAAACAAAATCTCAAATTGTAACTCGGTTGGTACTCTAGATGTGGATGTTGTAGGCTCAACTTTTGAATCTATATGTGTATCCCTAGTTTCCTGAATCGGAGGAAAATTGGAAGATGGTTGAGACATCGATTCATAAAGGAGTGTTTTACGTTGGATCATGTGAGCAACCGCCTCAACTACAGTTTTCACTACACCCCAGTCATCTGTAAGCCCATATTTCTTTCCCGGTTCTTCAAGCCTACGCTCAACCTCTACCCTTATATCTGGAGTCAAGATTTTAAGGAAATATAAAATGATATCTGGGGTAAGGGCAACTCTATCCTGTTCAGGTAATTGAGAGAATCTTTTCATAAATTCACTATGGAGTTGAGTTAACGAAATGTGAGGCTTAGGTGAACTAATCCATTTCATAAATCCTTCTCGACTATGTTGACTGTAGTCTTCTAAGTAGAATTCCTTATGCAGCTCTTTTCTAAACTCATCCCATTCCTTATTGTCATGTATATCCATAATAGCTTTTACAGTACCTATGGCCAGACGTCCAAGATAGGATTTCCACTTTGTTTCAGATAAACCGTGTAACTTAGCTAATTCCTCAAACGTGTCTAAATAATTTGTAATATTCATACGAGTAAATTTCCCTTTATCTTTTAATAACGTTTCAACTACCTTTTGTCCTTGCGTCTCGTGCATCATAATTTGAAATAGCTCGTCCATTTTTGAAGTTTGTTTTGACCTAGCTTGAACAATTCTAACTATATCCTGAACTTCTTTGGTTACTCTTTCCTTATGTTCAGCTACTAATTTTGAAATTCCGTTAGAGTCCAGTTTGATAAGTTTTTAAAATGTTGCAAGTAAAGCTATGATTAACGCTTAACCTATGTTTAACAACCAGTTGCCTTTAAACTATACTAGCAATTTAACCTTAAATAAACTTTTTCACCCAAGAATGTAAGGGTAAAGAAATTATACCAACTGCTCGAAGATGAGGCTCAAAATAGTGCTTTCTGTGAAATTCAATACATTTATTGATTTGAATCAAAACCTAAATACATAGTTTGCTAAAATGGGTGCAAACGTTTTGTGCTTCAATTGTTGATGAAAGGGGTGGCCTGACGAGGTTCTCCTACTTGCCAATCTTCGTGGAGGCGCTCAGGTCACAAGACCAACCCTCGACACCAAGAAGATTGCAAGCTCACGTAAATGCCACAGCTTCCAAGGATGAAGATGCAGCTGCACTGATGTAAAATCGTATGAATGTATATGCAATGAAAAATTTAAAATTTATACCTGAGCTGCAAGGCCGTTTGTTTCACGTCGGGTTCAAAGTGTGGGCGCGATTTCTGACGACTGGCGGATCAATTCAGTCGTCTCGCTAACGGCGCACGCAGGGTGACTATGCAGGACAGGTACAAGTTTTAAGTTTTCCTAGGGTCCGTAAGGTGAAGCGTTCCTATAAAGTTCAAATGCGTCAAAATAAGAAGGTGGGATAATCTTTTCACTAACTATTTGATCTTTTATAGTTTCGTTTGCTTCTTCTTGGATTTTTTCTTCGTTTCTATCTACAGTTGGAGGAAAAGGTTCTTCACTAACACTAGGAGGAACAGTAGAAAGTAAAGTTATAGTTGTCCTAGGATCATACAAAGATTCTTCTACTATTACTTCTTTTATTAATTCTTTATCTTCTACTGGTTTTGGAAACAACAATTCAAAAGTTGATGAAGGTAGAAAGGTGTTACTAGAAGAATTTTCTTTAGACATAAAAGATGATACTAAACTAATAACCAAAGTCCTATACAACCTCAAGGATGATGTTTATAAATGACAGTCTAAAAGATAGCCTATACAAGCTAATAAAAGTTTCAAACTAAGGATAATCTCTGCTTTTCAAACTTCAGGTCACATGTGTATCTCCAGTTCGCCAATAGCTTCAGTTCACCAAGAGGCTGCAATTCTTCATAAATCGAATCAAGAGGCTTCAGTTCACGAAGAGGCTGCAATTCTTCATAAATCAAATCTGAAAAAAAAACACATGTATGAAAGAGGGTAACAGCCTTCAGTTCACCAAGAGGCTGCAATTCTTCATAAATCAAATCTGAAATAAAACACATATATGAAAGAGGGTAACAGCCTTCAGTTCACCAAGAGGCTGCAATTCTTCATAAATCAAATCTGAAAAAAAAACACATGAACTTGTGAGCACGTACTCCCTTCTTAAATAGATGTGAGTAGCCCACCATAGCCTACAATTCTCTTTAGATAACTCAACCAATTACCTAAATTGACTCAATCATCACTCCAACAACACTCAACAAGAAAAAAAGCGTGGGTTTTTTCTTCTAGATCTTTTCCCAATTTTCAACCAACCATTTAAATATTCTATGGACCAAAAACTTTAGGATTTAAATAACCTTTCATTTCTTCTTTTTTATTTATTTAAATACTAAACTTTAGAATAAATACTATACCTTAGGCTAAAATTTAATTTAACCCATTCTAATTATTACCTTAGGCTTAGTGAAATTAAATAATTAATATATTTATCTAATATTTTAATAAGGTTCCATATGATAAAATTAACATATTTAACAATTTATTTATAAACTACAACTCACTTATTTAGTCATTTAACCTTAGGTTTACCCTACAACTAACTTTAAACCACATCAATTAACTCTAACTAACCCATAAACCTATTCTCTAACCTTCCATAACCCTCTAGGATGAATAATTAACCCATAATTAATCTTAAAACTTAACTAGAACCCTAAAGTTCATGCTTAAAACATACATTTAACCCTTAATTACCCATAAATTTTAACTAGAACATGCATATGACCCATAATTACCCTTGCATTTAAGCTAGAACCCTATAATTCATGCCCAAAACCTATATGTAACCCTTAAATACCCTTACATTTACTTTTAAAACATAAACATACCCTTAACTAGCCCTTGTTTTATCATCTAAACCCATAAATAAACTGAAATGAATGCTTCCCATCTTGATTTTGGTCAACAAACTTCTTTTCTTGCAAAATTAAAGTCAAATATTAGTCAAAATTTCATAAATTAAACAAACTATTAACAATCATTTAATCTTTTAATTTTTGTAATATTTTAAGAGTAACAATTTCTCTCCGACAGCGAGAGAGCGAAATTGTGTGTTTTCTTGCATGTTTCTTGAGCTTTTTGCAGGATCTTGCTGAATCACCATCCCCAGCTCCCTACGCAGGTACGAAACTCGTCGAATCTGTCTCGCAGTCGCCAGCCTCTGTCGATCGCGATCGACAGAAAATTCGATCATTTGGTAAAACAAAGTTCACCACTAGCACAAGCATGATGAGCACATTCCAAATCACCTAAGACAGTCAAAAAATTCCGTGTTTTTCTGTCAATCGCGACTGACAGCCTCTGTCAATCGCGACCGACAGACCCTGTCGATCGCGACCGACAGACTGCCACGTAGGACCCTGTCAATCGCGATTGACACCGTCGATCGCGATCGACAGCCACGACCGACACCTCTGTCAGACGCGATTGACACCGTCGATTGCGACCGACTGAAATTCAACGATTGATTGACTTTTACGCGTAGCCACGTGTCCATCGCGACTGATAGGCCCCCGATTGACTGAAATTTTGGCAAAAAATCCGGAAAACGTGTCGATCGCGATTGATATCGTTGATCGCGATTGACAGCCACGATCGACTCTGTCGATCGCGATTGACACTGTCGATCGCGACTGACAGGCCCGACGGACACCTCTGTCAATCGCGATTGACAGACCTGCCGATCGCGATTGACAGGCTTTTCGGCCAAAAATTAGGGTTTGCTTTTGTTCAAACTTTGGGATAATTTTGGGGCAAAATAGTCAATCCATTAGCATTATTGGAGGTTCCTACACTTGTGTTTTGGGAGGAAACCCTAGGATCTGTCAGCCAGATTGAATCCTGTTTTAACCCCCTAAACCCTGAACAGTCATAACTTTCTCATACAAAATCCGTTTGTTGTGATTTTGGTTTTGTTACGGTAAAATTAATACCAGGATTATTAGATAGGGTATTTTGAAGTTGACCCTCAAGTGGGACTAGGGAACCAAGGGGACTCCAAAGAATTTTGAACCATACCAAGGGGAAAATTTGGACTCTTGACTAAAGCTTATGAACCTGAGATCTGGTAGACACTTAGGCAAGGATAAACAAAGCATTAGATCTTCTGAGGCTAGTATCAACCATACATCCAAGTCTTGGGCACAACAACTAAGTGGTCATCTTTTACTAAGTTCAGACACAAGTGATTCATAAATGTCTTTTAGTATGGGAAAACCTGCAGGTGGCTCAGGGACTGCCCATCTACAAACACCAGAAGGTCCCTATAAGACACAGTTGGAATATATTCGGACCAACCAATTAGGTGCTCGCATCTATGAGGATGGTCTGAGGCGATCAGTGGTCCAACTCAAAAATCCAGATCAATCCTTTGGACTTGAACACCCGGTGGTCAGGTTCAAAGAGGGTTCATACATTGATAAGGAAGGAACCATGTATGTGGTCACCAACCTACCAGATAGGACTGATGAGTTTGGAAATGTCATTCCTGAGAATGAAATAGGAGACCTAGAACAAGGAAATGTAGGACAAGGACCCCAGACTCCTAGAGGTAAGTCAGTTTTGACCCGAGTGATCACTCCAGACTGGATCCCTCAAGACAACAAAAGCATAGAACTATTTTTGAATAGAGAAACAGAGGAAGCCTTTTGGAGATTCAAGCCAGATCAAACCTAGCCAATTGGGCATAGTTATCATCTATGAATTCAAAGATCCTGAGATACCAGGCAAAGTTGTCTACCTGGATAACACATCAGAGAAGATATTCTTGGTAACAGAACATGATAGACATGCATATACTTGGAAAAATGAATTGATTTTCCCCCCACCAAGATCCAATGTTTCCCATGGCCTCCAAGGAGTAGGATCATCTCACGCTCATGAAGCCCAGAGAGAAAGAACTAGAGAGAGACCTGAGGTAAGTTTTGCACACACTGTGGGCAAGAATAGATCAGGATTTGAAAATGAAAGACCTGGAAGAGAGAGACATCAAGCACATAGGCAAAAAAGAGATGAACATGATTTTCCATTGCCTAGACCCCGAGAGCACCCAAGAACCCTTAGACCCACTCAAGTGATCAAGACAATGAAGAATTATTTTGATGGGTCAGGAGATCCTTATGACCATGTGGCCGAGTTCAAACAAGTGTTAAGAGCTGAACAGGTTGAGGATTTATTCACCCAATACGAGGCATTTGGTTTGACCCTTAAGGGTACTGCCTTAGCTTGGTTTCAACCTCTAAACAGTCGCAACTATAAAGAGATAGGTCAGCTGCTAGAAGAATTCATTGTGGAATTTGCCAAAAGCGGTATCAGGCATAACACATCATCCTTGATCCACAGCTTCAAGCAGACACCCCAAGAAACAGTACGACTTGCAGGAAGAAGGTTTAGACAGTACTTGGAAAGATGCCCTGTACCAGAATTACCCACATCAGCCAAACAGGTGGCACTGTTTTTAGATGGCCTATTGAGCACAAAATTAAGGTCATATGTATACTTGAAAGAGCCTAGATCCATAGAAGAGTGTATAACTTGGGTGAGGAGTTAGGACTATCCAAACTCTATAAGGACTCTGATAGTTCTACAAGTCATACCTCTAGAGCCTCCACTGAGATAGATGAGATAGCTGAGCAAGTGGCCAAAAAGCTAGGAGTTCAAAATAGACAAATGCCAAAGGTCACTTCAGTGAAGCGATGTTATACATGTGGAGGAGATCACATGACTAATGTTTGCCCGTTGACGACTCAACCCCAAGGAAACCCTAATGCTCTGTATTGCACCATTGAGAGAAAATACACAAATCATACGGCCCAAGATTGTCCCTATAACAGGCAGGCTGTTAGACAAAATTATCAGCAACCTTACCAGCAGGGTAGGTATCAGAATCAGTACCAACAGCCATATTATAGGCCACAACAATATCAACCTCAATACCAGCAGCAATATCAGGCACCATATAGGCCACAACCAGTCCTAGGAAACCAACCGCCAGCTCCTGCCAATGTGATCCCAGTTAAATATACGATGGCGGAGGAGAACCATAATAGAGCATTGGTGCCACTAACCCCATTGGTCTCAGAAAATGATTCTCATGCTCATTGTTCAGACTACTTCCATGAAGGTAGTCCACATGCTTATTACACAGAGTCACCTGAACATAGTGAGGTTTACTCGTATCAATATGAGGTACGACCTATGGAGCAAAATTGGGAGCCAGAATACTCCAATGTCATGTACACAAATCCTAACCCTAGGCCCCAGTTGAGACAAATGAGACCACAAGCCCCTAGAGGATCTTGTTTCAGATGTCAAGGTGACCATTTCATTCGTGACTGTCCCCACCCACCATCTCCGAGTCAAGGACAGGCTATCACAATACAGGCTTTTTGTCCTGACTGTGGCAAAGACCATCTCCCCAGAGATTGTCCAAGAAACCCCTCCAGTGCACCCAAGATTACACCCATTAATGTGGTAGGCTTAGTGGCAGATTCAAGTTCAAGTAGTAGCAATGTGGCTCCCATACAAGCTGTCACTAGAGCACAAGCCTTACAACAGGATAAACCAGCAGTACAATCAGAGTCGAGTGAATCAGGAGAGCCTAGTAACAGAAAAACAAGAACATGGAAGGATACCAGAGAGAAGGCCAATCGCAAGTGGAATAAAAAGTTATCGGAACTAGAAGAAAGCTTAAAAGAAGCGAAAACAAAAATAGAAGACATTGCATCTCAAAGCCCCTCGCATGCCGAAACTCCATCCACTCCACCTCATCCCACCCCACCACCCATTGTAAATAGACCACAACCAGGGTCTGTTCTTGCAGATCCAACCCCAGAAGGCTTGGACATGATGTTCAAGGCCTACCAGGCTCGACTTCAAGACGGGCCAACAGCTGCAAACCTAGACAAGAGTTACCCTAGAGCAGATTTAGAGATTGAACGGATGAAAATGTGCATAAAAATGGTAGAACAAGCTCAAGCTATACTTGAGACTAGTCAAAAGTTCAATCAGACAAACTCTGTCAAAGGGGATTTGCATTTCCAAGGCTTACTAGAACGATTAGAGCAGTTGGTAAACAAACCACAAGTTTCTTTACCTCCACAGGCTCAACCAGTTATTGAAAGAGGAAGCTCACCACCAATGGGAGCTTATGTTCCTAATTCCATGGATCCAGGGATACCTCCTTCAATTCAACAGTACTCTCAAGAATTCTTGCGGGAAATACAAGAAGAGAAAAGGGCCAAGGAGAAGGGTAATTCCCCTCCGATTCCTGAGATTGATGATCTTCATGATCAATTTCCCCAAGACATTCCATCTATTTACGGAGAGGAAGCAGAACAACAAGAAGACGACAGGTTAGATTTTGAATCTAATACCTTAGAAGAACTGCCTCAATTTCCAGGCCCATGGGAATCTGAATCTCTCCAGATCAGAGCTCCCACAATATTGGTAAGAAATGAAGACTCAGTGATTCCAAGAAACACTGATGTTGTGAAGAACACTAAGGTTCAATGTCATCTCACTGTAGAGGAGCTGCTCAAGGCAAAACCGGAGCTCTGGAATCATGTGAAGGATCAAGTTCCAGAACTTGATTCCAATGTGCCGAAAGTAGGCCGTAAGCAGAAAGTACCAGAGATACCTCTAGACAAAATAGGAGACATGAGCGAAGGTGAAGAAGGTAACACTTATCTTCCGATCACCTATCAAGGTTACACAACCAAAGCAATTGTAGATTCGGGTGCGGGTGTTGCTATTGCGACCACCTCCTTGTGGAAGCGATGGGGCAAACCCACATTAAGACCAACAAGAATGAAGCTTCAAATGGCAGATGGTCATTTTGAAAGACCTCTAGGATTGCTCGAAGGGATAACTCTAACCACTTGTGGTGTAGAGTTTGAACATACGTTTGCTATATGTGACTTTGAAAAAAATAATGTGTACGAGATGATCCTAGGACGACCGTTCCTACGACAATTGCAAATAGTACAGGATTGGGGAACCAACTCCTTGTACTTACAGCACTTAGGGGTCACCACCAAGGTCAATCTGAAGGATTACACCTTCAGAGATGTACCACCCCTACAGTGGAATCCTATCCACAAAGCAAAAGAAGATTCAATCTCTGTGCATTCTGGAAGTTCACCTGATCCATCCTGGCTGCATGAAGATACTCACTTGTGGATGTGCAAGGTCGCAGAGGAAGAGGAAAAGCGCCTAAAAGCGAGAGAAGAAGGAACTCCCCCAGGAGATAGACCAATAAAAGACCTAGCCTATGCACCGATGATATTTCCAGATGAGGAATTTGAGCCTCGTGGTTGGCCAGAAAACTTAGCTACCATGGACATTGCAGTCAATGAAGAACAATGGACACCTCATTGTGATGAGGAGGGTTATGATATTTCAGCGTTTATGTGTCAGCCCCTGTTGGAAGAGTGTGATCCTAGTGAGTTCATAGAAGAAGAAGAGAATGACAATGATCTAGAATCCATTATGATGGATACTTACTTTGACTCAGAGGAACACTATTTAGAGGACATAGGAGTGTTAACCCAAAAAGAAGAAGAACCCCTCACAAGTATTAAAACGATAAATTCAAAGGAAGGAAGTGAAGGTAGTAAAAAGAAAATGAAAAGAAAAGCAGTGGAACAAGAAGAGGAAGAATCAATGTTTGAAGTACCAGAAAATTTCAAGAAATATGAAGTGGAAGACCGAAAAATTTTGGTACGGATGCCTAAGAGAGAGGCCATTATAGGAGAAGCATATGACAATAAAGAAAAGACCAAAAAAATTGTAGTGACCATTGAAGGGAACGAAGAACGATGTACGTACATAGGAGATGACCTAAGTGCAAAAGAAGAAGCAGAGCTTGTAGCTCTATTAAGGGAATATAGGGATGTGTTCGCATGGCACTATAGAGACTTGAAAGGAGTAGATCCAAAGATTTGCTCTCATATGATTCCGATGACCGCTGATGCCAAGCCCACCAAACAAAAGCCCTACACATATAATGACAATTATGCAGCCAAAATAAAGGAGGAAATTGACAGGCTGATTGAAGCTGGATTCATCTATGAGATTGAGCACACTGAATGGGTGTCCCCCATCGTAGTGGTGCCCAAGAAGAATGGGAAATTGCGAGTGTGCATTAACCTTAAAAAAGTTAATGCCGCTACAATCAGAGATAGTTATCCACTTCCAATCACCGAACATCTATTGGAGCGTGTTGCAGGCAAGGAAGTTTATAGCTTCCTTGATGGATTTTCAGGTTACAACCAAGTAGCCATTGCCCCCGAAGATCAACACAAAACGGCCTTTGCCACAGAATGGGGAATCTTTGCATTTCGTGTGATGCCATTTGGGCTCACCAATGCACCGGCAACATTCCAAAGGCTCATGTGTCACGTCTTCAAAGAGTTCTTGCGAAAGAGCTTAGAAGTATATGTGAATGATTTATGCGCTCATTCCCAAGAAAGAAGTTACCACATCCCTGAGCTCAGACAAATCTTCAACAAGTGTAGAGATTATCGAGTGTGTCTGAACCCAGAGAAGTGTGTGTTCATGGTACGACAAGGTAAAATCTTAGGTCACATTGTTTCTAAGAATGGAATTTCAACAGATGAGGACAAAGTAAGAGCAATAGCAGAGTTGCCCAGGCCAAGGAATATTAAAGAGGTACAAGCCTTTATGGGCCATTGTGGGTATTACCGAAGGTTTATCCACATGTATGCCATCATAGCTAAACCTCTTTATGGGTTGCTAACAAATTTTGAGTGGAACGAGGAATGCGAGAATTCCTTCAATGAGCTGAAAAGACGTTTGTGCACAGCACCAATATTGACTACTCCGGATCGGAGCAAACCCTTTCATGTCCATGTAGATGCCTCCAATCATGCAATAGGATGTGTGCTAGCACAACCCACAGGTGAAGGAAACCTAGATTTGCTGATAGCATATGCTAGTAGGCAATTAAATGCAGCTGAACGAAATTATACCACAACGGAGAGAGAAGGCTTAGGTATGGTATATGCTGTGAAGAAGTTTAGACACTATCTATTGGCCAATAAGTTCAAGTTTTTCACTGATCATCAAGCTTTACTATATTTGGTCAATAAACCTTGCAATATAGGCCGCTTAGTAAGATGGTTCCTCTTACTAATGGAATACGACTTTGAAGTTGTTGTCAGGAAAGGTAGAACCCATCTTAGGGCAGACCATCTTTCTCGCATCACTTCAGGAGAGCCACCGCAAGGAGTGTCTGATGAATTGCCCGATGCTTATCTGTTCAATTTAGAAGTTGTTCCTAAATGGGAAAATAAGTTGGTACCAGTCCTAACCTTTGGGCCTGCAAATAAAAATGTGAAAACAAGCAAAGAAGAAATTGTAAAATCACAAAAGTATCAAATATTGGCCGGAAGTATGTACAAGCAAGATACCGAGTGCGTATTAGCTTGTTGTGTTGAGGATGACGAACATACTAGTTGGATGCAATAAGCCCATGAAGGACTGCTAGGAAATCACTACTCTAAACAACGAACATTGCAGAATCTAAAACGTTTAGGAGTGTATTGGCCTAGCATGGACAAAGAAATACAGGACTGGATCCAGAATTGTCTAGTGTGCCAGAAGAGACCCCCAGTGGAGCATGCCACTCTTTATCATGTGTCATTAATCCCAGATTGGAGTGCTCCATTGGTTGAGTTCATGAGATCAGGAACATTACCCAATCAGGCTAGTCTTGCAAGAAAACGGAGCATGGAGCAAGAGGCTCAAGACTATGCCTTGGTAGGAGACAACTTCTATCAAAGAGGCAAGGATGGTTACCTAAGACTGTGCGTTCATGAATCAAACTATTTGAAAGTCTTAGAAACTGCACACAACGGTGCTGCAGGTGGACACTTTGGGCCTGACAGAGTAATTAAGACCATTTTATTCTCAGGACCCACGACGGCTAAGTTCTTATTCGAAAATGTGTTCACTAGATATGGGTTACCAATAGAGTTGGTTAGTGATAGAGGTACGCACTTCTTGAATGAGGTCATTGAACATCTCCTTCAAGAATTCATGGTGATACACCAGAAGTCTGCCCCTTATCAACCACAAGCCAACGGATAGGCCGAAAGCACGAATAAGATCCTATGTAACGTATTAACAAAACTGGTGAATAATAAACGCTCTGATTGGGACAAACAACTTCATCATGCTGTTTGGGCATAGCGAGTGGCCTACAAAACGGTACTCAATGCTACCCCATTTCAGATGGTCTTTGGACAGAATGCCATGCTACCATTGGACTTCCTAATCCCAGCCTTGAAAGTAGCACAAGAGCATGAGTGGAATGGACATGAGTTGTCTTCCAGGATCTTTGATCTAGAACGCTTAGGTGAGACGAGGCTACGGGCAGCAGCAGGCATTTATGCTGCAAAGAAACGGCAAAAGGCATACTTTGATGCCCATGTAAAGGATAAAGGATTGAAGGAAGGAGATCTAGTGCTGGTTTATATGCTAAAGCAACATGCCCGCAAATTGGAGAAACGAGGATATGGATCCATGATCATTAATAGACTCTCCACTAGTGGTGTAGTTCAATTGGCCATTTTAGAAGGTGATATCTTACCGAACTATATAAGTGGTTGTCGAGTCAAGTTATATCAAGAACCTCTTACAGCGGAAATGCTCATGAGACTCAACACTGCTAAGAAGCGAAAAGAAGAGGAGTTAAGGGTTAGAGAAGAAGCACAAGCAGAGGCGAGAGAGCGCATCAGAAGAAATAAGCTACGGCGGCTAGGCCTAGATGTCAACACAAAAGCCCCAAAATATCACATGGACATGTGCCAAAAATCGGGCATAACTACTTCTCGAGTAATTGATCGACGGCCCTTTGTGACTATAGAGGTAGGACAAGGAAAGAGTGTAAAGACTGTGAGAGCATTAGTTGACTCAGGTGCAGCAACTAGTGCAGTGCGACTTTCATACTGCCAAGACCTGCAATCGAACATCAAGCCCATAGAAGCCTATCTCATAGGTTTAGGAGGCGTGGAAACCCCCTGTTTGGGCGAGGTGGAACTTCCCATCTACCTTCAAGATGTTCCAATAAAAGTCAAAATGCTAGTGTGTCATGATGAGGACCTCACAGAGCCACTTGTCTTGGGTCAAGATTGGATTTACGACCATGCTGTTAACTTGAACCTAAGAAGTCAACTTCTTCATGTTTGGGCACATGAACAATGCATCACATTAGAATTGGAGAATTGCATGGCCACTAACCAAGACACCACACGCTCTCTTTGTTCCTCTAAGGCTAATCTTCTCGAACAAGATGTTGTAGATGTCAAAAGCTCTATGATCCAGACAGACACAATCACGGAAGGACAGTCGCAAAGGCAAGAAGAACCTTCTTCTTTTTCAAAGAGTAAAGCATCCACATTAGTTCAACCTCAGAAGCAAACAAAACAGTGCAAGATAGCCAGTCTATCAAATAGACAAAGAGCCTTCAAGAAGAAAAAAGTTATGGGCATGAAGCAGATCTGGGTAAAGAAAGGAGTGCAACCATCGATGTTGCCTCAAAGATTCCTGCCCAACCAGATCGACCATGAAAAAAGAAGAACCAAGCACCGACGACAGGCTCAAGCACGACGAATCCAACAAATTTGGGTACCGAAGCTATCAAAGAAGTTCGACCACAATCATGTACAAATTTGGATGCCTAAAAAATTAGCTACAGCTCAACACGGGCGATTACAGATGTGGGTACCCAAGAAGCTCTTACATACACAACGGCCTATGCTCCCCACCATGCAAAAGGTCTCAACAAAGAAGCCAAGGAAAGCAAAGGGTAAGAACAAAACGCAAAGAACAAACAAAGATACACTCAACCCTTCTGCAAAAGTACGCAGGCAATCATCAAGGAAATGGGTTTGGAAGCCAAAAGCACCAACAACAACCACATAACCAAAAGGCCAACCACACGGGATGCCAAAGTTTGGAAAGCATCCAAAGATGAAGTGGCCTGAGGTGATCTGTACAGTACCAAACCCTATTCCAAAATGGGTTCCAACCCGGAGGATTACATCATTTCGAGATCCAATAGACACCTCCAATCAAAGAATTCATCAAGTATACAAGTAACATCAAAAGCCTCAACCAGCAGCAACCATGTGCCTTTGGCATAACCCAGTCGTTTGCACCATTCAGGTCATGCATTTCCAAAGTATGCATTAATATAGGGCCACATTACACGGCCGTGCATAGACACACTTGAGAATCCCACGCACAAGAGCACAGTGACATATGTCAAATATTTCTATTGATACTAACTTTTGTGTTCTTGTTTTGTGATATCCTGTTCCAAAAAAAAAAAAAGGGGGGGGGGAGAAAGAAAAGCGGGAGAGAGCTTGTTCCCAGGTTTGGCTTATGAAACATGAATGAGTCATGCTGAGTTGAAGGTGGAACTGTTGTTTCCTAGGCATTTATCAATTTGGATAGAAGTGTCTCTCGGCCAGCAGTGAGATTATTGCTGCCTTATCTAGTAGATGACAAGCATTTGGCATGAACATGGCATCTACAACTATGATTTTCTCTTACCATGGTAGGAATGAAGAGCTTGAAGGTCCGCAACTTGAGTGATGCTTAACTACTTCATGTACCAGAGCATCCAAGGAGATATCTGCACAAGGTAGTTTTGGAGGAGAAGACTCCTGCATATGGTGAGCTAAAGAGAATATGTGAAACTCAGCTTGGTGTAGTTACCCGATGTTGCTTGTCAAGGAATATAAAGCAATTCAATTCTCAGTATTTCCTCAACCAGTATGGAACAGTAGCACTGGTGAATGGTCTATGTCAATCAGCATGGTAATCTCTTAGAAACCGGCACGTCTCCAATATTCCTCTGAGTGTCAATATAGGGAAGTGAACGTGCATGAGCCCAAGCTCAGAAATGCACATTGTTAGTGACAAATGTTGCTTTGAAAAGAGGAGAGGGGATCCACCACTCAAAAGATCTCATCAGTGGACAATCAACATGGACATTCATCAACAAGGTTCCCTCCCAAAGGCCGAGTGTACAACACGAAGAGACAAACATCCATCAACCTTCTCCATGGTAAGTATCTTTACTCTGGAAACACCATAACCATGATAGTTTAGGAAACCTCTTCGTCAGCATACCCTTGAGCACTTAGCTCAAGAACCGCAATTTTTGCACCATACTTCTTCCAATGCATTTTCCAAGTAAGCATGCGTAGGGCTACATTACAAGGCCGTGCACAAGGCACATACTTTTTTCAACCCAGGCACGAACACACTTACCCATCATTCATTATGGGTTATGAGTAGTTGGCATGACTGCTCTCAACATCATCTTTGGAAGAGCTAGCGGACGTCATGGGAACAACATCCATATCTCTGAAGCAAATTGAAGCCAGTAGTTGCTCCAAATCACTCTTGACAACCTCTTTTGAGCAACTTGCAGTTTTGAAAGCTCACAACGACACATTCTTGCTGGAATCCAAGGAACCAGCTCATACAACGGATGGACACCACCTCTCAAAGCACTACATGGAACAGCCCTTCCAACAAGGGTCTGTCAGGGACGACAGACTCGAGAGGGGGGGGAGTGTTGAAGCTCAAAGTCAAGGACAAATCATGGAAGCACATCAAAAGGTGGACACACAAGGAAAGGGAGCAAGTAGGGAGCTCCAAGAAGTGTATGTCAAATTTCCAGAAGAATCCCCTACAAAAATAGTGATTTTCATCACTAAAAACCATTGTAAATACCATTATCTATTTTTAGTAACTCCATTTTGTTCAAGTCGAGGAGTCCTCGAGCTTGAGGAGTATTAGAAGCACCATCGTACCAATTTTCATAATTTTTAGACTTCGTTTGAGCCCTCAAATAAGCCCTGGAACCTAATTTTTAACTAGGCCGGACACTAGGTCTGGACAGGGCCAAAACTAGTCAAAAAACTATAAAAAGAGCTAGAGAGCTCATTTTTGGGTTTAGCTTGTTAGAGAATAGAACTTTTGTAAGAGAACTCTTTTGCAATCTAAGCTTTCCATTGTTCCTCTCTTTGATCTTACTTTGTGCGCGCGTGTGTGTATGTGTGTGCATGTTTGTGTGCTTTCACTCACGCACTTGTGCCTTCACTTGCTCGTGGTCTTCATACCGGTCCTCACGTCTCCGCGGATTGACAAGTAAAGGAGGTGGTGCTTACGCTTGAGCTACATGAGTCATTGAAAGGTGGCAGGTGCATTTGTTAACCCAAATGGCATTACATGAAATGCAAAATGCCCCATTCTATGGCAAAAGCTATTTCATGTTGATCTTCAGGAGCAATGGCTACTTGATTATAACCTAGGAATCCATAAAGGAATCTATAAACTTCCTTGCTTGCCACTCGTTCCAATAAGTGTTTCATGATAGGAAGAGGATAAATGTCTCTAATATTGGTGGCATTAAATTTTTTAAGGTAAATATGCACGCGCAATTTTCCATTCTTCTTGGGCACAACCACAATGGAGGGTACCCATTCGGTATGCTCAATTTCATAAATGAATCCTGCTTCTATCAAACGATATATCTCTTCTTTAATCTTGGCAGCGTAGTTATCATTGTATGTATATGGTTTCTGCTTAGTAGGCTTAGCCTCTAGAGTCATAGGGATTCTATGGGTGCATATATCTGGGTCTACTCCTTTCAAATCTTTGTAAGTCCAATGCAACACATCTCTATATTCTCGCAATATAGGGAAATTAATTCTCCTTCTTCTTCATTGGTCAAATCATGCCCTATGTATGTACATTCTTCTTCTCCTTCTTCTATGGTAACTATGATTTTTTGGATTTTCTCTCGATTATTATACGCTTCTCCGATGCATGTTTCTCTTTTAGGCATTCATACCATGATTCTTCTATCTTCTATTTTATACTTCTTGAAGTTCTTAGGTACTTCCATGAGTGGTTCTACCTCTTCTTCTGTCTTGGGTCATTTCTTTTTGTTCTTTTGATTACTTTCTATATCTTTTGTGAGTGAATTAGGTTATTCAATTTGACTTTCCTTGTCCATTTTAGGGATTTTGGCTTCAACAAAGTAAAGATATTCATCTTCTATCGAATAGAAGGGATCCATGATAATGGACTCTAAGTCCTCGTCACTCGATTCATCTGATTTGTGAGTTGCTTTCATGCATTCTTCTAAGGTAAAGTCTTCCTCTAGGGGTTCTATCATAAAAATTGAAATTTCATATCTATCCTCATCACAATGAGGAGTCCATTGTTATTTGTTTACTGCTATATCCAACATAGCTAAAATATCTGCCCAACCATGAGGTTCAAATTCCTCATTTGGAAATACTATAGGTGCATAGGTAGGGACTTGAAGGAGTCGTGGATGTCTTTCTGAACCTAAGGTTCTGGCTTCTTATCGTTCTTCCTCTTGTTTGAATACAATACACATCCATAGATGAGTATCTTCGTGCAACCATGAGGGGTCTAATTCTAATGAATGCACAGACCCTATTTCTTTTGGTTTCTTGTGGATGGTACTCCATTGTATTAGGGGTGCATCTTGATGGGAATAGTCTTTTAGATTGACTTTGGTGGTCACTCCCAAATGTTGCAAGTAAAAAGAATTGGTTCCCCAATCTTGTACGATTTTCAACTGATGCCTGAATGGTCATCCTAAAATCATCTCGTACACATGAGTTTTCCCAAAATCACAAATGGCAAAAGTATGTTCAAATTCTATACCATAAATGGTGAGAGATATGTCTTCTAGTAAGCCTAATGGCTTTTCTATATGTCCGTCAGCCATTTGTAGCTTCATCCTGGTTGGTCTTAGTGCTGGTTTACCCCAACATTTCAATCAAGTAGTGGTAGCGATGGCTACTCCGACTCTTGAATCTAAGATGGCTTTAGTGGTGTAGCCCTTGTGGGTTATTGGAAGATAGATATTACCTTCCTCTCCCTCACTCACATCTCCAATGCTTTCTACTAGTATCTGTGGTACCTTCTTGTGTGATCCTATCTGCGAGGGAGCAGTAGCGATCTCAGGGAATTGGTTTGCTGCGTGCTTCCACAATTCTAGTTTAATCTTTAACAATTCCTCTAGAGTGAGATGACACTATACTTTGGTGTTCTTTATCACTTCCATGTTTCTAGGGATTAGTGATTCTTCATTCCTCACTATTATAGTGGGTGCTCTCATGCTGACATACTTGGCTTCCCAAGGTGATGTGAACTAAGGTAATTCTTGCAAAGAACTCAATTGCTCTTCCTCTACATCCTCATAAATAGAGGGAATGTCTTGGGGAAATTGTTCCTACAAGTCATCTATCTCTTGAATAGGAGGATGGTTTTCTTGCTCTCCTCTCCACTTCTCTTCTTGTATTCCTCTCAAAAGCCTTGTGAATACTTATGTATGGAAGACATATTGTCTTCAGCTTTGGTATGTGGCACTTGAGACAGGGATGGTGCATTCCTTTCCTGTGTCTCTGAGATAATAGAGTTCCTTTGCAGATTCTTCTTCTTGTTGCTAGTAATCAAGTGTTCTAACCTCTCTAGTAGTTCTTGAAAGTGTAATTCAAGTTTTTCCATGTTGTTCCAATTAATATAACGAAAGGCTTCAAACATAGCTTGTGCTAGTTCTACCATCTTCATGCAAAGCTTAGTTCTCTCAATTTCTAAGTCTACTCTTGGATAGTTGTTACTCAATTCCTCTATCTAGGGTCCTTCTTTCGATCTCGCCTGATATGCACAAAATATCATGTCTAAATCCTCAGGTATGGGTTCAACTAGAACTAATCCTGATGTTCGAGCTAGGTTCTCCTGATTCAACTCTTGTGAAGTAAATTCTAGGATTTTAGCTCAAGATTCCTTTAAACTTCCTTCTAGTTTGCTTATTTTCTTGCTCCACTTTCTCTTAATTCTTTCTCGGGAATCCTTACAAGTTTTAGTTTTTCTACAACTACATTCTCCAACTTCACTAGTCTCGACTGTCTTTTCACGATTAGGCTTTTGATTTTGTAATAGCTTGGATAGGCACCCATGTCCGCTTGGATCCATCTAAGTTATGCACAATACCTATCACATTAATGGGCATCACTTTTGAGGCATTAGCAGGGTTCTTGGGGTAATCTCTAATGATATGCTCTTTACCACATTCTACACAAAAACCTTGTATGTTATAGTATTGTGAGTGTCTTGCTATCGGAGGATGTGGGCAATCCATTATGAAATGGTCTCCTTGGCACCTAAGACCTGGTCATTTAGGGCCCTATGGTCTTGGCTATCTTAACTAGGGCCATGGGTTAGGGTTCATATACATGACATTGGCATAGTCAGGCTCCCAACTAGGTTCCAGGGGTGGACTATCATATTGATATGTTTCCATATGTCATGGTGATTCCGTGTAATATGCGGGTGGACTATCTACATGGGTGGAGTTGAAACTGTTAGAATTAGGATCACCTTCTGTGAGTAGGGGTGAAGAAGGCACTAATGCCCTATCGAGGTTCTCTTTTGCAATAGCATACTTGACTGAGATTACATTCGCTATTGGGGGTGGCTTCTCAGCTAAAAGAGGTTGAGGTCTCTGTTGAGCTTGATAAGGATAGTTCTATGGAGGCCTATAGTAATGAGCCTGAGAATTGTATTAGCCTTGGTACCTATGGTGTAGCTCAGTGATGAGTAGCACCTCCTTTAATGTCAATCCGGGAAGACGTGAGGATGGTATGAAGACCACGAGCAAGTGGAAGCACAAGTGCGTGAGTGAGAAGCACACAAGCATGCACACACATTCACGCACACGCGCACACACGGCAAGAACAAAGAGAGTAAGACAATGGAATCACTTCTATTGCAGCCAAGTTCTCATACAAGCTCAAAACTACAAGAAGCTACCCCAAAAATGAGCTCTCTAGCTCTATTTATAGTTTTTGACTAGCTTTGGCCCTGTCCAGACCTAGTGTCCGGCCTAGTTAAAAATTAGGTTCCAGGGCTTATTTGAGGGCTCAAACGAGATCTAAAAATTATGAAAATTGGCAGGCAACTACTTCTAAGGCTCCTCAAGCTCGAGGACTCCTCAGCTTGTACAAAATGGAGCTACAAAAAGGTGAAAATGGTATTTACAGGGGTTTTTAGTGATGAGAATCACTTTTAAATAGTGTAGTGGTTTTGAAAAAAATAAAAAGGTTGCCTTAGTGCTAGATCTGCTTGTATGCTCGTACTTGCTTCTTCTCATATGCGGCCAACACTCTCCCCCCCCCTAGCGTCTGTCGCCTCTGACAGACCTCTGCTCCACTGTTTGATCAATGTATTCCTGCAGGAGGTCGGTTGCCACTTCTTGTTCCTTGATGCGTAGTCCCCGGACCAAGTCTCTCTGGAGGGCATCCCAATTGACCGCACCCGGCATATCAGGGTGTGGTGTGGTGTAGAGCTCTGAGTGCATGGTTTGTTCACACGCGAATAGATGTAGCAGGTGGGTTGGGCGTGGTGCGAACACTTCGAAGTGTGACTCCCAAAACCCCGTGGTGAACATATCATCAAAGGTTTGCTTGTAGCAGGCAGGGAGATATCTTATTCGTGCATGCCATGTGTAAGCTACTCGAATGCTAGGGGTCGTGCTCATGTCATATAGCAAATCATAATTACCGTTGATGAAGCCCGGGATTGAAGGCTGGATGTTACGTACATTTTGAAAGGTCTTTAGGACCACTTGCATCATGTCCAAAACTTTGAGCATCATTTGAGCGGCGACATCTGGCATGGGGTGGAGGCGTGGCATCCAATGTCTGATGGTGGCTATCATGTATGATACTGTAGGTGTGCCGGTTGGGGGTGCGATTGCGGGGTAATTGAGCCATTCTTTACAATTTGTGTTGTTCTAAACCTTGATGGCAAAGGCCTTCCATGATCTTCTTCTTTGTACTGGCCCATAATAGGGGTTATACTTCAAATGCATGGGAGCATGATCCCATGTTCTCAGCATTTCCAGGTATGTTTCCAGTAATCTTTGCCTCCAAGTAGGTTGAAAAATCACCCCGTTTCTGGCTGCCTCTGGTATATCTTCTGGTTCGAACTGGATGGCGAAGGTAGGGCACTTGTTGGTGACTCTTTTGATCTCTGCGTTGTAGTCGGGCAACAATACAAAATATGGCTTATATTGTAATTCTGAGCTTGTGATGAGTCATCTAGGAGCAAGGTGCCTGAAATACTCAGATTGAAGTATGGTTTCTTCAATGGCCTTCATTGCTAGCATCTGAGTTGCTACGCGCTCCTCGTGAGTGTGGCCCATCTCCTCTACCTGCTTCATCCAGGCTGACGGGGGTTCCTCATATGTATCCTGGCCTTCCTCCGTAATTCTGCCTCTTGGAAGGGGTTGAGGCTCGTAATTGTCTTCAAATGTCTCCTCCACTGGAATGACTACTGTGTCTTCTTCTATGGTTTGATCAGGTGGAGAGGGAGGTCGTTCATACTGTAACAATTTAATTTTTAGTTCTCCCACCTATTGCCGTAGCTCAAGTACCTCATTGGTTACTGATAATTCTGGCTCTGGTGAGGTTGCAGCGTTGGCCATCTCTTTAGGTTCTTGTTGGTGTGGTGCAGGCACTTGGGCTTTCTGTAGGTCTTTGACTTGGTTAGCAAGCTGATCATGAGCTTCTAAGAGAGTGGCATAGGTTTCTAATATTTGTTGTATATTCTCTGAGGGGATGGCTTGGAATTTAGCAGGGTCGATGGGTGCCCCTGGAGTATTTTCCATGGCTGGTTCGAGGTTGTCTTGATTTTGTTGCTGTAGTCTTTTGTTTTCTTCTTGGGCAGCCGCTAAATGGCGTCGGAGTAGAGCCATGTTTCGTTGTAGTCTAGCGTTACGGGTTAGCTGATCTCTAAGTTGTTCTTCCGTTGCCCTACTCTTCTCTGTATGTGTGGACTCGAGCTCCACCTGATATTGTTGGAGGGTGGTCACCTCCTGCTGTAACTCCGTATTAGACAACTCCAAGGCAGTGACACGTGCCTGGAGGTGGGATGACAATGTACAGAGCTCCTTATTGTTTTCTTCTAATAACGTGTATTCTTGTTTAAGTTGGGCAGCAGCTTCGAGCATGGTGTTGAGTGCATGACTAAATGAGGTGGGTGCAGGGGTGAGGGTGGAAGATGCAAGGGGTCGGGAGATGGGAAAGGGAAAAGTGGATGTTGTGCCTACAGTGCTTGGAAATGGCGACGTGAGTGAAATGACACGTGGTGATGTAGGAATAACAGTGGTGGTGGGTGATCCTGTGGATGGTGAGATGTCCATGGGATCGGACGTGAGAGTGTGGCTAGTGGCAAGTGGTTGTCCAAGGGCGGGGAGATAGGAAGGGTGACCTATTATGGTTTGATCGGTGGCCGGATGACCGGTGTGAGGTTCAAAAATTTGGGTGGAAGTGCTGGATGTGGGTAAAGGGAAGGATGTAAAAATGGAGGTGTGTACAATGGTTTCATGATGGGTGGATATCGGTTGTTCAGAAGGGATAGTGGAGAAGGGTTCTGAAGGGTGGATGGACGGTGGCGGTGGAGATGGTACGTGTGTAATTACCTCTTGTTCGTCAGTGGGACTTGGGCTCGTCATATGAACATCCTCTGAAATTATAGTAGGCAAGGCAGTAGAGGCTTCCATTTGAATCATTTTCCCGTGTCGTGGCCGTGTATCAATCCTTCGTTGATCATAGATAGGGTTTTCCTGATAGACCATTGTCCTCAATGCTTCCCCGATCCCACATGTCTCTGCCAATAGATTCAATGATTCCACAAAATGTGAGTCGACATTCTCGGTTTGAAGCATCTGGTTCACTAGAGCTCTGTTCGCCTCTTCTGTCATCTTATGCCTTCTCTGTACCTGCTTGATGGTCTTGTACAGCCGTCTGAGTTGTGCTGTGTAGGCAGGGGCCTCCTCTTCACTGTCTTCTGGGTCATTTCTTTGTGCACCTTGCTGAACTTGTGTGTTTGGGTTATGAGGATGTTGTGCCACTTCTTCCCCATGTACTCTGCTCGTCTCGCCCCGTGGCTGTTCTCTTTGGACTGATGCACCCGGATCAACATTGTCAGGGGAATCTTCACTGTCTGATAGGGGGACCGTCTGCAGGAATCTTTCAAAATCGAAGTTTGGATCCTCTGTGAAGGTGGCCATAGATGCAAACTCTGCATCGGTAGGTAGTGGAGGGGCGGATGGAGCGGGTTGTACCACCTCCCCAGCTTGAACTCCTTGAAGGTGGATCGTGAAAGGTGCGACCTGAGCTTCTGGTCTGGGAGAAGCTTCAGTCGTGGCCTCTTGAGGGATCATTGCCTGGGAGAGCGATCCACGTATTCGTTTTGCAGGCTGGCTCCTTGACTTCCGCCCTTTGAACAACTCCAGTTGTGCATACTTTAGGGCTCTGGCAACCGGCACATCATATGCAAGACATCTATAGATAATTCTTGTCAGCGCACAACAGCCATGCAGAGTAGGCTTCCTCACACCCCGCTTGCCTGCCTCATACACTTGGTCTAAGATCCATAGTGGCATCTTAATGGGCAAGCTTCCCGTCTCTGCTAGATATAGCCCATACCATATTTTCTTGTGAGGTTGAGTGAAACGGTCCTGAGCGGGGAATGCGAAGTGTTGGAGGCACATCCGCAAAGGTATGGCGATGTTGGGGGTGAGGGCGCACATTTCTTTTAGCTTCTTGATTCTATTGCTTTTCATCGACTCCGGTATCAAGGGGTCGCGGTCAGAAGGTACATGCGTGCCATACATCTGAAGTGCTTCCCTGATTAAAGTCACATTCAATTCGAACTTCCTCATTTCCTCCAGATTTGACAAGGAGGGCACCCAGAATGTGCCTGAATGATCCTTATCCCCTGTCGGCTTCAACGTGGCAATTAGGTAGTAGCACCTGAGGAAATCTGGTTTAGGCAGAGCTGCACTGAAATAAGTTTGTAATCCTGCTTTTTGCCAGATATCTTGAAGTGGAGCTGCATTTTGCAATGCTTCAAATTCTCGTGAGAAGAACTGGAAGGTCCACCACACTCCTCCACATTCCATCTTGGACTCCCAGATATGATCCGCGTCCCCCAAATCTCCTAGCATCTCATTGAACCAGTGAGAATGCCCCTTTACTCTTTCAGTTAGGCCATTTGGTGGATCTGGAATAGGAATTCTCCGCACATTTGCGAACTCCTCAGGTCGAGCTGTTGGTGGGGCCTCCACCGGCATGGCATCCCAATTGATTGGAGCACCAGATCCTGCCTGAGAGCTTGTGCCTGCCGCTGTTGCCATGAGAGTAGGTTGCTTATCTGCTGGAAGACGAAAGGCACATTAGTGTTGCATAGGAAACAAGATGTAATGGTGTTCCCTTCACAATACTAACATGACAATCCCGGAGGTCAGTGGTTAGTGGTGAAGTGTTTGTGATAGATGTGAGTGGTGATTAGAGGTCAGAGTCCTCCTAGATGCATACTTTGGTTATGCAATGGGCTCAGAATGCTCCTGTGTTAGAGTAGACGGATTTACAGAATTGGGTCAGGGGGTTTAGTACACAGTTTAATTCTCCACACTTTGATAGAGGAGTCGTAGCTCTTAGAGCTAAAGACAGGTGAAGATTTCTGGATGAGAGTGTGAAGTATTTGGGACCTTTTGGGTACCCATTTCCAGATATTCCTAGGGTTGATGGGAGTGGGGACAGTGAGAGGTGTAGGTATCTTTTCATTTTCTGAGTTGTTGGTCATGAGTGCTTGTGAAAGTTGCTTCATCCTAGTGCCTGAAGGTGAAGTAATTTGGGCTTGTAAGCAGGCCTTGGGCACCCATATCTGTCTAGCCTTAGGAATGGCCTTCATTGACCGCTTAGGAACCCAAATAGAAATGGTATGCCTAGGGGTTATCCTAGGGGGCTTCTTCACTTCGTTCCTTGACGGTGAGGCTCGTTTCTTGTCTTCTTGAGAGTCTGCTATTAGAGTTGTGGGTTTCCCATCCTTGCGTATCCAGATCTGCTTCGCGCCACAAGATGCTCCGTGTTGCATAGGTTGGTGCTCCTGCCTCTTGATCAGCAGCCTCCTTCGTGTCGAGTGATGTTTGGTCTGCCCGTCTAGAATCTTCTTTGGATCGGTTAGGAACTCCTTATTGGCTCCTGAACCTTAAGTAAGATTGACAATCCTCTGCACCATAGAAGTTTGTTCCAGAACAACATTGTTATCTTCATGTGGATTCCTGGAGGGACCAGGAGTTGGTGCCTGTTCTATTGGTTTGAGTGCTTGATTTTCTAATTCAATCGTGAGACGGCTTTGGCCTACCCAAGCCTCAAGAAGTCCACTTCTTAGGTTGAGGTTGACTGCGTGATCATAGATCCAGTCTTGGCCTAAGACAAGAGGTTCGGTCAGATCCTCGTCTTCACACACTAGCACTTTTGCTGGCATGAGGACCTCTTCTATGTAGAGGGGAAGATCCACCTCTCCCATGCAAGGGGTTTCAACACCTCCTAATCCTATCAGGTATGCTTCTAGGGGTTTTACCTCCAATTGCAGCTGCTGGCAATAAGAAAGTCGAACTGCACTTGTGGCTGCTCCTGAATCAATTAAAGCTCTCACGCTTGTTGTGCTGTCCCTTTGTCCTATTTCTAGGGTCACAAAAGGTCGTCGGTCCACTATCTTATGGGTACGTTCACCTGAAGCCTCACACATGGCCATGTGATAGCCTGGAGACTCTAGATTGTCAGTCATAGGCTGATCCCTCCCTTGTCTCCTCAGCTTCATTCGCCTGATATGCTCTAAGGCCTCTGCCTGTGCTTCTTCTCGAATTCGTTTTTCCTCCTCTTTACGTTGCTTAGCAGTATTGAGTCGACTTAGCATTTCCTCCGTGAGGGGTTCCTGATACAGCTTGACTCTGCACCCGCTAATATAGTTTGGGAGAACATCACCCTCTAAAGTGGCAAGTTGTACTGCTCCACTCGTGGAGATCCTATTGATGATCATAGGTCCGTAGCCTCTCTTTTCTAGCTTTCTTGCGTGTTGTTTCAATGTGTAGACTAAAACTAGATCTCCTGCTTTCAAGCCCTTATCCTTCACATGGGCATCAAAGTATGCCTTTTGCCATTTCTTTGTAGCATAGATGCCTGCTGCTGCTCGTAGCCGCGTCTCACCTAAACGTTCTAGATCAAAGATCCTAGAGGACAACTCATGTCCATTCCACTCATGCTCTTGTGCTACTCTTAAAGCTGGAATTAGGAAATCTAATGGTAGCACCGCATTCTGTCCAAAGACCATCTGAAATGGGGTGGCATTGAGTACCGTTTTGTAGGCAACTCGGTATGCCCAAACAGCATGATGAAGTTGTTTGTCCCAATCAGAGCGTTTATTATTTACAAGTTTCATCAATACGTTACATAGGATCTTATTCGTGCTCTCGGCTTGTCCGTTAGCTTGTGGGTGATAAGGGGCAGACTTCTTATGTATCACCATGAATTCTTGAAGGAGATTTTCAATGACCTCATTCAAGAAGTGCGTACCTCTATCACTAACCAACTCTATTGGTAACCCATATCTAGTGAACACATTTTCGAATAAGAACTTAGCCGTCGTTTGAGCATCATTCTTTGTCGTGGCTTTTACTTCCACCCACTTTGTAAGGTAATCTGTGGCCACAATAATATATTCTGCATGGGAGTTTCTAGCTGGGGGGTTGATGGGACCTACAAAGTCTATACCCCACTTTGAAAATGCACGTCCTCCCATCATTGGCCTTAAAGGCATTTCGTCTTTTCTTATCGGATATTGGGCACGTTGGCATGTGTCACAACTCTTCACATAAGTATGTGCATCCATATGAAGAGTGGGCCACCAAAGTCCTGAAAATAGAATGGTCTTAATTACTCTGTCAGGCCCAAAGTGTCCACCTGCAGCACCGCTGTGTGCAGTTTCTAAGACTTTCAAATAGTCTGATTCATGGATGCACAGTCTTAGGTAACCATCCTTGCCTCTTCGATATAGGTTGTCTCCTACTAAGGCATAGTCTTGAGCCTCTTGCTCCAAGCTTCGTTTTCTTGCAAGACTAGCCTGATTGGGTAATGTTCCCGATCTCATGAACTCAACCAATGGAGCACTCCAATCTGGGATTAATGACACATGATAAAGAGTGGCATGCTCCACTGGGGGTCTCTTCTGGCACACTGGACAATTGTGGATCCACTCTTGTATTTCTTTGTCCATGCTAGGCCAATACACTCCTAAACGTTTTAGATTCTCCAATGTTCGTTGTTTAGGGTAGTGATTTCCTAGCAGTCCCTCATGGGCTTGTTGCAACCAACTAGCATGTTCATCATCCTCGACACAACAGCTAATACGCCCTCGGTATCTTGCTTGTACATACTTCCGGCCAATATTTGATACTTTAGTGATTTTACGATTTCCTCTTTGCTTGTTTTAACATTTTTATTTGCAGGCCCGAAGGTTAGGACTGGTACCAACTTATTTGCCCATTTAGGAACAACTTCTAAATTGAACAAATAAGCATCGGGCAATTCATCAAACACTCCTTGTGGTGGCTCTCCTGAAGTGATGCGAGAAAGATGGTCTGCCCTAAGATGGGTTCTACCTTTCCTGACAACAACTTCAAAGTCGTATTCCATTAGTAAGAGGAACCATCTTACTAAGCGGCCTGTATTGCAAGGTTTATTGACCAAATATAGTAAAGCTTGATGATCAGTGAAAAACTTGAACTTATTGGCCAATAAATAGTGTCTAAACTTCTTCACAGCATATACCATGCCTAAGCCTTCTCTTTCCGTTGTGGTATAATTTCGCTCAGCTGCATTTAATTGCCTACTAGCATATGCTATCGGCAAATCTAGGTTTCCTTCACCTGTGGGTTGTGCTAGCACACATCCTATTGCATGACTGGAGGCATCTACATGGACATGGAAGGGTCTGCTCCAATCCGGAGTAGTCAATATTGGTGCTGTGCACAAACGTCTTTTCAGCTCGTTGAAGGAATTCTCGCATTCCTCGTTCCACCCAAAATTTGTTAACAACCCATAAAGAGGTTTAGCTATGATGGCATACATGTGGATAAACCTACGGTAATATCCACAATGGCCCATAAAGGCTTGTACCTCTTTAACATTCCTTGGCCTGGGCAGCTCTGCTATTGCTCTTACTTTGTCTTCATCTGTTGAAATTCCATTCTTAGAAACAATGTGACCTAGGATCTTACCTTGTCGTACCATGAACACACACTTCTCTGGGTTCAGACACACTCGATAATCTCTACACTTGTTGAAGATTTCTCTGAGCTCAGGGATGTGGTAACTTCTTTCTTGGGAATGAGCGCATAAATCATCCACATATACTTCTAAGCTCTTTCGCAAGAACTCTTTGAAGACATGACACATGAGCCTTTGGAATGTTGCAGGTGCATTGGAGAGCCCAAATGGCATCACACGAAATGCAAAGATTCCCCATTCTGTGGCAAAGGCCGTTTTGTGTTGATCTTCGGGGGCAATGGCTACTTGGTTGTAACCTGAAAATCCATCAAGGAAGCTATAAACTTCCTTGCCTGCAACACGCTCCAATAGATGTTCGGTGATTGGAAGTGGATAACTATCTCTGATCGTAGCGGCATTAACTTTTTTAAGGTTAATGCACACTCGCAATTTCCCATTCTTCTTGGGCACCACTACAATGGGGGACACCCATTCAGTGTGCTCAATCTCATAGATGAATCCAGCTTCAATCAGCCTGTCAATTTCCTCCTTTATTTTGGCTGCATAATTGTCATTATATGTGTAGGGCTTTTGTTTGGTGGGCTTGGCATCAGCGGTCATCGGAATCGTATGAGAGCAAATCTCTGGATCTACTCCTTTCAAGTCTTTATAGTGCCATGCGAACACATCCCTATATTCCCTTAATAGAGCTACAAGCTCTGCTTCTTCTTTTGCACTTAGGTCATCTCCTATGTACGTACATCGTTCTTCGTTCCCTTCAATGGTCACTACAATTTTTTTGGTCTTTTCTTTATTGTCATATGCTTCTCCTATAATGGCCTCTCTCTTAGGCATCCGTACCAAAATTTTCCGGTCTTCCACTTCATATTTCTTGAAATTTCCTGGTACTTCAAACAATGATTCTTCCTCCTCTTGTTTCACTGCTTTTCTTTTCTTCCTCTTTTGACCTCCTTCACTTCCTTTCTTTGAATTTATCGTTTTAATACTCGCGAGGGGTTCTTCTTCCTTTTGGGTTAACACTCCTATGTCTTCTAAGTAGTGTTCCTCTGAGTCAAAGTAAGTATCCATCACAATGGATTCGAGATCATCGTCATTCTCTTCTTCTTCTATGAACTCACTAGGATCACACTCTTCCAACAGGGGCTGACACATGAACACTGAAATATCATAACCCTCCTCATCACAATGAGGTGTCCATTGTTCTTCATTGACTGCAATGTCCATGGTAGCTAAGATTTCTGCCCAACCATGAGGCTCAAATTCCTCATCTGGAAATAGCATCGGTGTATAGGCTGGGTCTTTTATTGGTCTATCTCCTGGGGGAGTTCCTTCTTCTCTCACTTTTAGGCGCTTTTCCTCTTCCTCTACGACCTTGCACATCCACAAGTGACTATCTTCATGCAGCCATGATGGATCAGGTGAACTTCCAGAATGCACGGAGATAGAATCTTCTTTCGCTTTGTGGATAGGATTCCACTGTAGGGGTGGTACATCTCTGAAGGTGTAATCCTTCAGATTGACCTTGGTGGTGACCCCTAAGTGCTGTAAGTACAAGGAGTTGGTTCCCCAATCCTGTACTATTTGCAATTGTCGTAGGAAGGGTCTTCCTAGGATCATCTCGTAGACATTATTTTTCTCAAAGTCACATATAGCAAATGTATGTTCAAACTCTACACCACAAGTGGTTAGAGTTATCCCTTCAAGCAACCCGAGAGGCCTTTCAAAATGACCATCTACCATTTGAAGTTTCATTCTCATTGGTCTTAAGGTGGGTTTGCCCCATCGCTTCCACAAGGAGGTGGTCGCAATAGCAACACCAGCACCCGAATCCACAATTGCTTTGGTTGTGTAACCTTGATAGGTGATCGGAAGATAAGTGTTACCTTCTTCACCTTCGCTCATGTCTCCTATCTTGTCGAGAGGTATCTCTGGTACTTTCTGCTTAGGGCCTACTTTTGGCATATTGGAATCAAGTTCTGGAACCTGATCCTTCATATGATTCCAGAGCTCCGGTTTGGCTTTGAGCAGCTCTTCCACAGTGAGATGGCATTGAACCTTAGTGTTCTTCACAACATCAGTGTTTCTTGGAATCACTGAGTCTTCATTTCTTACCAATATTGTGGGAGCTCTGATCTGGAGAGATTCAGATTCCCATGGGCCTGTGAAATGAGGCAACTCTTGTAAAGAATTAGATTCAAAATCTAATCTCTCATCCTCTTGTTGCTCTGTTTGATCTCCATAGATAGACGGAATGTCTTGGGGAAATTGATCATGAAGATAATCAATCTCAGGAATAGGAGATGAATTACCCTTCTCCTTGGCCCATTTCTCTTCTTGTATTTCCCGCAAGAACTCTTGAGAGTACCGTTGAATTGAAGGAGGTATTCCAGCATCCGTGGAATTAGGAACATAAGCTCCCATTGGTGGTGAGCTTCCTCTTTCAACAACTGGTTGAGCCTTTGGAGGTAAAGAAACTTGTGATTTGTTTACCAAGTGCTCTAATCTTTCTAGTAAGCGTTGGAAATGCAAATCCGGCTTGACAGAGTTTGTCTGATTGAACTTTTGACTAGTCTCAAGTATAGCTTGAGCTTGTTCTACCATTTTCATGCACATTTTCATCCGTTCAATCTCTAAATCTGCTCTAGGGTAACTCTTGTCTAGGTTTGCGGCTGTTGGCCCTTCTCGAAGTCGAGCCTGGTAGGCCTTGAACATCATGTCCAAGCCTTCAGGAGTGGGGTCAGCTAATACTGATCCTACTCGGGGTGGTGGGTGGGTTACGTGGGGTGTATTAGAGGGTGGAGGAATGGAGGGTGATGGGGATGGTAGTGGTGGAAGTGTGTGGGAGTGCGGTTGAGATGTGATCTCTATGATTTTTGCCTTGGTTTCTCTCAAGCTTTCTTCAAGTTCGTTTATCTTTTTTGCCCATTGCCTTTTCATTCTTTCACGACTATCCTTCCAGGCTCTAGTCCTCTTTTTGGTTATGCTCTCTGTTTCACTCACCTCGGGGCTCTTTTCCTGACCAACACCTTGGTTTTGTTGTAGTGCCTGGGCTCTTGTGATCACCTGCACAGGTGTAGTGGAAGTCACACTCCCTGTGGAGTCTACAACTAACCCAACAACATTGATAGGAGTGATTTTAGGCATGTTATTAGGGTTCTTTGGGCAATCTCATAAGAGATGTTCTTTCCCGCAGTCTTGACAAAAACCCTGAATGGTTACTGGTTGAGGTTGTGTAGGGACAGGCAGTGGACAATCACGTATAAGGTGATCTTAACATCTGAAGCATGGTCCTCTAGGAAATGGGAGTCGTACCTGCCTAGGTTGAGGTCTAGAGTTGGGGTTTGTGTACATGACATTAGCATACTCAGGTTCCCCACTATTTTCACTTGGGTCCTCATAATAGTATGACTCGTTAGGCTCGGGTGACTGCATGTAGTAAGCCTGTGGGCTATCAATATGTGTGGAGTCAAAACTATGGTCACTTGGATCACTGTCTGATAGCAATAGGGTGACTTGGACTATGGCTCTATTCGGATTTTCTTCAGCAGATGCATATTTCACTGGGATTGCATTGGTGGGAGCAGGGGGTTGCTGTACTAGGACTGGTTGAGGTCTCTGCTGCCCTTGATACGGTGGCTGATAAGTTTGCTGTGGTCTGTTGTATTGTTGTGGTGGGTACTGATTCTGGTATCTACCCTGTTGTGGATATGGCTGAGGGTAATTTTGCCTAACAGTTTGTTTGTTATATGGGCAGTCTTGTGCAATGTGGTTGGTGTACCTGCGCTCTATGGTGCAGTACTGGCTATTAGGATTCGCCTGGGGTTGGGCCATAATGGGACATACACTTGCCATATGGTCACCGCCACAATTGTAACACCGCTTAACTGGGGCAAATCTCGGAATTTGTTTGCTAGAGACACCTAGTTTTCGGGCTACCTTCTCTGCAAGTTCCTCAATGGATGTGGATTGATCAGATGTCAGGTTACTAGAGCTATCAGAATCCTTATAGATTTTTGATAGTTCTAATTCCTCACCTAGATTGTCCTCAATGTCTATGCACATTCGCACACACTCTTCTATCGTTCTGGGGTCCTTCAGGTACACATATGACCTGAGCTTAGTGCTCAACAATCCATCTAGGAACAAGGCCACTTGTTTGGCTAGTGTGGGTAACTCCGGCATCGGGCATCTCTCCAGGTACTGTCTAAATCTTCTTCCAGCTAGTCTGACCGTCTCTTGAGGTGTTTGTTTGAAGCTATGAATTAGTGAGGAGGTGTTATGCCTGATTCCACTCTTAGAAAACTTAACAATAAATGCCTCTAAGAGCTGGTCTATGTTTCTGAAATGTCTCTCATTTAGTGGTTGAAACCACGTAAGGGCAGTGTTCCTAAGGGTTAGACCGAAAGCATTATATTGTGTGAATAGGTCCTCTACTTGTTCAGCTTTCAATACTTGCCGAAATTCCGCCACATGGTCATAAGGGTCTCCCGTGCTATCGAAATAATTCTTCATGGACTTCACCAGTTGAGTTGGTCGTAGGGTCCTAGTGTGTTCTCTCGGCCTCGACAAAGGAAAATCGTCAGTATTCCTTTGATTCCATGGGGTTCTATGTCTCTCAGGTTCCACTCTATTCCTTTCTGATCCCGTTCTTTCTCTTCCCAGGGAGTTGGCAAAACTTACCTCAGGTTTGTCTCTACTTCTATCTCTTTGAGCTCCATGAGCTTGGGAGGTCCCAGCTCCTTGGTGACCAAAGGACACATTAGACCTTGGTTGGGGAAAAACAAATTCACCCTTCCATGTGTAGGCATGTCTGCCATGCTCAGTGACCATGAAGATTCTCTCTGATGCATTGTCTAGGTAGGTTACTTGGCCTGGGCTATCAGGGTCTTTAAACTCATAGATTGTGAGGGCACTCACTTCCTGAGGTTGAGCAGATTTGTATCTCCAAAAAGCCTCATCGGTTTCTCGGTTTAAAAGCAGATCTATGCTTTTATTATCCTGTGGAATCCACTCTGGAGTCATGATTCTGGTCAAGACAGATTTACCACGGGGGGTTCTTGGCTCTTTCTCTAAGTTCCCTTGCTCTATATCACCCATGTCGGTTTCTGTAATCACATTTCCAAACTCATCAGTTCTATCAGGAAGAGTGGTGACTACATATATAGTCCCTTCTTTATCTAGGTATGCTCCATTCTCAAACTTCACTACCGGGTGTTCTAGTCCATGGGGTTGATCAGGGTTCTTCATCTGGACCACAGATCTTCTCAGTCCGTCTTCGTAGATGCGAGCACCTAGACGATTCGTCCTGATGTATTCCAATTGAGTCTTGTAAGGTCCCTCTGGCTTTTCCAGATAAGCCACCCCTGAGCTACCTACTGGTCTTTCCATGTGATAGGACATCTCAGAATCACTTGTTTCTGATCTGGGCGTGTATGGGTAATCACTCAACTGTTGGGCCCAAGACCTGGCAGTGTGATTGACACTAGCTTCAGAAGATCTGAGGCTTTGTCTGTCTCGGCCTAAGTGTCTGCCTGATCTAAGGTTCATATGCCCGATTTATCTACCCCTTGGGACCCAAGCACACTCTCGTTGCAGGTTAATTTTGCACCAATCACTTTGTTCTTTTGAGTTGAATATTATGTTTATGGTCTTGTCTGAAATCGCGTCGTCAGGAGTACTTAAGTGAATTTCCGCACTTGATAAGTGATCGACTCCAGTTTACCTTTTGTCCCTTAGAGTTTTCGCACTTAAGACCTACTTACCTCTTGTACTTGGTTGATTAATACTCTTGGATTTGATTCGTGCCTAACGTTGCCCTAATTAATTACCACACCTAAGTCGTACTTAGCCTAGGCTAGGAATTGACAAAGGAGGGTTGAGAGATCTTCCAACCTCAATTAGCTGGTTGACCAAACTGCTACACAAGCCCATGAAGCCTTCTCCCAAGCTTGGTACTCACCCTTGCTAGCTTGATTTGGATTGCCTTGAGTGCACACAAAGTTCCTGCAAAAGCTCACCAGTTAGTATAGCTCTATTACCACAAGTAATTGGAAGACACACATCAATATTTTCAGTCCCCCTGGAGTAACTCACTATACCCCCTGAATCTGAGGACCACTTAGTTCCACCTAAAGGTCAACTTAAAGGTCCACGTAGGATTCTCAACGAGCTTTCCAACGAGACCAAAATCTCATCAATCGGAGTTCGTATGGTCAAGTTATGACCATTCAGGCACTAAAGGGTCAAAACAAGCTCTCAGGGTTCAGGAGATCCCTCTCTGGCTTCTAGGCCTTTTGCCCACTTCCAAGGTTCTAAAGTTACACCAAGGTGCCTAAAATTAAGCTCAACTACCCTTCAACTCACTCAAAATTAACCCTAACTTTTCATGCGTTAAAGGCCGTGTATCGCGATAGGTTGGGTCGAGGTGTCGCGATGGGTCGAAGTGTCGCGATAGGTCGAAGTGTCGCGATAGCTCGTGAGGTGTCGCGATAGCTCGTGAGGTGTCGCGATAGGTCGTGAGGTGTCGCGATAGGTCGTGAGGTGTCACGATAGGTCGTGAGGTGTTGCGATAGGTCGTGAGGTGTCGCGATAGGTCGTAGTGTCGCGATAGCTCGTGAAGTGTCGTGATAGGTCGTGAAGTGTCGGGATAGGTCGTGAGGTGTCACGATAGGTCGTGAGGTGTCGCGATAGCTCGTGAAGTGTCGCGATAGGTCGTGAGGTGTCGCGATAGCTCGTGAAGTGTCGCGATACCTCGAGGTGTCGCGATAGCTCGGGATATGATGAATTTTTCTATTCTGTCTAGTGATCCTGGGAGCTCTAGGCCTGCGCAGTGTCGTGGTGCACTCAGAATCGTGATTGGGTGAAATTTTCGGAGTGTCGCGACAGCTCGAGCTCAACGCCTCGGGGACTGTGCAGACAAATTCTGTACCTGCTGAGCTTGCTGGAGATGATGATGGAGCTGCCACCTGCAAGAAACATGCAAAAAACACACAAAGACAAGCACACACACTCGATCTCTCTCAAACTCGCACACAACAAATGAGGGAATGATAAGGAAGAGGGAATATGTAGTGGAGAAGGAGGTGGAGGTGGAGATGGAGAAGGAGGTGAAGATGAAGATGGAGATGGAGAAAAATCAGAAATTTACCTACTACTTACCATTCCAACGCGTCCTCTCTACGTCTTACCATCACACGCTCGTCCTCAAAGCTCGATCCCTGGCAACGGCGCCAAAATTTGGTGTAGCTCAGTGATGAGTAGCACCTCCTTTAATGTCAATCCGGGAAGACGTGAGGATGGTATGAAGACCACGAGCAAGTGGAAGCACAAGTGCGTGAGTGAGAAGCACACAAGCATGCACACACATTCACGCACACGTGCACACACGGCAAGAACAAAGAGAGTAAGACAATGGAATCACTTCTATTGCAGCCAAGTTCTCATACAAGCTCAAAACTACAAGAAGCTACCCCAAAAATGAGCTCTCTAGCTCTATTTATAGTTTTTGACTAGCTTTGGCCCTGTCCAGACCTAGTGTCCGGCCTAGTTAAAAATTAGGTTCCAGGGCTTATTTGAGGGCTCAAACGAGATCTAAAAATTATGAAAATTGGCAGGCAACTACTTCTAAGGCTCCTCAAGCTCGAGGACTCCTCGGCTTGTACAAAATGGAGCTACAAAAAGGTGAAAATGGTATTTACAGGGGTTTTTAGTGATGAGAATCACTTTTAAATAGTGTAGTGGTTTTGAAAAAAATAAAAGTTTGCCTTAGTGCTAGATCTGCTTGTATGCTCGTACTTGCTTCTTCTCGTATGCGGCCAACACCTTGGTACCTACCTAGTTGCAGGTATGCCTGTGGGTAGCTATGTTGTACTACTTATCTGTTATATATTGGCCACTAGGGTTGGCTTGAGGTTGCGTTACATTGTGACACACATTTGCCATATGATCAACACCACAAGTGTAATAACGCTTGTTTGTTGTTAACATAGGCATTTGTTTGCTAGAGACTCCTAATTTCTACGCCACTTTTTCTTCTAGGTCTTCTATCGAGCTAGAAAGTTTTGAGGATGATTGAGATAAGTTATTTGAGTCTTTATAGACCTTAGAAAGCTCCAATTCATCTCCTAAATTATCCTCAATGTCTATACAAATCCTTACACATTGCTCTAGTGCTATGGGTTCCTTCAGATAGACATTTGATCATAGTTTAGAGCTCAAGAGGCCATCTAGAAATAAAGAAAATTGCTTGGCCTGTGAGGGTAGTTCTTGCATTGGGCATCTCTCGACATATTTTCTAAACCTAGATCCTACAAGTCTGACTGTTTCCTGAGATGGTTGGAACCAAGTTAAACCCAAGTTCTTTAACGTGAGTTCAAAAGCATTGTATTGTATAAACATATCTTCTACTTGCTTTGATTGCAATACCTGGTTATATTCCACTATGTGATCATAGGGATCTCCTATCCCATCAAAGTAATTTTTCATCGAATTTAATAATTGAGTGGGTCCAAGTATCCTTGGATGTTCTCATGGTCTAAGTAGAGGAAAGTCATCTCTACCACCTAGTATTCTTGGTTCTCTTTGTCTCTCCATTATATTCATGTCCATAGCAGCTCTATCTACCCCTATGGGTTGAGTGAAACTAACTTCCGGCCTTTCCTTCTTCTTCTCTCTTTGAGTACCATGGGCTAAGGATGTTACAACATGCTGATGACTAGTGTTTGCATGTGCTTGTAATGGGGGGAACACTAAATCAATTTTCCATGTATAGTCATGTCTCACATGATCTGATACTACAAACACTCATTCTGAGGTATTGTCCAGGTAAACTACCTTTCCAGGCGTATCACGGTCCTTGAATTCATAAATGGTGATGGAGCTTATCTCACTAGGTTGTTCCATTTTGTATCTCCAAAATGCTCCATCAGTGTCCTTATTTAGAAACAATTCAATGCTTCTAGTAACTTGAGGGATCCATTCTAGGTTTAGTACTCTTGTTAGTACATATTTCCCTTGAGGTGTCCTAGGTTTGTCTCCTAATGTTTCTTTTCCTTGGGTTCTTGCTTTCATATCAAGACTAAGTACACCAAACTCATTGGTATGATTAGGTTGATTAATGATGATGTACATTATTCCTTCATTGTCTATGTAAGTATCTCTCTCGACTTTCACCACTGGACGTTCCAATCCAATGGGTTGGTCTGGGTTATGCAACTAAACCATTGATCTTCTCAAACCATCCTCATAGATGCGAGCACCTAGGTGGTTGGTTCCGACATATTCTAATTGGGTTATGTAGGGTCCTTTAGGTCTTTCTAAGTATGCTACACTTAACCCTCCTTCTAGTCTTTTTTTGCTAAAAGACATTTCTGACTCACTAGTATCTGAGCCCAACTCCTAAGGGTAACTATTTAATTGTTGTGCCCACTAACGTGCAGTTGTTCCTACACTTGCTTTTGATGATCTAAGGCTTCATTGGTTTGACTTACCTATATGCTTGCCTGATCTAAGGTTCATGAATTTTACTCGCGGAATCCCTCAACACACACTCTGATCGTCAATGTTCCTTTATTCTCAGTCACTTGTGGCGTTTTTAATTCCTTTAGATTCTTGTCTTGTTTCAATGTATGCATCACAAATTGAGTTTTCGTTTTACTTTTGAGTTCTCGTTTTGTCGAATTTAAGTTCTTTCCTTTAGGATTTTTGTATTGCACACTTTTAACTTACACTTGAACTTGAAAAATTAAATCTCTTGGACTTGATGCATTACTATCAAAGTCCTAATCCAATCCACAATGCTACATGTTTAGCCTAAGCTAATAATTGACTGAGGGGGTTGAGTATTCTTCCAGCCTCGAGTCAGCTTCTTTGATAGCCATGAAGCCCAAGAATTCATACTTCCCAAGCCTTGCATACACCATGTGACTTGCTTTGATTGCCCTCCGATAGCTCTTAACTTACAAATCCAAAGTTTAGAATAATTCTTAAATTGATGATCAGGCACTTTAATCTATACACCTTTAAGGGTCCCTTTATCTTTGGCTAAAATTTCTCAAATGCCCCCTTGATTTCTTTGTCCCACAGATGGGTCAACCTCAATTTTTCCTACTTAAATATCAATGCATAGGATTTGAAAAGAGCTTTCTAACGAGCCCTAGAGCTCAAAAAATGGACTTCAAATGAAAAATATATGAACGTTCAGGCTCTCAGGGGTAAAGAATAGGTAGACTGGCTATTCTTCAAATATGAGCTCAAGGGGTCTCCAAAATGCCTAATCACTCACAAATTCACTCAAAATAGGCCTTATATTTGCAAAAAATCAAAACCCTAATTTGGCATTTCAGGCAAGAATCGTGATGGTCTGGGACCGTCGTGATGGTCCAGTTGAACCGTCACGATGGTCCAATTGAACCGTCACAATGGTCTGGTACCTTCACAATGGTCCGAGTGTGCGAAGCATCATGATGGTCCACAAATGAGTCATTGTTATTGTCTGACTAATGAGCACTCACGATGGCATGAGCCCGTCGTGATGGTCAATGCTCAAAGAAACCATCATGATGGCGTGATCCCGTGGTGATGGTCACGAGGCGTCACGATGGCGTGAGCCAATCGCGATGGTCTGAAAATTGAAGCGTCACGATGACCTACTTGTATCATCGTGATGGTCTAGAGGGCACACGACAAATCGGTCGTCGTGATGACATGAGCCAAATGCAATGGCATGGGGTCGATGGGATCATCACGATGGTCGGGACTATTGCAATGGTCCAACTAAACTGTCACGATGGTGTGAGAACATCCCGATGGTCCGATCGAGCCATCGCGATGGCATGAGCCAATCGCAATGGTGCGACACAATTGTGAAGGCATGAACGCATTGTGAGAGTCCACCAAACAATGAATTTTGCAAAAGTGTTTGTGGATTCGTGCAAGCACAATGGTTGCCTATGTCGTGTAATAAATGCTTACAAAAAATTTGGAGTTTCTCAGACCAGCGCAATGGTCCAAGAGCCTCTGCAAAAATGGTAGAAGGTCTGATTTTTTCACCTTTTGAAGCTCTCCTGCTGTTCTAGAGCATTATACCTACAAGAAAACTCAAAAGCACGCACACTGATGCAAACTCAAAATCTCTCTCTCTCTCTCGCATGCACAAATGAGGGAAACAAGGAGGATAGGTGGATATGGTGAAATTTCTGATTTTTTTGGAGTGGAAGGATATGATGTGGTGGTAGAGGAGTATAGAAGAGATGAAAAACACAAAAAACTACTCAAAAGCAAGGGCATGCAAATTTTAGTGTCAATCATGAAGTTTCAGTCGATCGTGATAGATGGTGCCAATCGTGATTGACTGAGTCCTACATGGCAGTCCATCATGGTCTGTCGGTCATGATTGATAGAGTTTGTCGGTTGCGATTGACAGAGTCTGTCGATCGTGGTTGTCGGTCGCGATTGATAGTGTCAATCATGATTGATAGAGAATCACATAATTTTTTAGCTTTAATTTGTGATACTGCTAAAACCTGCAAGAACACTAAAGAAACATGCAAAAACAACGCACACAAATCGCTCTCTTGCTCTCTCTCACAAATGAAATGAGGGAAATGGAAGGGGGAAGGTGATCTGACCAAAAAACTAAAATTTTTGCGATGATGGAGATGGAGGTGGGAAATGGTGAGGATGATGATGGTGATGATGATGGTAAAGTAAGAAAGAGAAAATAAAGGAAAGTAAAGAAATTACCTACAATGCTGTTGAAGCTCAAGGTCAAGGACAAAGCATGGAAGCGCATCAAGGAAGTAGACACACAAGAAGGAGGAGCAAGTAGGGAGCTCCAAGAAGCACCTGTCAAATTTTCAGAAGAAATCCCTACAAAAATAGTGATTTTTATCACTAAAAACCATTGTAAATACCATTTTTCATTGTTGTAACTCCATTTTGTTCAAGCCGAGGAGTCCTCGAGCTTGAGGAGTATTAGATCTACCATCCTACCAATTTTCATGATTTTTAGACTCCGTTTGAGCCCCCAAATAAGCCCTGGAACCTATTTTTTAACTAGGCCGGACACTAGGTCTGGACAGGGCCAAAACCACTCAAAAACTATAAAAAGGGCTGGAGAGCTCATTTTGGAGGTGGGCTTGTTGTAGATTTCAGTTTTGTAAGAGAGCTCTTTGGTAATCAAAGCTTTCCATTGTTCCACTCTTTGCTCTTATCCTGTGCGCGTGTGTGTGTATGTGTGTGCATGCTTGTGTGCTTTCACTCACGCACTTGTGCCATCACTTGCTCTCGGTCTTCATACCGGTCCTCACGTCTCCACGGATTGACATTTATGAGGTGTATCTCCTCACGTTGGTACTCACCATTGTGCTAGAGTGACACCAAATTTGGCGCCGTTGCCGGGGAGAGAGCTTGGAGGACGAGCGTGTGACGGTAAGACGTAGAGTAGCGACGTTGGAAGGTAAAAAAATTATCATTTTCAGTTCAGTTTTTGAATTTTCCTTCTTCTTCATCTTCACCATCATCACCATCTCCACCCACCTTCATATTCTCAGTTTTTCTCCATTTTTTAGAGTACATTCACCTTGTTTTTACTTGTGGTTGTGAGCAAGAAGCTTAGAGAGGGTACAGAACAGAGGCGCTGAAGAATCAATACTAAAATAACTGAATTAGCAAAACCTGCGCCAAGTATCGTGAGGGAGACTATCGAGTATCGTGAGACCTGCGCCAGCGATCGTGAGTGAGTTGCATGTCAAGCTGGGGTTGAACAGTACAAGGGGAAGTGACAAAGAGATTATAGGAGTTACCAAGGTGAGCAAACCCCCCTTTTTGATCAAAATTCTCAGTAAATCAATTGCTAGAGTGAAACGATCTGTGCGAAGTATCGTTTGGCACTGTCAGGGATTGGGAAGTGTGTCTTGAGTGATACAAAGATCGTGGAGAGGGTAGGAGACCTTGTAAAACCTCTGTGTGTGATTAAACTTAAAAAATCTTGTAAAAATCTTGGCAAAGGGTCAAGTATCGTTTTGCTCCCGCGGTCGAGTATCGCGATACTTCACAAGTATCGTTTTGCTCCTGTGGTTGAGTATCGCGATATTTCCCAGAGATCGTTGATCGTTTTCAGTCAAAGATCGTTTGCCAGCGATCGTTCTCCAGCGATCGTTTATCAAAGATCGTCTATCGTTTGGTTCAGCGATCGCGATACCTGACAAGTATCGTGTATCGTTTCGAGTCAGCGATCGTTTTGTCAGCGATACTCAGCCAGCGATCGTTTTGTCAAAGATCGTCTAGTCAGCGATCGTTCCTCAGATATCGTTTGGTGTAGCGATCGTTTCGTGAGAGATCGTGTATCGTTTTGAGCCAAGTATCGAGTATCGTTCCAGAATCAGAGATCGTCTGGTCCAAAGATCGTTTGGGGAAGTATCGTGTATCGTCTGGATTTAGGTATCGTGTATCGTGTTGGTCCAAGTATCGTGTATCGCGTCTCAGAGATCGCGATACTTGTCAGCGATCGAGTATCGTTTTGAGCTAAGTATCGAGTATCGTTTTGTCAAAGATCCTTTTGCCCAGCGATCGTTTGCTCAGATATCGTTTTGTCCAGCGATCGCTTTGTGAGAGATCGTGTATCGTTTGGCTTGGAGGTCGTGTATCGTTTGGGGCTAGAGATCGTGTATCGTTTAGGGGAAGTATCAAGTATCGTTTTCCTTGAAATATCGTATATCGTCTGTTCAAAGATCAAGTATCGTGTATCGAGTTCCTCAAGTAACAAGTATCGTGTCCTATAAATGTCATATATCGCCTGATTTGAAGCATCTTCTGAGAGACCCTGTTTCCCTGTTTTAACCCCCAAAACCCTGAACTGGCATAACTTTCTCATACGAAATCCGTTCGGAGTGATCTTGGGTTTGTTGGAAAGCTCGTGAGGAGTACAACAAAAACATCGACTGGTTATGTTAATATTAATACCAGGATTATTAGATAGGGTATTTTGAAGTTGACCCTCAGGGAAACTAGAAAATCAAGGTGTTCCAAAGGATTTTGAGCAATATAAGAGAACTTTGGGACTAAAAGCCAAGGCTTATGAACCTGAGATCTGGTAGACACTTAGGCAAGGATAGACAAAGCATTAGGTCATCTGAGGCTAGTGTCAACCATACATCCAAGACTTGGGCTCAACAGCTTAGTGGTTATCCTTACACACGAAGTTCAGAAACCAGTGACTCGGAAATGTCTTTTAGCATGGAAAGACCCACACGCAGCTCAGGCCTTGCCTATTTACAGACACCAGAAGGTCCCTATAAGACCCAATTGGAGTATATCAGGACCAATCAATTAGGTGCTCGCATCTATGAGGATGGTCTAAGACGATCAGTGGTTCAACTCAAAAATCCTGACCAACTCTTTGGACTTGAACACCCAGTGGTCAAGTTTGAAGAGGGTGCTTACATTGATAAGGAAGGAACCATGTATGTGGTTACCAACTTACCAGATAGGACAGATGAGTTTGGAAATATCACTCCTGAGAAGGAGATAGGAGACCTAGAGCAAGGGGACCTAGGAGGAGAACCCAAGACCCCTAGAGGTAAGTCAGTCTTAACCAGAGTGCTCACTCCAGAATGGATTCCTCAAGATAATAAAAGCATAGAACTATTCGTGAATAGAGAAACGGAGGAAGCCTTTTGGAGATTTAGGCCGGATCACCCCAGCCCAGTAGTCACCATCTATGAATTCAAGGACCCAGAGACACCAGGGAAGGCTGTCTATCTAGATCACACATCTCAGAAATTATTCTTAGTATCAGATCATGACAGACATGCTTACACTTGGCAAGGTGAAGCAATTTTCCCTCCACCAAGATCTAACGTTTCCCAGGGCCTCCAGGGAGCCGGATCATCCAAGGCTCATGAAACCCAGAGGGAAAGAACTAGAGAGAGACCGGAGGTAAGCTTTGCAGACACTGTAGGCAGAGACAGATCAGGATATGGAATGGAGAGACTTGAAAGGGAGAGACATAGAGTTCTTAGACATCAAAGAGACGATCATGATTTCCCATTGCCTAGACCACGAGAGCACTCAAGAACCCTTAGACCCTCTCAAGTGGTTAAGACAATGAAGAACTACTTTGATGGATTTGGAGATCCTTATGATCATGTGGCAGAGTTCAAACAAGTGCTAAGAGCTGAACAGGTTGAAGACTTATTCACCCAGTTCGAGGCATTTGGGTTGACTCTTAAGGGTACTGCCTTAGCTTGGTTTCAACCTCTAAACAGTCGCAACTATAGAGAGATAGGTCAGCTGCTAGAAGAATTCATTGTGGAATTTTCCAAAAGCGGTATCAGGCATAACACATCATCATTGATCCACAGCTTCAAGCAGACACCACAAGAAACAGTGCGACTTGCAGGAAGAAGGTTTAGACAGTACTTGGAAAGATGCCCTGTACCAGAATTACCCACATCAGCCAAACAGGTGGCACTGTTTTTAGATGGCCTATTGAGCACAAAATTAAGGTCGTATGTATACCTGAAAGATCCTAGATCCATAGAAGAGTGTATACGGATGTGCATTGACATAGAAGACAACTTAGGTGAGGAGTTAGGACTATCCAAACTCTATAAGGACTCTGATAGTTCTACAAGTCATACCTCTAGAGCCTCCACCGAGATAGATGAGATAGCTGAGCAAGTGGCCAAAAAGCTAGGAGTTCAAAATAGACAAATGCCAAGGGTCACTTCAGTGAAAAGATGTTATACATGTGGAGGAGATCACATGGCTAATGTTTGTCCAATGATGACTCAACCCCAAGGAAACCCTAATGCTCTATATTGCACCATTGAGAGAAAATACACAAATCATACAGCCCAAGATTGTCCCTATAACAGATAGGCTGTTAGACAAAATTATCAGCAACCTTACCAGCAGGTTAGGTATCAGAATCAGTACCAACAGCCATATTATAGGCCACAACAATATCAACCTCAATACCAGCAGCAATATCAGGCACCATATAGGCCACAACCAGTCCTAGGAAACCAACCGCCAGCTCCTGCCAATGTGATCCCAGTTAAATATACGATGGCAGAGGAGAACCCTAATAGAGCATTGGTGCCACTAACCCCATTGATACCAGAAAATGATTTTCACGCTCATGGTTCAGACTACGTCCATGAAGATAGTCCACATGCTTACTATATAGAGTCACCTGAGCAAAGTGAGATTTCTCAGTGCCAATATGAGACACCACCTATGGAACAAAATTGGGAGCCAGAATACTCCAATGTCATGTATACGAATCCAAATCTTAGGCCCCAATTGAGACAAGTAAGACCACAAGCCCCTAGAGGACCATGCTTTAGATGTCATGGTGATCATTTCATTCGTGAATGTCCCCACCAACCTGCTCTAGGACTAGGACAAAACATCACAATACAAGGTTTTTGTCCTGAGTGCGGCAAGGAACATCTTCCTAGAGAGTGTCCCAGGAATCCCTCTAGTGCACCCAAGGTCACACCCATCAACGTGGTAGGCTTAGTGGCAGATTCAAGTTCAAGTAGCAATAATGTGGCTCCTGTACAGGCAGTTACTAGAGCACAGGCTGCACAACAAGCAAAACCATTTGAGCAATCGGAGTCAAGTGAGGCAGGAGAACCTAGTAAGAGGAAACCAAGAACATGGAAGGATACCAGAGAGAAGGCTAATCGCAAGTGGAACAAAAAGTTATCCGAGCTAGAAGAAAGCCTAAGGGATACCAAAACAAAAATAGAAGACATTGCATCTCAAAGCCCCTCGCATGCTGAAGCTCCATCCACTTCGCCTCATTCCACCCCACCACCCATTGTAAATAACCCACAACCAGGGTCTGTTCTTGCAGATCCAACCCCAGAAGGCTTGGACATGATGTTCAAGGCCTACCAGGCTCGTCTTCAAGAAGGGCCAACAGCTGCAAACCTAGACAAGAGTTACCCTAGAGCAGACTTAGAGATTGAACGGATGAAAATGTGCATGAAAATGGTAGAACAAGCTCAAGCTATACTTGAGACTAGTCAAAAGTTCAATCAGACAAACTCTGTCAAACCGGATTTGCATTTCCAAGGCTTACTAGAAAGATTAGAGCAGTTGGTAAACAAACCACAAGTTTCTTTACCTCCACAGGCTCAACCAGTTATTGGAAGAGGAAGCTCACCACCAATGGGAGCTTATGTTCCTAATTCTACGGATGCTGGAATACCTCCTTCAATTCAACAGTACTCTCAAGAGTTCTTGCGGGAAATACAGGAAGAAAAATGGGCCAAGGAGAAGGGTTATTCCCCTCCTATTCCTGAGATTGATGATCTTCATGATCAATTTCCCCAAGACATTCCGTCTATCTATGGAGACCAAGTAGAGCAACAAGAAGATGAAAGATTAGATTTTGAATCTAATTCTTTACAAGAGTTGCCTCATTACACAGGCCCATGGGAATCTGAATCTCTCCAGATCAGAGCTCCCACAATATTGGTAAGAAATGAAGACTCGGTGATTCCAAGAAACACTGATGTTGTGAAGAACACTAAGGTTCAATGTCATCTCACTGTAGAGGAGCTGCTCAAGGGAAAAACCGGAGCTATGGAATCATGTGAAGGATCAGGTTCCAGAACTTGAATCCAATATGCCAAAAGTAGGCTCTAAGCAAAAAGTTCCAGAGATACCTCTCGACAAGATAGGAGATATGAGCGAAGGTGAAGAAGGTAATACTTATCTTCCAATCACCTATCAAGGTTACACAACCAAAGCAATCGTAGATTCGGGTGCTGGTGTTGCTATTGCGACCACCTCCCTGTGGAAGCAATGGGGCAAACCCACATTAAGACCAACAAGAATGAAGCTTCAAATGGCAGATGGTCATTTTGAAAGACCTCTAGGATTGCTTGAGGGGATAACTCTAACCACTTGTGGTGTAGAGTTTGAACATACATTTGCTATATGTGACTTTGAAAAAAATAATGTCTACGAGATGATCCTAGGAAGACCCTTCCTACGACAATTGCAAATAGTACAGGATTGGGGAACCAATTCCTTGTACTTACAGCACTTAGGGGTAACCACCAAGGTCAATTTGAAGGATTACACCTTCAGAGATGTACCACCCCTACAGTGGAATCCTATCCACAAAGCGAAAGAAGATTCTATCTCCGTGCATTCTGGAAGTTCACCTGATCCATCTTGGCTGCATGAAGATACTCACTTGTGGATGTGCAAGGTCGCAGAGGAAGAGGAAAAGCGCCTAAAAGCGAGAGAAGAAGGAACTCCCCCAGGAGATAGACCAATAAAAGACCCAGCCTATACACCGATGATATTTCCAGATGAGGAATTTGAGCCTCATGGTTGGGCAGAAATCTTAGCTACCATGGACATAGCAGTCAATGAAGAACAATGGACACCTCACTGTGATGAGGAGGGTTATGATATTTCAGTGTTCGTGTGTCAACCTCTGTTGGAAGAGTGTGATCCTAATGAGTTCATAGAAGAAGAAGAGAATGACGATGATCTAGAATCCATTGTGATGGATACTTACTTTGACTCAGAGGAACACTATTTAGAAGACATAGGAGTGTTAACCCAAAAAGAAGAAGAACCCCTCACGAGTATTAAAACGATAAATTCAAAGGAAGGAAGTGCAGGAGGTCAAAAGAAAAAGAAAAGAAAAGCAGTGAAACAAGAAGAGGAAGAATCATTGTTTGAAGTACCAGAAAATTTCAAGAAATATGAAGTGGAAGACCGAAAAATTTTGGTACGGATGCCTAAGAGAGAGGCCATTATAGGAGAAGCCTATGACAATAAAGAAAAGACCAAAAAAATTGTAGTGACCATTGAAGGGAACGAAGAACGATGTACGTACATAGGAGATGACCTAAGTGCAAAAGAAGAAGCAGAGCTTGTAGCTCTATTAAGGGAATATAGGGATGTGTTTGCATGGCACTATAGAGACTTGAAAGGGGTAGATCCAAAGATTTGCTCTCATACTATTCCGATGACCGCTGATGCCAAGCCCACCAAACAAAAGCCCTACACATATAATGACAATTATGCAGTCAAAATAAAGGAGGAAATTGACAGGTTGATTGAAGCTGGATTCATCTATGAGATTGAGCACACTAAATGGGTGTCCCCCATTGTGGTGGTGCCCAAGAAGAATGGGAAATTGCGAGTGTGCATTAACCTTAAAAAAGTTAATGCCGCAACGATCAGAGATAGTTATCCACTTCCAATCACCGAACATCTATTGGAGCGTGTTGCAGGCAAGGAAGTTTATAGCTTCCTTGATGGATTTTCAGGTTACAACCAAGTAGCCATTGCCCCCGAAGATCAACACAAAACGGCCTTTGCCACAGAATGGGGAATCTTTGCATTTCGCGTGATGCCATTTGGGCTCACCAATGCACCTGCAACATTCCAAAGGCTCATGTGTCATGTCTTCAAAGAGTTCCTACGAAAGAGCTTAGAAGTATATGTGGATGATTTATGTGCGCATTCCCAACAGAGAAGTTACCACATCCCTGAGCTCAGACAAATCTTCAACAAGTGTAGAGATTATCGAGTTTGTCTGAACCCAGAGAAGTGTGTGTTCATGGTACGACAAGGTAAAATCTTAGGTCACATTGTTTCTAAGAATGGAATTTCAACAGATGAAGACAAGGTAAGAGCGATAGCAGAGTTGCCAAGACCAAGAAATGTTAAAGAGGTACAGGCCTTTATGGGCCATTGTGGATATTACCGTAGGTTTATCCACATGTATGCCATCATAGCTAAACCTCTTTACGGGTTGCTAACAAATTTTGAGTGGAACGAGGAATGCGAGAATTCCTTCAACGAGCTGAAAAGACGTTTGTGCACAGCACCAATATTGACTACTCCGGATTGGAGCAAACCCTTTCATGTCCATGTAGATGCCTCCAATCATGCAATAGGATGTGTGCTAGCACAACCCACAGGTGAAGGAAACCTAGATTTGCCGATAGCATATGCTAGTAGGCAATTAAATGCAGCTGAACGAAATTATACCACAACGGAGAGAGAAGGCTTAGGTATGGTATATGCCGTGAAGAAGTTTAGACACTATCTATTGGCCAATAAGTTCAAGTTTTTCACTGATCATCAAGCTTTACTATATTTGGTCAATAAACCTTGCAATACAGGCCGCTTAGTAAGATGGTTCCTCTTACTAATGGAATACGACTTTGAAGTTGTTGTTAGGAAAGGTAGAACCCATCTTAGGGCAGACCATCTTTCTCGCATCACTTCAGGAGAGCCACCGCTAGGAGTGTCTGATGAATTGCCCGATGCTTATCTGTTCAATTTGGAAGTTGTTCCTAAATGGGCAAATAAGTTGGTGCCAGTCCTAACCTTCGGACCTGCAAATAAAAATGTGAAAACAAGCAAAGAAGAAATTGTGAAATCACAAAAGTATCAAATATTGGCCGGAAGTATGTATAAACAAGATACTGAGGGCGTATTAGCTTGTTGTGTGGAGGACGACGAACATACTAGTTGGATGCAACAAGCCCATGAGGGACTGCTAGGAAATCACTACTCTAAACAACGAACATTGCAGAATCTAAAACGTTTAGGAGTGTATTGGCCTAGCATGGACAAAGAAATACAGGAGTGGATCCAGAATTGTCCAATGTGCCAGAAGAGACCCCCAGTGGAGTATGCCACTCTTTATCATGTGTCATTAATCCCAGATTGGAGTGCTCCATTGGTTGCGTTCATGAGATCGGGAACATTACCCAATCAGGCTAGTCTTGCAAGAAAACGGAGTATGGAGCAAGAGGCTCAAGACTATGCCTTAGTAGGAGACAACCTATATCGAAGAGGCAAGGATGGTTACCTAAGACTGTGCGTTCATGAATCAGACTATTTGAAAGTCTTAGAAACTGCACACAGCGGTGCTGCAAGTGGACACTTTGGGCCTGACAGAGTAATTAAGACCATTTTATTCTCAGGACTTTGGTGGCCCACTCTTCATATGGATGCACATACTTATGTGAAGAAATGTGACACATGCCAACGTGCCCAATATCCGATAAGAAAAGATGAAATGCCTTTAAGGCCAATGATGGGAGGACGTGCATTTTCAAAGTGGGGGATAGACTTTGTAGGTCCCATCAACCCCCCAGCTAGAAACTCCCATGCAGAATACATTATTGTAGCCACAGATTACCTTACAAAGTGGGTGGAAGTAAAAGCCACAACAAAGAATGATGCTCAAACAACGGCTAAGTTCTTATTCGAAAATGTGTTCACTAGATATGGGTTACCAATAGAGTTGGTTAGTGATAGAGGTACGCACTTCTTGAATGAGGTCATTGAACATCTCCTTCAAGAATTCATGGTGATACACAAGAAGTCTGCCCCTTATCACCCACAAGCCAACGGACAGGCCGAGAGCACGAATAAGATCCTATGTAACGTATTGACGAAACTTGTAAATAATAAACGCTCTGATTGGGACAAACAGCTTCATCATGCTGTTTGGGCATACCGAGTTGCCTACAAAACGGTACTCAATGCTACCCCATTTCAGATGGTCTTTGGACAGAATGCCGTGCTACCATTGGACTTCCTAATCCCAGCCTTGAAGGTAGCACAAGAGCATGAGTGGAATGGACATGAGTTGTCTTCCAGGATCTTTGATCTAGAACGCTTAGGTGAGACGAGGCTACGCGCAGCAGCAGGCATTTATGCTGCAAAGAAAAGGCAAAAGGCATACTTTGATGCCCATGTAAAGGACAAAGGATTGAAGGAAGGTGATCTAGTGCTGGTTTACACGCTAAAGCAACATGCCCGCAAATTGGAGAAACGAGGATATGGACCCATGATCATTAATAGACTCTCCACTAGCGGTGCAGTGCAATTGGCCACTTTAGAAGGTGATATCCTACCAAACTATATTAGTGGATGCCGAGTCAAGTTATATCAGGAACCTCTTACAGAGGAAATGCTCACAAGACTCAACACTGCTAAGAAGCGAAAAGAAGAGGAGTTAAGGGTTAGAGAAGAAGCACAAGCAGAGGCAAGAGAGCGCATCAGAAGAAATAAGCTACGGCGGCTAGGCCTAGATGTCAACACAAAAGCTCCCAAATATCACATGGACATGTGCCAAAAATCAGGCATAACTACTTCTCACATAATTGATCGACGGCCCTTTGTGACTATAGAGGTAGGACAAGGAAAGAGTGTAAGGACTGTGAGAGCATTGGTTGACTCAGGAGCAGCAACTAGTGCAGTTAGACTTTCATACTGCCAAGACTTGCATTTGGACATCAAGCCCATAGAAGCCTATCTCATAGGATTAGGAGGCGTGGAAACACCCTGTTTGGGCGAGGTGGAACTTCCCATCTACCTTCAAGATGTTCCAATAAAAGTCAAAATGCTAGTGTGTCATGATGAGGACCTCACAGAACCACTTGTCTTGGGTCAAGATTGGATTTACGACCATGCTGTCAACTTGAACCTAAGAAGTCAACTTCTTCAAGTGTGGGTATTTAATCAATGCATTACATTAGAATTGGAGAATCACATGCCCACTGAAACTGACACCACACACTCTCTTTGTTCCTCTAAGGCTAATCTTCTTGAACAAGATGTTGTAGATGTCAAAAGCTCTATGATCCAGACGGACGCAAGCACGGAAGGACAGTCGCAAAGTCAAGATGAACCTTCTTCTTGTTTTTTAAAGAGCAAAGCATCCACAGGAGCTCAACCTCAGAAGCAAGCAAAACAGTGCAAGACAGCCCGTCTATCAAATAGACAAAGAGCCCTCAAGAAGAAAGAAGTGTTGGGCATGAAGCAGATCTGGGTAAAGAAAGAAGTGCAACCATCGATGTTACCTCAAAGATTCCCACCCAACCAGATCGACCATGAAAAAAGAAGAACCAAGCACCTACGACAGGGTCAAGCACGAAGAATCCATCAAATTTGGGTACCGAAGCTATCAATGAAGGCCGACCACAATCAGGTACAAATTTGGGTGCCTAAAAAATTAGCTACAGCTCAACAAGGGCGATTACAGATGTGGGTACCCAAGAAGCTCTTACACGTACAAAGGCCTATGCTCCCCACCATGCAAAAGGCCTCAACAAAGAAGCCAAGGGAAGCCAAGGATGAGGACAGAGCACAAAGACCAAAAGAAGATAAACTCAACCCTTCTACAAAAATAAGCAGGCACTCACCCAGGATATGGGTTTGGAAGCCAAAAGCACAAGCAACATCCACAGAACCAAGGGGCCAACCACACTGGATACCAAAGTTTGGACAGCATCCAAAGAAGAACTGGCCTGAGGTGATCTCTACAGGGCCAAATACTATTCTGAAATGGGTTCCAATCCGGAGGATTACATCATTTCGAGATCCGAAAGACACCTCCAATCAAAGAATTCATCAAGTGTACAAGTAACATCAAAAGCCTCGACCAGCAGCAACCATGTGCCTTTGGCATAACCTTGTCGTTTGCACCATTCAGGTCATGCATTTCCAAAGTATGCATCAATATAGGGCCACCTTACATGGCCGTGCATAGACACAATTGAGAAATCCCAGGCACATGAGACACAATTTTCACATGAAAAATATGTTATCGATACTAACCTCTTTCTTCTTGTTTGATTCCATTGTTCCAAAAAAAAAAAAAAAAAAAAAAAAAAAAAAAAAAACTATGTGCTTGAAAGTGCTCATCAGCAAACTTCCAGCAAGGACATCCCTCAACAAAAAGGACAAGCCGACGGTCAAACATCATGAGGGAACCACAACACGAAGAGATGAAGATCAACGGACCCGTCACCATGGTAAGACGTGTATGTTTCAACAACACTCTAACCATGATAGATTAGGAAACCTCTTCGTCAGCATACCCTTGAGCACTTAGCTCAAGACCCAATCTCCTGCACCATACTTCTTGCCATGCATTATCCAAGTACGCATACGTAGGGCCACATTACAAGGCCATGCACAAGGCACATAATTTGTTCAACCCATGCACTAATGCACTTAACCATCATCCATTATGGGTTATAAGTACTTGGCACGAAAACTATGAAAGCCATCTTTGGAAGAATCAGAGGACATCACAGTGACCACTACAAGAACAAGGGAGCCATCCACCACCGAGAGTTGCTCACAATCAACATTGACCACATCCTTTGAGCAGCTAGAAGTTTTGGAAAACTCACAAATGCACCACCTAGATGGAATACAAGGCAGAAGTACGTACAAAGGGACTACAAACTGCAAGAGATAACAGTGGCAAAGTGAAGAACCAGAAAAATGACCAGGATACATTGGGAAGAGGGATCGCCCCTGTTGGACGCAAAGGACGCTACCTCTCAACGTACTACAGGGAACGACCACCACAACAAGGGTCTGTCAGGGACGACAGACTCAAGAGGGGGGGGAGTGTTGAAGCTCAAGGTCAAGGACAAAGCATGGAAGCGCATCAAGGAAGTAGACACACAAGAAGGAGGAGCAAGTAGGGAGCTCCAAGAAGCACCTGTCAAATTTTCAGAAGAAATCCCTACAAAAATAGTGATTTTTATCACTAAAAACCATTGTAAATACCATTTTTCATTGTTGTAACTCCATTTTGTTCAAGCCGAGGAGTCCTCGAGCTTGAGGAGTATTAGATCTACCATCCTACCAATTTTCATGATTTTTAGACTCCGTTTGAGCCCCCAAATAAGCCCTGGAACCTATTTTTTAACTAGGCCGGACACTAGGTCTGGACACGGCCAAAACCACTCAAAAACTATAAAAAGGGCTGGAGAGCTCATTTTGGAGGTGGGCTTGTTGTAGATTTCAGTTTTGTAAGAGAGCTCTTTGGTAATCAAAGCTTTCCATTGTTCCACTCTTTGCTCTTATCCTGTGCGCGTGTGTGTGTATGTGTGTGCATGCTTGTGTGCTTTCACTCACGCACTTGTGCCATCACTTGCTCTCGGTCTTCATACCGGTCCTCACGTCTCCACGGATTGACATTTATGAGGTGTATCTCCTCACATTGGTACTCACCATTGTGCTAGAGTGACAAATGCCAACGTCACAACACTACGTCCTACCATCACATGCTCGTCCTCGAAGCTCGATCCCCGACAACGACGCTAAAATTTGGTGCAACTCAGTGATGTGTAGCACCTCCTTCAATGTCAATCCGGGAAGACATGAGGATGGTATGAAGACCTCAAACAAGTGATGGCACAACTATGTGAGTGAGAAGCGCACAAACATGCACACACATGCACACACGTGCACACAAGGAAAGAACAAAGAGGGAGACAATGTAGTAACTTCTATTGCAAAATAATTCTCATATAAGTTCAAATCCACAACAAGCTAACCTCAAAAATGAGCTCTCTAGCTCTTTTTATAGTTTTTGACTAGTTTTGGTCCTATCCAGACCTAGTGTCCGGCCTAGTTAAAAATTAGGTTCTAAGGCTATTTTGGAGGCTCAAACGATCTTTGAAACTTATGAAAATTGGTGCATAAATACTACTAATACTCTTCAAGCTTAAGGACTCCTCGGCTTGTACAAAATGGAGTAGGAATAATCCGAAATGGTGCTTACAATGGTGTGAAGTGACTAAGATCACTATTTGGGAAATATTATCTCATGAAAAATGATAGGCCTATTTTTCGGATCTCCATTGATTGCTTTTCCTAGTTGGCCCTTCCCTTTGCTCTAATTCCTTATGTCGACTCCCTTGTCTTGAAAATGCCCTAACTACTGCCAACAACTTGGAAAGTACTTGGAGATCATGACTCCTTGGGCTCCCAATACTGGCATCCACAAGACTAAGAATATATGTGGACAACTCCTCCCTATATAGATTTTCAAGGGAAGCTCTAGGGTGGTTACGCATTGATGATGTCATTGATGATATCATCAACACCAAACAATACCTCTTGATGTCAAAATCATATAAATAGACAGTTGATCTTGGGGGTTTTGCATGTTTTAAATGTGACAAAAGCATTAGTTTCTTTGAATTCTCAACCAAACATGATATCTTAATATACATGGGATCTAAGCTTCATGATGGTTTTCTTTGCATTTGTGTACCTAAGTATTGACTTAGGGACTTGTGGAGAAAGAGACTATTTCTCAATCCCCCTCAAGTGCATATAGTGGCAACTCACACTTTAATTATCAATCCAAGGAGTATCAAGATCTAGCCAAGTGTATGAAGACATGCATTCAAATAGTGGTCCATGCAAATGAAGTTTCACAAAGTACAAATAAGTATAAATCCATCACAATGGAGTTTTCAAGGTCCGCTATGGTGTCGTGACACTTGGAACAGTAGTCAACATTAAATCAAGCTTTTCTCTCATATCCGAACTCCAAATATAGTGAACAATGGTGCCTTTCAAAGCTCTCGAGAAGACACATCCTATGGTGGTCCTTTCACTTGATTCTGACACTTCTGCTTCAAGTTATGAGGAAAATATTGAGTCATGGGATTGATCTTCCTACACTTCAGAACTCCCTACACTTCACACACACCTTACCAACAACAAAGAAGCACTTCCATGGATAGACAATACTTCTAAGCACTCTTTCCAAGCATCAAACATGCATGCAAGCTCACAAGAAAGAAGATATAGAGAGGAGAAGGGACAAATTCGAAATTCTGTGCTCTTGATTCTCATAATGGCCAAAAGTCCTTACAAAGATTCACAAAATGACTTATATACATGTGCCCTAAAAATGGTCCTTTCACACAAGAGAACGGCACTTTATTGACTAAAAGACTAATTTCCTATTTACAAGGGTATTGAGAAAAATCTTTACGGGTATGCATCTAGAGGACTCCTCTAGTGCATTTACATCGGAGAATATATTACAAAGTGATTATAGTGCAAAAATAAAGTGTCCAATTCGGAAAAATTTTGGGGCCCTTCTTTTTCTCTGCCTCTTTGCTCTTCTTTGCTCTACAAGACTCTCCCCCTCTTTGTCTCTGTCGTCCCTTGACAAACGTTTCTTTGTTTTTAGTGTTGTAAGTGTAGTTGCTCTGGTTCCGTATTACTGGTAGATTCTTTTATAGTTGACTAGTGCTGGCTCCTGTGGAAGTCCTAATGATATAGTTTTACCATTGGTCAAGGAACATATCATAACTCGGGACGTGTTGCATTGGTCTTGGCCTCCCTTTTATTCTTTTCACCATTTGCAACCTCTGGAGATGGACTACCTGAGATTCGTAGTCTAGTTCACCAATAACCTCTTTAAATCTGGGTTTTTGTGTTAAGGCGGGCTGCCACACATGCAACCAGTGGAAGGTATGAAGGTGTGGATCTTCAGCCTTCGATCTGGATCTTCCAAAGATCAAGAGGTTTAAGCACCTTCTTGGGGCTCAGGATCTGTCGGATATCTTCTTGCACTTCTTCATGGATACTTGTTGGCCTTGATCCGCCCTTGCCTCTTACGTGCCTTCCCCTGCTGTATGCCCCTAGGGGGCTTTGTGTAGAGATGGGTGTTGCGTGCCCCTGCATGGCTTCCTACAGAGATATATCTTCAGGTATATTACCTTTAGTAATGCTTCTTTCTTGGTTTTCTTCTTCTTTATTTTTGTTGGACTCTCATTCAACACTACCCCCCTCATGAACTCTATCGTCCCCAACAGGCTTTGGAATGTAGTGGGAGTATGTCCTATAAACCTTTTGCTTTGTTTCATTAATCAGGTTGGCTTCACGTATCATGATTTGCTTCGATTGTTCAGCTTTTACACCATCATGTGGTGGCTGTCTGTGGTCTGCAAAGAAACTCAATTCATATGCCACCAGTCTCCCATTCAGATTCGTTGACATCTTCAGGAAGATTTCACAGTCGATTTCAAAAAATCCCATAAAAAATGCATCCTTGAAAGTCTACATGTATTGACTCGGCAAGAACATTAGTCTGGAATAATACGCCATGATTGTAGGACAACTGGGCGTAATGGATAGATACAAAATAAGGATATCCATGCCTTGGTTAATGCTAATGAAAATAAAAAATGTGTATTCTGCGTCTTTGAAAACTTTCAATATTGTAAGTATCATGTTGAGGATTTTATTAGTCATCTTGATAGTTAGGTCAGGTAGTAGTGCATATCGAGATAGCCAAAATTCAATGGATATCATCATATAGTCTTCGGTCTTCAAATAATTGTGAGGTGGACTTGGAAGTAATGGATAATTTAACCATTGTTTATTGAGCACACCAGTCTTTTGCATGTCCAAAAATTCACGTGCTTCACGGTGACGTGGTGTGGGGAAAAAAGAAGGATTTACCTATAGTAAATATGGTGTTTTTTGCCAGTGCACCCGCAAAGTAGGATTTTTCTCCAAAAATTTCCTTCTCGATAAAGGTTGTGCAGCTTCAAATTCTTCTTGAGTGTAATTGAATGTGTTTTCTTTGAAGTGCAACTGCTCATCGGGATCCTTTTGCATGATCCTCTTTATACATTGTCGTGTTTGTTCTTTCAATAGCCCATAAGGAATATTGAAGGGCTTTATGATTTTATCCAAGTCTTTTCCTTTAATTTTGGCTTCCTTCATGACTTTGACTACTTCATTTTCAAAATTTTCTGTCAGCTGGGACACCAATAGTGTCCGTTCCTTTTGACCTATTTCTGCAGTATATGGCATGGGACGATCATCACACGGTTCCACCATCTGCTCTTTTATTGGTGAATGATAGATCGGGGGAGATAGAGGACATACCTCTACCTCATCAGTGGGATTCTCTGGTGGTTGCTCTACTGGTGTCCCAATGTTTGCTTGTTGTGCTATTTGAGCTTCCAGTTATGCAATACGTTCAGTGTTTTATTTAACTTCATGAATGGTCGTGGTTAGTGCATCTTTGGCCGCTAGAAGCTCATTGCCGATGGCCTCTATTTGATTCACATCTTCATTATAGATCACCAAGAGTTTTGCTTCAACAGCTTTTAGTTGTTTCTTGAGCTCATTTGTGTCATGGACATACGTTTTGCTTGGAAACGATGTTAGTAGTGGGGCCAATTGGACTAGGAGGGTGCGTGAGATTGAGAATTGATGTACTCTCACATGAAGTACTTGGTGGTGGGGGTTCCATAGTGGAGGTGAATGTACAATCGTCGTCATGCATGAGTAGTTGATCTCTTGGGCATATACACTTGGATTTGACACGTCGTTCTTATAACACACTGAATACCTCACGGTGCCCTATCTTGGCTGATATGTAGCCCAAGGCTAATTGGATAGTCACTTCATATTCATATATCCAATCTTGGCCTAACACAAGTTCTTCCAATAAATCTTGATCCTGACACACAAAGAGTTTTTGTTGCATTGTGTTATTTCCTAGGTTTAGCGACAATCTAACCTCACCTATGCATTTAGTAACCCTTCACCCTATTCCAATCAGATGTGCTTTGGTTGGACTTAGCTGTTCTTTGAGCTTATGCATCAAAGAAGACTTGATACAGCTAACAGCTGCTCCCGTGTCAATGAGAGCATCCACCAAGTGTTACTATTCTATTCCAGTGCCCAAGTTCAAATATGGCTGTTGTTTGATGCCCTAGGTTTTCAAAGGCTCTAAAATTAGCCATTGGGATAGAGTTCCTCTCCTTTTCAATATCTTTCATCTCTCTCTCTCATCCATTCCTTCCGTTTCCTTACTCATTCTAGAGCTTCCTGTCTTGTGTCTTCTCACATTTTTTCGTCCTCTTCTCGCCTATTTTTTGTTGTTAGAAGTCATGACATAATTTCCTCTATCAATGGCTCTAAATACTTTTTACTCGACAACCACTTATAAAGTTTGGCAATATTTCTCCATCTAGGGTTGCTAAGCTGATTGCTCTGCTGGTAGATATACGATTGATTACTAAGGGGCCATATCCTCTTTTTTCTAGTTTCTTTGAATGCTACTTCAAAGTATAAACCAAGATCAAATCTCCTTCCTTCATGTTTTTATCCTTAATATGAGCATCAAATTATGCCTTTTGTTGTCTTTTTGCAGCGTAAATATCTACCACTGCTTGTAATCTTGTTTCATGTAACTTTTTGATTTGGTCCAATTGGGTCGATAACTCATCTCCAATCCATTCATAATTTGAGGCCACTCTGAGAGTAGGTACTAGGAAATCAATTGGTAAGATGGCAATCTGGCCATACACGAGGTTAAATGGTGTAGTTCCTATGGATGTTTTGTATGCTACGGAATTCCCATAAAGCATGATGTAATTGCTTGTCCCAATCGGATCTACCATTGTTAGCAATCTTAGTGAGAATTGTGCATAAGATTTTGTTCGAACTTTCAGCTTGTCCATTGGCTTGTGGGTGATAAGGGGCTGATTTCTTATGAATCACTAAGAATTCATTCATCAAAGTTTCTATTACTTCATTGACAAAGTGTGTGCCTCTGTCACTTACAATTTCAATAGGCAATCCAAATCTAGTGAATATGTTCTCAAAGAGAAATTTAGCCATAGTCCTTGCATCGTTCTTCTTGGTTACTTTGGCTTCTACCCATTTGGTCAAATAATCCGTTGCTACTATTATGTAGTCGGCATGGGAAACTTTAGCTAGTGGACGAATAGGTCCTACAAATTCTATCCCCCATTTGGTAAACACTCTAGCACTCATCATAGGCTTTAGTGGCATTTCATCTCTCTTAATTGGATACTTTGTTCGTTGACAGATATCACATCTTTGGACATAAGTGGCTACATCTTGATATAGAGTAGGCCACCAAATTCTAGCGAGGAGAATCATTTTTTGCAGTTTTATCTGCAACAAAGTGTCCTCCCATGGCTCCCGTATGAGCCATCTCCAAGATAGAAACGTACTCGTCTTTATGAATGCACATTCATAGATGATGTCCCTTCCTCTCTTGAAGAGCTCTTTTCCTATAAGAACATATTCCTTGCTTTGCTCTTCGAGGGCACGTTTTCTTGCTAAATTAGCTCCTACTGGGTACTCGTGAGTTTTCAAGAATTTTACCAGAGGCATACTCCACCTTGGTGCCACGGTAGAGTAACATAGGGTAGATTTCTCTTCTCGCATTCTTTCTTGACAAGTGGGGCAGGTAGATACATAGTTATGTGTATCCGTCTGCATGGTTGGCCAGTATATGCCCAATCTCTTCAGTGTTTGCCATGTTCCAATCACATTTCGATGAGTTTTCCATTGATTTACATGTGCTTTTTGAAGTCACATCTCCTGTTCATCTTCCTCCACACATTTCATAAGTAACCCACCTCGATCTTGGTGGTATAAGCTTCTGATAATGATGTGAAGATTTTTAGTCTTCCAAAGTTCCTCGCTTTTGTTCTCAGTGATCCTATGTTGGGGTCCATAGGTGAGGTCGGGGATCAACGTTTCTGCCCATTGTGGACATACTTCTAGATTGAAAAGATACGTATCTGGCAAATCATCTTGTACTCATGTGGGGGGCTCTCCATGTGTCATTCTCGACAGGTGATGTGCTCGGATGTGCGTATTTACCTTCTTGACTACTACTTCAAAATCAAATGTCATTAACAATAGAAACCATTGCACTACTCATCTTGTATTACAAGGCTTATTGACTAAGTACAGTAGGGCTTGATGATCGATGAAGAATTTGAATTTGTTTGCCAATAAGTAGTATCGAAACTTCTTTACCGCATACACCATTCCTACACCTTCTCGCTCCGTAGTTGTATAATTGCACTCTGCTTGGTTTAATTGTCTATTGTCGTAGGCTATAGGGTGTTCTAACTTCCCTGTATCTGCTAGATGTGCTAAGATGCATCCAATGGCAAACTTGGAAGCATTCACATGAATATGAAATGTTTTATTCCAATCAAGCACTCTGAAGATTGGTGCTGAACTCAAACGACTCTTTAATTCGTTGAAATCCTTTTCACATTCTTCTGTCCAAATAAATTGATTCAATAATGCATAAAGGGGCCTAGCAATTATGGCATACATGTGGATAAATATACAATAGTATCCACAATGTCCCATAAATGCTTGCACTTCCTTAGCAGTCTTTGGTCTCAGTAAATCCAGAATCACTTTGATTTTGTCTTCATTCGTGGAAACTCCATTTTTAGAGACAATGTGTCCTAATATCTTCCCTTGTCAAACCATGAAGACACATTTTTCTGGATTAAGGCAGAATCTATAATGTCGACATTTGGCAAATATCTTTCTTAGTTCTGGGATATGTTCTGATCATATAGCTGAATAGGTGCATAAATTGTCCACGTATACCTCCATACTCTTCCTCAAGAATTCCTTGAACACATGACACATCAATCTTTTGAAAGTGGCTGGGGCATTAGTTAGACCAAAAGGTATAACCCTAAATGCATAAACTCCCCATTCAGTTGCAAAGGCAGTCTTATGTGTGTCCTCAGTAGCAATTGCTACCTTATTATATCCTGAAAAACCACCCAAACAACTATAGACTTCCTTACCTACAACCCTTTCCAAAAGATGATCGGTGATCGGTAGTGGGTAACTATCTCGTATGGTGGCAGCGTTCACTTTTTTCAGATTAATGCATACCCTAAATTGCCATTTTTTTCTGGCATGACCACTAAAGGTGATACCCATTCTGTGTGTTCGATCTCATAAATGAAGCATGCATCCAATATCTTATCTATCTCTTCTTTAATTTTTGCTCAATAAACATCGTTATAAGTGTTTGGTCTTTGCTTGGAAGGCTTGGCTTTTGTTGTCATAGGGATTCTATGGGCACAAATAGAGGGATCTACACCTTTTAAATCCTTATATGTCCATGCAAAGACGTCCATATATTCTCTTATGAGTTGTATTAATTCTTGTTCTTCCTCAAATGAGACATCTTGTCCTATAAAGGTACATCTCTCTTCTCCTTCCTCCAAAGCTACTATTATTTTCTTGGTCTTTTCTTTATTGTCGTATGCTATTCTGGTTGCACTTCCTCTTTTGGCATCTGAATAGGAATCTTTCTCTCCTCCACCTCATATTTCTTGAAGTGCGCAGGTACTTCAAATTGGTCTCAAGGCCTATTTTCTTCCTCTCCGTTTTCCTTGTCTGGTTCATTTTCTTCTCTTTGTGTCATTACTTGGTTTGACTCGTTAGTTATGACACTTATTCTTTGATTTTCACGTTCTGCTTCAATTGGTTCTTGTTCCATTTCAATGCTCTCATAATCTTCCTTCCATTCCTTTTCAATTACTTCTCCTTCATCGGCTTCTTGAATAACAACCATGTATAAATTTACATCATATCCTTCCTCATCAATGCATTCATTCATGGTTATTACTTCTTCGTTCACACATACGTCAAGAGTGGCTAGAATCTCCATCCAACCATGGGGTTCAAATTCTTCGTCTAAAAATATTTGGGGCATGTAGGCCAGATCTTTTACAACTCTAGATACTCCTTGCCTTTGCTACCATCCTCTCTTCCTTTCTTCTTCCCTTTTATCTGCCTGGCATATCCATAGATGAGTGTCTTCATTCATCCATGTTTGGTCGCTCGAACCTATACTATGCATCGACAGTGTTGGTGCAAACTACAAGCCTACACTTTTGGCTTGAAGGCTACAAAGAAATGAGGTTCCATGTGAACCTTAGCTAGAGGATTCTTATCTCTTTACCTCTTTGTAAAAGTAAATCCTTTTTTATTTGAGAGAATCTTTGTAAACACCTACCAAAAAGAACTTGTGGAAAAGTTAGCTTTGATTGATGGAATATCTCCTAGGATGTAGGAGCTTGATTATAGAGAGCCAAAAGTTTGAATTCAAATTCAAACTTTAACTCAACTACTATAAAAGTGATCATGGAAAAGTCCCAGGTAAGACTCATCAATTCCGAGCTTCTCATTATCAATTCTGAGTGTGTGTGAGGTCTATACTGTTGGTGCAAGACAAGCCTACACACATTGGCTTGGAACTTTGGAACTTTGGAAGATGAGCTTGGAACCCTTGAAGGATATCTCTACATGAACAAAGAGTCATAGGAACCTATGCTTATAGACTATTACCATTTTACTCATTTGTAAAAGTCTAAGTGACTTGACATTTCATGTAATCACTCACCCACCTCATTAGTCGTGGAAAAGAGAATAATTTAGTGGAGAGAATATCTCCCTACTTCTAGAGGAGAGATTCTAGGGAGCCTTAGTTTGAATTTGAAATTCAAATGTTCTCTCAACTCATATAAAATGAAGAGGAAAAACTCACGGCTACATCAGTCACTTCAGCTCACTCCCCAAGGCATATTGTCATTGTAACTGAGTGTGTGTTAGTGCTACTCCATAGCCTACACCACCACACCTCAATTAGCTATGCTTGTCATGCTATTGAGCTTGTACAATCTTATCAATCAATAGATATATACACATTCATCATTTCTGGTTCTCTGTGTTATCTTCTCCAAGTCTGTCAACTTCCAAGGAGCATTTCTCAGTGCTCACTGAACCAAATCAAGTGATCTATAGCTCATTGGAACCAGCTCAAGGTCTTCTACAAGCATACAAAATCTCAGAACATTTCATTCATCCATTTGAGAGAAATCCGCTTCGAAGTGCACACTGGTTTGTGTCTGCAGAGTTCCTAAAAAGTCGGGGGTAATCAGATTTTTCCTAAACTTATTTCTCAGTGTATGGTTTATTAATTTGAGTGATTCCACTTGCAATTGGTAGCTCTCAAAGGTACTTTAATACTCCCAAAATGAATTGTTCCAATTTTAAGTATGCTGGTCACACTGAGCATAACACTGAGCAGGTATCATTACAGAAATAGTAAGTTCTTGGATTTGTGAAGGAACCAAGTTATCTGTTTTGGTTTGATCATTACACAAACCATTTCCAAAGTACATATATGATTTTTTTGTGTCATTTGGAAGCTAAGCAAGTGTACTAAGCATATCTGGAATCAAAGGAGGGCAGGTGTGAAGCAGGTTTTGCAGCATCAACTCATTTCTTGAGTGCATCCAACCATCACTCCCAATAGTGGTATCAGAGCAAAGAAGGTAAATATGGGTGATGGTTTCCCTTCCTTCATTGACAAATTGGACAGAAACAATTATTAGGCTTGGTCATTGAGAATGAAGACATATCTACAAGGGAGAAGCTTATTTGGATACATATCAGGAGATGAGGAATTGCCCTCATTCAAGACTAGAGGACTACCCACAAAGGATGAACATGAAAGGTTCAACCAATGGTGTGGAAAGGATGCATTGGCAAGGTCTTATCTCTTAAACTCTATATCTGACTTTCTTTTACCTCATGTAAGGAATTGTAAGACTTCCCAAGAGACTTGGGAAACCTTGTCAAATTATTTTTCTTCCAACACAAGGGCTAGGAAGAATCAATTATGGATTGAGTTCACAACCCTTAGGAAGCAGCCCAAGCAATCAGTCTCAGAGTATGTGACAAAGATCAAAGATGTGGCAGACCAACTTGCAAGCATTGGAGAGGAAATTGAAGAGGAGCAAATAGTCAGGCAAGTAACAAATGGACTCAAGGCAGATGATAAGTGGGAAAGTTTCACCACTGCAATGGACCTCTATATGGACATGCATACCCCTGATCTCACAACACTCATGGGCCAACTATTCACACATGAAGCAAAGTTTACAAAGGCAGGAGATCAATCAAAAGGTAACAACCCCACTGCTCTCTATACTGATAAGAAAGTTAAAGATAAAGGCAAAGGGAAGAAACAAGATGAAGAAGGCTCTACCTCTCAAGCTAATTATGCAGGGAGAGGTAGGTCATCTAGAGGAAGAGGCAGAGGAGGTAAGTCAGGTAGGGGGAGACCCTACAACTCATCACCATGCAACATTTGTGGATTGTCCAATCATACCACAGATGAATGCTACAAGAACTACAAGAATCAGAGAGGAAGAGGCTACTCAAGAGGTGGATACTCTCAAGGGAGAGGCAGATTCAACCAACATCAAAGCTACAATGGATACAACAACAACTACAACAACAACCATAATGGTAACTACCAAGGTGGATTCAGAAGTAGAAGAGACTACAACAATTACACAGAGGAGCAAGATGACTCCCTATTGATCATGAATATGACCTCCAAGATAGGTACAAATGATGATCATTTATTTTATATTGATTCAGGATGTTCTAACCATGTAGCTGGCAATGTGGCACTACTTTCTGATTTGGAAGAACCCAAAGGCAAGCATCAAGTGCAGACAGGTGATGACACTAAACATTCAGTTGTTAAAATAGGCAATGTCAAAACATGTGATGGTAACCAGAACCTATTGAGCAGGTACTTTATGTACCAACCATCACCAAGAATTTAATGAGTGTTGGTCAAATTGTGGAGAAAGGTTTGCAGGTCAGATTCACACAACATGGAGCATATGTGGAGGACCCAAAACATGGATTCAGAAGGATAGCCAAAGGGGAGAAATCAGGTAGATTATTTATATTTGAGCTAGAAGACACCAAGAACATTGCTTTTTATAATTATAAGGATCAGACACTTTCAGAGTTAGAAATATGGCATAAGAGATTAGGGCACATAGGTGAAAGGACTCTAAAGCAAATGTGCAGGGATCAATGTGTGCTTGGGATACCTAATGTATCCAAGAAACACATGATTTACAAGTGTGGATCATGTCAATTTGGTAAGTCTCACTGTTAGCAGTGGACAAGGGAGAGAAGGCACAAACAGACAAGGGAGTCAACGAAGATCTGGCAAGTAGGCCAACAATTTTCTTCAGAAAGAAGCACTTATGAACATTCACGAAGATTTAGCACTAAGGCAACCTTAATTTTTCAAAACCTCTACACCAATTAAAAGTGATTCTCATCACTAAGCACCATTGTAAATATCATTTCATCTTTTTGTAGCTCCATTTTGTGCAAGCCAAGGAGTCCTTGAGCTTGAGGAGCATTAGAAGTATCTACCTGCCAATTTTCGTAATTTTTGGATCTCGTTTGAGCCCCAAATAAGCCCTGGAACCTAATTTTTAACTAGGCCGGACACTAGGTCTGAACAGGGCCAAAGCTAGTCAAAAACTATAAAAGGAGCTAGAGAGCTCATTTTTGGGGAGATTGTAACTGAAACGAACTTGTAAGAGCTCTTGAAAGTAATCTAAGAACTCCATTGATTCTACCTCTTTGTCTTACCGTGTGTGCGTGTGTGTGTATGTGTGTGCATGTTTGTGTGCTTCTCACTCACGCACTTGCACCGCCACTTGCTCGAGGTCTTCATACCATCCTCACGTCTTCCCGGATTGACATTAAAGGAGGTGCTACTCATCATTGAGCTACACCAAATTTTGGTGCCGTTGCCGGGGATCGACCTTTGAGGACGAGCGTGTGATGGTAAGACGTAGAGTTGACGCGTTGGAGTTGTAGGTATTTTCTTCACTCTCATCGATTTTCTTTTACTTTCTTCTCCATCTTCATTTCCATCATCATCATCATCATCTCCCACCTCCATCTCCATCAGCGCGAAAATTTCTGTTTTTTGATCATATCACCTTCCCCACCTCATTTCCCTCATTTCACTTGTGAGAGAGAGCAAGAGAGCGATATTGCATGTGTGTTTTCTTGCATGTTTCTTGAGCTTTTTGCAGGAACTTGCTGTATCATCATCCCCAGCTTCCTGCGCAGGTACGAAATTCGAAGAAACTGTCTCGCGGTCGCAGGCTCCTGTCGATCGCGACTGACAGAAATTTTTGGCTTTTCACAAAAGTGAGTGCACCACTAGAACAAGCACAAGGAGCACATCCTAAAACACTAAAAACAGTAGAAAAATTACGAGGTTTTCTGTCAATCGCGACCGACAGCCTCTGTCAATCGCGACCGACAGACCCTGTCAATCGCGACGGACAGACCCTGTCAATCGCGATCGACAGACCCCCACGATCGACTGACTGCCACGTAGGACCCTATCAATCGCGATTGATACCGTCAATCGCGATCGATAGCCACGACCGACACCTCTGTCAATCGCGATTGACACCATCGATCGCGATTGACTGAAATTCCACGATTGATTGACTTTTGCGCGTAGCCACGTGTCCATCGCGACTGATAGGCCCCCGATTGACTGAAATCTCGGCGAAAAATTCGGAAAACGTGTCGATCGCGATTGATACTGTCGATCGCGATTGACAGCCACGATCGACTCTGTCGATCGCGATTGACACCGTCGATCGCGATTGACAGCCCCGACGGACACCTCTGTCAATCGCGATTGACAGACCTGTCGATCGCGATTGACAGGCTTTTCGACCAAAAATTAGGGTTTGATTTTGTTCAAAATTTGGGATAATTTTGGGGCAAAATAGTCAATCAATTAGCATTTTGTGAGGTTCCTACACTTGTGATTTGGAGAAAATCCTAGGATCTGTCGGCCAGATTGAATCATGATTTAACCTCTTAAACCCTGAACAGTCATAACTTCTTCATACGAAATCAATTTTTTGTGTTCTAGGGCTCGTTGATTTTCAGATCAAGTATTTTGAAGTTGACCATATCCAGGGGGATCAAAGTAAGTCAGGGGTCCTTAGGATTGTTTTCTTGAAAGTCACTATGCAAGTTTGTGTTTGTGCTACAGGAATGAAAATCTGTGGTTCTGTCTTTAGAATTTAAATCTTCAAGCTAACTTTGGAACTCTTACAGATCTATTGAGGGCATCGAAAGGCGTTCTAAGCAAGTGTAAGTGCAAGCTTGGGAACACACCTCCTGAGCACTCAAGGGCAACCAAGCAGGAAACAAAAGGTTGGAAACTTTTAACCCCCTCTGTCTATTCATAGCTTAGGCGAAGAACGATTAGAGGTAGGAGTAAGTCAGGGTGACGATAGGCAGGTATCAAGTTGAAGACTACCTAAAAACTCAAGTTCAAGCTAAAAACCTAATCTTTGTACTGTCGGTAACATAAAGGAAAAGAACCTAACGTGGAACGATCAACCTGAAAGTACGAAGAACATTCAAGTATTCCTGACGACGAAATATCAGACAAGACCTTAAACACGAGAAATAACTAAAAAGAATCAAGTGACTGATACCAATTGATCGGCAACGAGGTTGTACTCTAGGCAAAAATTGGGCTAATCAGTTAGGCATATGAACCTTAGATCAGGACGACACCTAGTAAGAGAGAGACAAAGCCTTAGATCTTCAGAGGCTAGTGTCAACCACACTGCTAGGTCTTGGGCCCAGCAGTTGAGCCACCACTCGTACTACCCTAGCTCTGAGACCAGTGAGTCAGAGATGTCTCAAGGCATGGACAGACCTACGGGAAGTTCAAGAGTGCCTTACTTGTACAGGGTAGAAGGCCCTTACAAAACACAGCTGGAGTACCTTAGGACCAACCGATTAGGTGCTAGCATCTATGAGGACGGCCTAGGAAGATCCGTGGTCCAGATTAAAAATCCTAACCAATCCATAGGACTAGAGCACCCAGCTGTCAAGTTTGAAAACGGTGCATACCTGGACAAAGAAGGAACCATATACGTAGTCACCAGTCACCCAGATAGGACAGATGAATTTGGGAATGTAATCTCCGAAGCGGACTTAGGTGACTTGGAACAAGGAAACATGGGTCTAGAACCTAGAACCCCCCGAGGCAAATCTGTTCTCACTAGGATTATCACGCCTGAGTGGGTTCCCCAAGACAACAAGAGCATAGAGTTGCTCCTCAATCGAGAAACTGATGAAGCCTTTTGGAGGTATAAATCCAATCAGCCAACTGATATAGGAAATATCATGATCTATGAGTTTAAGGATCCGGATAGCCCAGGTAGAGTGTCCTACTTAGATCACGCTTCAGAACGGATCTTTGTGGTGACAGAAAATGATAGGCATGCTTACACTTGGAAGGGTGAATTCATTTTCCCCCAACCAAGATTGAATGTATCCTATGGTCACCCTGGGGCTGGAACATCCCAAGCTCATGGAATGCAAAGAGACAGAAGTAGAGATAGACCAGAAGTAAGCTTTGCCAGCCCAGTGGGCAGAGAAAGAACGAGGACGGAGACGAATAGGGTAGAACCTGAGATGCTTAGAGCTCACAGGAACCAAAGAAATGTGGATGGATTCCCTCTGCCGAGACCTAGAGAGCACACAAGAACTTTGAGACCGACCCAGCTGGTTAAGTCCATGAAGAATTACTTTGATGGCACAGGAGATCCCTATGATCATGTGGCGGAGTTCAAGCAAGTCTTGAGAGCTGAACAAGTGGAGGATCTATTCACGTAGTACAATGCCTTCGGTCTAACCCTTAGGAACACAGCACTTACATGGTTTCAGCCATTGGATGAGCGCCAGTTCAGGTGCATAGACCAACTCCTAGAGGCTTTCATTGTAGAGTTCTCTAAGAGTGGCATAAGACACAATACCTCATCATTGATTCACAGCTTCAAACAGACTCCCCAAGAGACTGTCAGATTGGCAGGAAGAAGATTTAGACAATATCTTGAAAGGTGCCCTGTTTCGGAGCTACCAACACCTGCCAAACAAGTAGCTTTATTCTTGGATGGATTGCTAAGTACAAAATTGAGATCCTATGTGTACCTGAAGGACCCCAGGACGATAGAAGAGTGTGTACGCATGTGCATTGACATTGAAGATAACCTAGGGGAAGAACTAGAGCTTTCCAAAATCTACAAAGATTCAGATAGTGCATCTAGTCACTCTTCCACGCAATCCACATCAATTGAGGAACTCGCAGAGAAAGTAGCTCAGAAATTAGGTGTAAGTAGCAAACAAATCCCAAGGTTTGCCCCTGTGAAAAGGTGCTATACATGCGGTGGTGACCATATGGCAAACGTGTGCCCCATTATGGCTCAACCCCAGGTCAATCCAAATAGCCAATATTGCACCATAGAACGAAGGTACACCAATCATACTGCACAAGATTGCCCATACAACAAGCAGGCTGTTAGGAAACCCTACCCTCAGCCCTACCAACAAGGCAGATACCAGAACCAGAATCCACCACCACAATATGCTAGACCCCAACAAACCTACCAACCACAATATCAGGCCCAACAGAGACCCCAACCGGTGCTAGTTCAACAGCCTCCAAACCCAGCTAATGTGATTCCGGTAAAGTATGCTGTTGCAGAGGAAAACCTGAATAGGGCCATAGTACGAGTAACCCCATTGATCTCAGAAAGTGACCCGAGTGACCATAACTTTGATTCTACACATGTTGATAGTCCCCAGGCTTACTACATGCAGTCTCCAGAACATGGTGAGTCCTACTATAGTGAAGAGCCAAATGAAATAAGTTGGGAGTCAGACTACACAAACGTCATGTATGCAAACCCCAACCCTAGGCCTCAACCTAGGCAGGTACGACCACCATTTCCTAGAGGACCATGCTACCGATGTCAGGGAGATCACTTCATTCGTGATTGTCCCTTACCTCCACCTACACAAAATCAGTCCGTGACGATCCAAGGCTTTTGCCAAGATTGTGGAAAAGAGCATCTTTTACGAGATTGCCCAAAGAACCCCAATAATATGCCAAAAATCACTCCTATCAATGTGATTGGTTTGGTTGTAGATTCCTCAGGAAGTGTCACTTCCACTGCACCAGTGCAGGTAGTCACTAGAGCTCAAGCATTGCAGCAAAACCAAGAGGCAAGCCAGGAAAAGGGCCCAGAGGCTAGTGAAACCGAGAGCGTGACAAAGAAAAGGACTAGAGCGTGGAAAGATAGTCGAGAAAGAACGAAAAGACAATGGGCTAAAAAGATGAGTGAACTCGAGGAAAGCGTAAGGGAAACAAGAGCCAGAATAACCGAACTCACAACTCAAACTCCCTCTCACACTACTCCACCACTACCACTCCCATCTCCATCCGACCCACCACCTCCCCCACCGCCTCATCAAATCCCACCACCCCCTAGAGTAGGATCAGTCCTAGCTGATCCCACTCCCGAAGACCTAAACATGATGCTGAAAGCATATCAGGCCAGAATCCAAGAAGGGCCAACCATAATCGATCATGAAAAATGCTACCCTAGAGCCGAGCTAGAGCTTGAACGAACAAAAATTTGCGCAAAGATGGTGGAATTGGCCCAAGCCATGTTCGAAGCTAGCCGCCTCTTTAATATCTCTAGCTCAGCTAAGACGCAGTTACATTTTGATGGACTGCTAGAAAGAATAGAGAGGCTAATTGCACAATCAGAGAAGGAACCTGCCACTCAAAGAAAGGAAAGGGCGAGAGAACAGACAAGCCAGCCTCTTCAGGAAGCCCACGTGCCTCCTCAAGAAGCTTATCTTCCCCCCCAAAAGGCACATGAGCCTCCCTCGAAAGCTTACGTGCCCCCACAGGTGGCCTACATTCCTTCTCAGAGAGCGTATGAGCCTGTTCGGAAAAGTAATAGAAAAGGTAATCCTCCCCAGGAAGCTTGTGCTCCAAACATCTATGAGAGCGAGGAAAGAGCCAACAATAGAATAAACCCTCCTTCCCAAGTTACTTATGTGCCTAATTCTACGGAGCCTGACACTTCTTCTTCTATGAATCGGTTTGCACCAGACTTCCTACGAGAGATTCAAGAAGACAAATGGGATATTGAAAGTGAAGTCGCCCCTCCTTTTGAACTTGTGGATGATGCACACGACCAATTCCCACAAGACATCCCATCTATTTACGGGGAACATGAGAGTACTCAGTCTCACGAGAGATTGGACTTTGAGTCTAATTCCATACAAGAGCTACCTCACTTCACAGGCCCATGGGAAGCAAAGTTCACGTGTATGAGAGCACCCACAGTCATGGTAAGGAACGATGACTCAGTCATATCAAGGAACACGGAGGTAGTAAAGAACACCAAGGTGCAGCGCGATCCCACTTTGGAAGAACTGCCTAAGGATAGACCAGAAGCGCGAAAATATGTAGCCAGTCAAGTAACTGAAGCTGCAAAACCTCGTTCCAGGGTAGGATCCCATAGGACAGTGCCAGAAATTCCCTTGGATAAAATAGGAGATATGTGTGAAGGTGAAGAAGGGAACACCTATCTTCCCATCACCTACCAGGAGTACACCACCAAGGCAATTTTGGACTCAGGTGCAGGAGTTGCAATTGCCACTACTTCCCTTTGGAAGCGTTGGGGCAAGCCAGCACTCAGGCCAACGAGGATGAAATTGCAAATGGCCGATGGTCATATTGAGAGACCCTTAGGATTGCTAGAAGGAATAACTCTCACCACTTGTGGTGTTGAGTTTGAGCATAGCTTTGCTATATGTGACTTCAGCAAAAATCATGCCTATGAGATGATTTTGGGAAGACCATTTATGCGACAGTTGCAAGTGGTACAGGATTGGGGGACCAATTCTTTGTACCTGCAACACTTAGGTGTTACGACCAAAGTTAATCTCAAGGATTACTCTCATAGAGACGTCCCTCCTATCCAATGGAATCCCATCCATAGAGCCAAAGATGATATGGAATCTGTGCATTCCATAGGGACAGGATCCTCATGGATGCATGAAGACACCCACTTATGGATGTGCAAAGTAGCAGTAGAGGACGAGAAGAGAGAAAAGGCCAGAGAAATAGGTGCAAACGAAACCCATAGATCAATTCAAGACCCAGCCTATGCACCTGTAGTTTTTCCTGATGAGGAATTTGAACCCCATGGCTGGGCAGAAATCTTAGCAACAATGGACGTGGCCATCAATGAAGAACAATGGACACCTCACTGTGATGAGGATGGCTATGACATTTCAGTCTTCTCCATAGAGCCAATCATGGGAGAGGCAGTTCTAGAAGAATGCGAACCTAGCCCTGATGCATTTGAGGATGCAAGTGACTCCGATCTCGATTCAATCATTATGGACCCACCATTTGCATCAGATGAAGAATACTTCCATGAAATAGAATTTCAACCCCAGAGGCATGGAGAGATTACAAATGATGTAAGATTGACAACACATGTGACTCCGAAGGAAGAAGGAAAGAAACGAAAGAAGAGAGAAGTCTCACCAGAAGAGGAAGAATCTTTGTTTGAGGTCCCAGAAAATTTCAAGAAGTACGAGATAGACGACAGAAGAGTCATGATAAGAATGCCTAAACGAGAGGCACAATCAGGAGAGGCCTATGATAACAAAGAAACTACCAAGAAAATCGTAGTGGCCCTAGAAGAAGGAGAGGAGAGATGTACGTACATAGGTCATGACCTAACAGAGGAAGAAGAGCATGCGTTAATTGCCTTGCTAAGAGAATACAGAGATGTATTCGCTTGGAGTTACAAGGATTTGAAAGGTGTTGACCCTGACATATGCTCACACACCATCCCCATGACCTCAGATGCTAAACCCTCTAAACAAAAACCCTACACATATAACGATAATTACGCTGCTAAGATCAAAGAAGAGATAGATAGACTAGTTGAAGCTGGATTTATCTATGAAATTGAGCACACTGAATGGGTATCCCCCATCGTAGTGGTGCCCAAGAAGAATGGCAAGCTGTGTGTGTGTATTAACTTGAAAAAGGTTAATGCAGCCACAATTCGAGATAACTATCCGCTTCCCATCACAGAACATCTCTTAGAAAGAGTGGCAGGCAAGGAAGTGTACAGCTTCCTTGATGGATTTTCGGGCTACAATCAAGTAGCCATAGCTCCAGAGGATCAGCATAAGACAGCCTTTGCCACAGAATGGGGCATTTTTGCTTTTAGAGTAATGCCATTTGGGCTTACCAATGCACCAGCTACCTTCCAGAGGCTGATGTGCCATGTGTTTAAGGAGTTCCTGAGGAAGAGTTTAGAAGTCTACGTTGATGATCTTTGTGCTCATTCCAACATTAGGCAAACCCATATCCCTGAACTCAGACAAATCTTTGACAAATGTAGAGAATATCAAGTCTGCCTGAACCCAGAAAAATGTGTTTTCATGGTCAGGCAAGGCAAAATTCTAGGACACATAGTGTCAAAGAATGGCATATCTACTGACGAAGAGAAAGTGAGAGCCATAGCAGAGCTACCGAGGCCAAAGAATGTCAAGGAAGTACAAGCTTTCATGGGGCATTGTGGCTATTACCGACGATTTATACACATGTATGCTGTCATTGCAAAGCCCATGTACGGACTTCTGACTAACTTTGAATGGACGGATGAATGTGAGAATTCCTTCCAGGAGCTTAAACGAAGATTATGTTCAGCTCCAATCTTGACCACACCAGATTGGAATAAGCCATTCCATGTTCACGTGGATGCATCCAATTATGCTATTGGATGTGTACTTGCACAACCTACTGGTGAAGGTAATATGGATCTTCCAATTGCCTATGCCAGTAGACAGTTGAATGTGGCTGAACGAAATTACACCACTACGGAGAGAGAAGGTTTAGGCATGGTATATGCAATTAAGAAATTTAGACACTATTTGCTTGCAAATAAGTTTAAATTTTTTACTGATCATCAAGCATTGTTATATCTCGTAAACAAGCCTTGCAATACAGGAAGATTAGTGAGATGGTTTCTCTTGCTCATGGAATATGACTTTGAAGTGGTGGTAAGGAAAGGTAGGACTCATTTGAGAGCCGATCATCTCTCTAGGCTCACATCGGGAGAAGCCCCACAAGGAGTGTCAGATGACCTTCCTGATGCTTACTTGTTTAATTTGGAAGTGGTGCCACAGTGGGCTAAGCCATTGGTACCAGTATTGACATACGGGCCTAATCACCCAGTGGTGAACACACGGAATAAAGAGGTTGTAAAAGCCCAAAAATACCACATCATGGCTGGAAGTATGTACAAGCACACAGATCAAGGGATCTTGGCTTGTTGCGTAGAGGAGGATGAGTACGCTAAATGGTTGCAACTAGCACATGTAGGTGCACTAGAGCAACACCATTCAAAGCAACGAACTTTACAGACGCTAAGGAGACTCGGAGTACATTGGCCAACTATGGAAGCTGATGTCCAAAAGTTGTGCAAGGAATGCCCAATCTGCTGCATTAAACCACCTGTGGAACACGCTACTCTTTATCAAGTATCCATTATGCCAGATTGGAGTGAACCACTAGTGTCCTTCCTGAGGACGAAAGCATTCCCCCCAGACATGACTCTGGCTAGGAAAAGGAGTTTAGAACAGGAAGCCCTGGATTACTCACTCATTGGTGATAATCTATACAAACGTGGTAAAGATGGTTACCTGAGACTGTGTGTCCATGAGAGTGAATATCTTAAGATCTTGGAAACTGCTCACCAAGGTGTAGCAGGAGGACACTTTGGACCGGATCGGGTGATCAAGGCAATACTATTTGCGGGATTCTGGTGGCCTACCCTTCACATGGATGCACATACCTATGTGAAACGGTGTGATGTCTGTCAGAGGACTCAGTATCCTATACACAAAGATGAGATGCCACTGAAACCTATGATGGGTGGACGTGCATTCTCTAAGTGGGGAATAGACTTCGTAGGTCCTATTAATCCCCCAGCTAAGGGTTCTCATGCGGAATACATCATTGTTGCAACAGACTATCTAACTAAGTGGGTAGAGGTAAAGGCTACGACAAAGAACGATGCTCAAACAACTGCTAAATTCTTGTTTGAGAATGTATTCACGAGATATGGGCTACCTATAGAGCTTGTAAGTGATAGAGGCACTCATTTCTTGAATGAAGTGATTGAAAATCTACTCCAAGAATTCTTGGTAATACACAAGAAGTCTGCCCCTTATCACCCTCAAGCTAATGGACAAGCTGAGAGCACTAATAAGATCTTATGCAATGTACTGACGAAATTAGTGAACACTAAACGCTCTGATTGGGACAAACAGCTACACCATGCTGTTTGGGCATACCGGGTTGCCTATAAAACGGTACTCCAAGCCACTCCCTTTCAGATGGTATTTGGCCAAAACGCTGTGCTACCCTTGGACTTCTTGATTCCTACATTGAGAGTAGCACAAGAGCATGAATGGACAGGTCATGAGCTCTCCTCCAGGATCTTTGACCTTGAACGATTAGGAGAAACAAGACTGAGAGCCGCCGCAGGAATATATGCAGCCAAGAAGAGACAGAAAGCATACTTCGATGCCCATGTGAAGGACAAAGGTTTGAAAGCAGGAGATCTAGTTTTAGTCTATACACTGAAACAACACGCAAGGAAGCTAGAAAAGAGAGGCTACGGACCTATGATCATCAACAGGATCTCCACGAGTGGAGCGGTACAATTGGCCACATTAGAGGGTGATGTTCTCCCTAACTATATTAGTGGTTGCAGAGTCAAGTTGTATCAAGAACCCCTCACGGAGGAAATGCTTAACCGACTCAACACTGCTAAGAAACGCAAGGAGGAAGAAAAGCGAGTTCGAGAAGAGGCTCAAGCAGAAGCTTTAGAACGCATCAGAAGGATGAACTTACGAAGGCAAGGTAGAGATCAGCCTAGAGCGAATGACTATGCAGATCAAGGATATCCTATGGCCATGTGTGAAGTTGCAGGAACAAGCTCGCATAGGATAGTCAATAGACGTCCTTTCATAACCCTAGATATAGGACAAGGAAAGAGTGCAAGGAACGTAAGAGCCTTGATTGACTCAGGTGCAGCCACTAGTGCTGTTAGAGTGTCTTACTGTCAAGAATTACAGTTGACTGTCAACCCTGTGGAAGCATATCTCATAGGATTGGGAGGAGTGGAAACCCCTTGCATGGGCGAGGTGGAACTCCCCCTCTACATTCATGATGAGGCAATGACAGTTAAAGTACTGGTGTGTCAAGATGAGGATCTCACTGAACCTCTAGTCTTGGGTCAAGATTGGATCTATGACCAAGCAATTAATTTAAACCTAAGAAGTGGACTTCTCCAGGTTTGGGTCAATCATAGTCGAGTTACAGTAGAATTAGACAATGGAGCACTCAAGGAACTAGGAAAGGCACAGACTCCTGGTCCTTCCAGGGGTACACATGAAGATGACCATGCTGTTCTTGTCCAAAACTATGTGTTGCAGAGGAATGATATTCGCAAAAAAGGAGTCAGGAATGCAACGGAACTCCCTTCTTTTCCAAAGGCCAGAAGGAGGCAGCAACCCAAGGTGGATCAAAGGCAGAAGAAGGAGAGTACTACCTATGTCCGAGATCAAAAGTACCTGCGCAGCAGAATGTCCCAGAAAATAAACCATGTGTGGGTGCGGAAAGGCGAACAACCGGTTGCACCACCGTCAACTACACGCGCGAAGTTTCTTATTAATAACCAACAACACGACATTAATAAGAAGTCTTGCAAAAATTCTCCTGCTAACGTGAAATCTATTTGGGTGCCCAAGAAGTCGATGAAGGCTAGCCCACAATCAAGACAAATTTGGGTGCCTAAGGCTTGCTTGAGGGCACAAGTAGCTACACTGTAGCTCAAGCGTAAGCACCACCTCCTTTACTTGTCAATCCGCGGAGACGTGAGGACCGGTATGAAGACCATGAGCAAGTGAAGGCACAAGTGCGTGAGTGAAAGCACACAAACATGCACACGCATACACACACACGCGCACAAAGTAAGATCAAAGAGAGGAACAATGGAAGGATTTTGATTACAAAAAGAAATCTATTACAAAACTGAAATCTACAAGAAGCTAGCCCCAAAAATGAGCTCTCTAGCTCTTTATATAGTTTTTTGACTAGTTTTGGCCCTGTCCAGACCTAGTGTCCGGCCTAGTTAAAAATTAGGTTCCAAGGCTTATTTGAGGGCTCAAATGAAGTCTAAAAATTATGAAAATTGGTACGATGGTACTTCTAATACTCCTCAAGCTCGAGGACTCCTCGGCTTGCACAAAATGGAGCTACAAAAATAGAAAATGGTATTTACAATGGTTTTAGTGATGGAAATCACTAGTTTTGTAGGGGATTCTTCTAAAGAGTTGACATGTACTTCATGGAGCTCCCTACTTGCTCCTTCTTCTTGTGTGTGTCCACCTTTCTGATGTGCTTTCATGCTTGTGCTTGACCTTGAGTTCCAACACTCCCCTCCCTCTCGAGTCTGTCGTCCCTGACAGACCCTTGTTGTAGTGGTTGTTCCATGTAGTGCTTTGAGAGGTAGTATCCATTCTGTGTGAACAAGAGCCATCTATCTTCCAAATTTGGAAGTGTTGGTTGTCCGGTTCTTCATTTGTCACTGCAAGCCTTTGCAAGTCGTAGTCCCTTGGTATGTGCTTCTTTCGTGGATTCCGCATGAGTGCATCGTTGTGAGCTTTCAAAGATTGTGAGTTGCTCAAAAGAGGTTATCAAAATTGAGTGGAGCAACTACTGGCTTCGAATCGCTTCCTAGGTATTGATGTTGCCCCGAGGATGCCCTCTAGCTCTTCTAAAGATGATGTTCAGAGTAGTCATGCCAAGTACTCATAACCCATAGTGAATGATGGGTAAGTGTGTTAGTGCATGGGGTGAAAAAAGTATGTGCCTTGTGCACGGCCTTGTAATGTAGCCCTATGCATGCTTTCTTGGAAAATGCATTGGAAGAAGTATGGTGCAAAAATTTGGGGTCTTGAGCTAAGTGCTCAAGGGTATGCTGATGACAAGGTTTCCTACTCTATCATGGTTATAATGTGGCCCAAGTAGGAGATTCTTACCATAAGGAAAAGTCAGCCGATGCGGATCTCTTCGTGTTGTACATCTTTCATCATGATGGACCAATCATTGTCGATGAATGCCCTGGTTGATGGTCCACATAAGCATGACTCATTCATGTTCCATAAGTCAAACCTAGGAACAAGCTCTCTCTCGCTTTTCTTCTCTCTCTCTCTTTTTTTTTTCTTTTTTTGTTTTGTGGGAAAAATTATCACAAAACAAGAACACAAAAGTTAGTATCAATAGAAAAAATTTGACATATGTCAATGTGCTCTTGTGCTTGGGATTCTCAAGTGTGTCTATGCACGGCCGTGTAATGTGGCCCTATAATAATGCATACTTTGGAAATGCATGACCTGAATGGTGCATGAGACAGGGTTGTGCAAAGAGCACATGGTTGTCGCTCGTCGAGGTTTTCGATGTTATTTGCAGATATTGATGCCATCTTTGTTGGAGGTATCCATTGTATCTCGAGAGGACAACTGATCATTCCTCCTTATAGGGATCCATTTGAGAACAGTCTGCGACTGGGTAGAGATCACCTTTGGCCACTTCGTGTTTGAATGATCTCCTGAGGGTTTGATCCATCGTGGCTGGCTCTTTATTTTGGTGGATGCTATCGGTACTTTCGTCTTCCAAACCCTTATCCTTGCAGAAGAGGTTCTTTGATCTGTATTGGAGCTCTATGCTTGATTCAGTTCTTTACCTCGCCTTGGTGTCTTTGTTGTGCAGGTTGTTGCCTTGAAGTCCCCCCTTGGATTTTGTCCGAGCTTAGGCTTGATTGCTTGGGATCCTTGGATTGGAAGTGGTCTTTCTTGAGGATAAGTCATGGTAGGCCTAGACCATAGATTTTGAAGTCTAGTGTGAGGGGACTGATTTTGTGCAAGGGCTTTCTTTGGTACCCATATCATAGTGCGATTGGGTTGGGCTCTAAGTAATGTCTTGGCCACCCAAATTTGCTTGACATTACCAAGAAAATGTGATTTCTGTTTCTTGATGTAAGGGTCTTTTGGGCCTTCTATGTGAGTTTTTTGAGAAAACTCATCTTTACATGGGGAGTGCAACAAGGGTTGATCTTCTATACCTACATCAGACTTATGCAAGGGATCAATGGGTTGTGTGGTTTGAGATTGATCTAGAGATTCATCGAGACATTTATCCTTATTACACATAGAATCCCTAGGTGTACAAATGGGTGATGGATTGTCATGATTCACCCTAGAGTCGACCTCCTTTTCCACATCAGTGATACACAACATTGGTTGATCATCTCCTTCTTGACCATCTGAGTGTAGATCATCCCTACTTATGGCTTCATGAGGGGAATCCAAATTTATAGGAAGAGAGGGTCCTTCCACATCCCCCAAACACTTGGAGTCCTCCATTTCTCCATTCTCTAAGGTTTCCTGTGATTTACTCAAAGAAGGATTAGATTCAAAAACATGAGTAGAAAGAAAAATTTTTTCATTAAAAGCACGCTCTGTGAAAAGATGATTTTGCCCCCAATTATCATAAGGTGGATAGTCATTAGGATTTTCCATAGTCATATATGTAGAAGCACGGATAATAGGTGGAGAAGGCACCTCAATTTCTTGATGATTTTGTGTAATGAACCTTTGGGTGCCAATGATCAAGTCTTCATCTATGCAATCCATGACAAAGAATGTTTCCGAAAATTGCATATCATCCACCATAACAGGCAACACAACCTTACCCATGCATTCATAATGTTCCCCATCCATGAGGATAGAAGGATGAGTTGTTGGTTGAATGTTCTCAAAGATAAAGGTCAATAGCTCAATATGAATTAAATTCCACTCACAATTAGGATTGATATAAACACCCAACTTTCTAAGGTCATATCCTATTCTGATATGCACAAAGGTATTATCATATTCTCTTGTTGCAAATAAGGATCCAACCCCCATAGACATTTCCCCCGTTTCCTCGATTCCTTGCAATTTTTCTCTAAATGTTTCACCTTGATGTGATATTATCTCATGTATTTCATGTTTATCGCCCTCCGTTTTTTCGATCTTAGCCCCTTTTCTTCTATCTTTTGCTTTTTTCTTTCCCATGACACAATTTTCTCCCCCTTTGTATTGCTCAAAAATCCTTGGGAGCCCCCCTGGTTTCCTAGTCCCACTTGAGAGTCAACTTCAAATTATCCTATCTCAAAATCAATGCATTATTCTTGAAAAAAACAGTTAAGATCGTGTAGGATTTGAAACGAGCTTTCCAACAAGCTATAGAGCTCAAAAAATGGACTTTGGATGAGAAAGTTATGTCAAATCAGGCTCCTAGGGGTGAAAACAGGCAAACAGGACCTTTGGAGAAAATCGCGATTTTGTGAACTTTCTGAAAATCGCGATGCTGTGAAGTCAAAAAAATCGCGATGTTGAGCACAAAATCGTGTTTTTGAAAATCGCGATTTTGAGCAGAAAATCGTGATTTGAAAATCGCGATTTTGAGCAGAAAATCGTGATTTGAAAATCGCGATGTTGATCACAAAATCGTGTTTTTGAAAATCGCGATTTTGAGCAGAAAATCGTGATTTGAAAATCGCGATGTTGATCACAAAATCGTGTTTTTGAAAATCGCGTTTTTTGACATGAAAATCGTGATTTTGAGCACAGAATCGTGTTTTAGAGAATCGTGTTTTTTGACATGAAAATCGCGATTTTGACTCAGAGAATCGTGTTTTTTTCACAAAATCGTATTTTTTTCAGAATCGTATTTTTGGCATGAAAATCGCGATGTTGAGCACAAAATCGTGTTTCTGAAAATCGCGATTTTGATCACAAAATCGTGTTTCTGAAAATCGCGATGTTGATCACAAAATCGTGTTTTAGAGAATCGCGATGTTGAGCACAAAATCGTGTTTTTTGAAAATCGCGATTTTGACTCAGAGAATCGTGATTCACAAAATCGTGTTTTTTGCTGAAAATCGTGATTTGTGAGAATCGCGATTTTGAGTAGGGAATCGTGTTTTCTCAAAATCGTATTTTTGACATGAAAATCGCGATGTTGAGCACAAAATCGTATTTTTGAAAATCGCGATTTTGAGCAACAATTCGTGTTTTCACAGAATCACCTTTTTCACAAAATCGTGTTTTTGGCATGAAAATCACGATTTTGAGCACAATCACAGAATCGTGTTTTTCACAAAATCGTGTTTTTGCTGAAAATCGTGATTGGTGAGAATCGCGATTTTGAGCAGAGAATCGTGTTTTTTTGAAAATCGCGATTTTGAGCAGAGAATCGTGTTTTTTGAGAAAAAACACAGAATCGCGATTCTTTTCAACCAACTTTTAGGCGGGAAAACTGAAAATCGTGATTTTTCAAAAAATTTTGAATTTTCACAGAATCGCGATTTTCATCACAGAATCGCGTTTTTTGGCGGGAAATTCAAATTTCTGAGTGCCGGCTATGGCGAGCCCCGTATGAGCAGAAAATCATGAAAAAAAACACAGCGCTTGCTCTCCTTTGCTTCTCCTAACTCCTTCCCACACAATAATGCATGAAAAATGGTATGAAGATGGTGAAAATGCACTAAAAAACAAGAATTTTCTATGAAGAAGAAGATGGAAGAAGGTGGAGATGATGATGATGATGAAGATGAAGAGGAAAAAACTGAAAATGAACTGAAATGATAGTTTTTTTACCTTCCAACGTCGCAAATCTACGATCTTACCATCACAACGCTCGTCCTCGAAGCTCTCTCCCCGGCAACGGCGCCAAAATTTGGTGTAGCTCAAGCGTAAGCACCACCTCCTTTACTTGTCAATCCGCGGAGACGTGAGGACCGGTATGAAGACCACGAGCAAGTGAAGGCACAAGTGCGTGAGTGAAAGCACACAAACATGCACACGCATACACACACACGCGCACAAAGTAAGATCAAAGAGAGGAACAATGGAAGGATTTTGATTACAAAAAGAAATCTATTACAAAACTGAAATCTACAAGAAGCTAGCCCCAAAAATGAGCTCTCTAGCTCTTTATATAGTTTTTTGACTAGTTTTGGCCCTGTCCAGACCTAGTGTCCGGCCTAGTTAAAAATTAGGTTCCAGGGCTTATTTGAGGGCTCAAACGAAGTCTAAAAATTATGAAAATTGGTACGATGGTACTTCTAATACTCCTCAAGCTCGAGGACTCCTCGGCTTGCACAAAATGGAGCTACAAAAATAGAAAATGGTATTTACAATGGTTTTAGTGATGGAAATCACTAGTTTTGTAGGGGATTCTTCTAAAGAGTTGACATGTACTTCATGGAGCTCCCTACTTGCTCCTTCTTCTTGTGTGTGTCCACCTTTTTGATGTGCTTTCATGCTTGTGCTTGACCTTGAGTTCCAACATACGCCGAGGCCACAACCTAAACAGCATAACGCAGCTACGCATACTGCCAGTATTCACTCGTTCTCAACACTCAAGAACACACCAAGACCCAAGAGCGCGCATGTAATCACTTGTAAATGGGTCCCTAAAAGGCCCCATTTTCAAACCGCGACACCGAGAAAGCTCTCTAGAGTCTCTACGAAACCGAAAGCAAAGCCCATCCACTGCATTTGGCAGCTTAAGACCTGTAATAAACCCCCCGACCCCAATTTGTAAATTCATCCCCACTTACTAACTTCATTAGTCTCCGAGGACTACCCTAGCGGTAACTACACGCACGTGCACCGAACACTTACTAACCCATGATTCGCTCCCGACCCTCATGTTAATATTGTGATGGGAACAACAACGGTCCCCCCTTGTCCTGTACAATATTAACACATGTTTGTATATTCTCACAGAGACAGACAGCAAGAAGTAAAATGGCAGATACAGTAGGAACTAGCTCCCAGGCAAGCACTAGCCCACAAGTGGTGGACATCGAAAGCCTTCCAGTCGAGGAAGAATTAAAGGAAAGACCAGTGGCATTACGGGCATTGCACGCCATACCAATTCAGAATCCTCCGCAGGGTCACACAATGCCGGTGGGCAAAACCTCACATTGGTTCAGTGACGTTGCTGGACCTCTGGGTGAAGGCACATATATGTGGGAGTCCGAGGTCGAATTCAACGGACGATGGGGTAGATACCATTTCTTTACCAGGGAGTTTGAAAGGCTACAGAATAACGAAGGGCTGAAGCCGATCTGGAAGAAGGCAGGGCTTTATGACTACTTCAAGTCCCAACTACCAAAGCCAAATTTCCTAAGATGCTCATATCTAATTAGTACCCTCACCCCCAGCAAAGACAAGAAAGGATACAGCTCCTTTGTGCTCCCATCACTCACAAGGGGCAACGAGCTGAAGCGTTTCCGCTTGACTATCAACCTGGTAAGAGAAGCACTCGACATGCCGGGTATGCACATTCCAACCGAGAAAGAGACAATGGTTCCAGACAACATGAAGAACAGGAATCTGACGAAGCTGAAGGACATGGTTGCAATGACACCCAGGATCGCCATCCACTTACGTATGGTCATGCAACATTTCGCCTTCCCCGCGCAGGAGAGGTTCACAATGCCTCCCAAAAAGATCTGGTTTAGCCTCTACCTGGCGGATGCTTTTGAGTTGACCATCAATATGCCCCACTGGATTATCGACCAGATTCATATGGCTCATCAGAGATGGTATAAGAAGCAAAATCTGTGTTGTATGGTTGCTGTGCACTCACAAGAATTGTATACAGATGTCTCGCATATGATGTACCGGTGCAGAGGGCTCTGATCTGGTCCAGAGCACAGGAATTTCAACGCAGATTGTCAGCTGTAGGGCCTCCCTCAAAGAAGATGAGAGGCGCCGTCCAGATGCCTTGTGCACAAGCTCGCGGTGCAACCGTGACGCCTGAGACAACCCCAAGACTCCCCCGACGAGTGCAACCATTTACTATCAGGTTACCCAGGCACAGCACAGATGGCCCTAATCTGGTGTTTCCACCAGTACCGACTGATCTGGAATTCCCGCATGGGTTCACCCTGGAAGATCTAACGAACGAAGAAGTTGCAAGAATCATCGAAGCTGTAAATGCAGAAGTTGAAGAAGAGCAAGCCAGTGGACAGCAAACTGCCCCAGACCAAGCACAGCCCAGCCAACCGGACGTAGTCAACGTGGACGATGAAGAAGAAGCTCATGGGGAGACACAGGGTGGACAATCAGAAGCAGAAGAACAAGAGTATGATCAAGAAGCCCTACAAGTACTGGAAGGTGCCCCCGCCTACACTAGCGCGTTAAAGAAGCTTTACGATACAATGAACCGAGTTCAAGAGCAACACAGGCTCTCATTAGCTGCAGGTAAAGCTCTCATGAACCAGATTCTGGAGGAGGAAGGGGTGGACGAGCAATACCGTGCCACCTTGGAAATGATATCAGATGCTTTGGGAGTACCGGAAACAGTGCATACCGCACTAGCGCAATCACGAAGGACAGAGAGAAGATATGGAAGACGTCCCCCACGAACGGGAAAACGAATGAATGTATTAGGATCAGGACCACAAGGCACTCCCACAACCACTGGCACAGCACACACAGTTCACGACACCGAGGAAGCCCACAAATCGAGTGCACCCCCATCACCTCCCTTGCCACCTTCTCCCCCACATCGACCTCACTTACCTCCCTCTACCACTGTGACCTCCACTGTCACCACCTCTGAAACTACTACACACACCAACGCACAAACCATCAGCCAACCCACACACTCTACTCCCACTGAAAACATAAGTCTAACTACAGCCACGGTACACCTCACTACCCCGAGCACACTTCCTAGAAGTTCACAATTACACACACCTCTATACACATTCACAACCCTCACCGCTACCACAATCCCCATGTTCACAGTCACTCCCACCACGAACCCCACTTTCATGGAGGTGTCACCCACCTCTGCACCTCTCCCATTCCCCATTTACCCACAATCTCCCATTCCCCCACCTCCCCCCTCACCCGTCCCCAGTACTGCATTCACAATCCCCTTTCCCTTTCCCTACCCCTCTGCATTCAACACTATTCCTCTCGGTAACTTATTTAATAATATGCATCAATGCATGGCCCAACTTCAGCAACATTACCAACACTTAGACAACCAACATACAAGGCTCTTCCGAAGCCACGAGGATCTCCAAGCAAGATGTAGGGATCTTGAAGAGCAGAAGCAGCGACTAGAACAGCAGCACGTGACATTACAGGAGCAATACGCACAATTAGAAGCCAACCCACCCCAGGCAGATGACGACGAACGACGACACATGGACGAGCTGCTACATTCTCAGATCACGGAAAACCTGAAGCTTCGACGGAACTTGGGCCTCCTCCGCAAGCATATGTCTACAGCGCTAGAGGAGAATAAAAGATTACAGAAACAGAACGAAGAAAATCTGGAGGCGGCCATGGAGGGTTCCCCACAGGAGATTGACCCAGAACGATTCAAGGCAATTCCCTCTGAGAATATGCAGGTGGTGTTAGAAACTCATGCAGATCTAATGGAGGCCCATGACGCTTTAGAAAAAGAAAGAGATGAGTTACGAAGACAGTTGGCCACCCGACAGACAGAACCCAGCCAGAGCATAACCGCAGAAGAAACAGCTGAAGAGGTCACTAAACTCCGGGCCGAACTTGAGGAATTACGTAGCAAGGTCATGCAATATGAGCGTCAACCCTCCCCTCTGGTAGAGCCCGAGCCTGACGATCTGGTGCCAATTGAAGTAGAAGAAACATTCGAGGATCCCTATGTACCAATGCCAACACCCGGCGGTAAGCGCACAGAACAGGGCATGGACACAATTGAGATTGAGGCACCAGAATGGATGCAAAAGTTAGAGAAAGTAGCCACGACCCATGATGACAGGGTGGCAGTCCAAATCACATTGATGTCAAAATTGGAAGAGGTGGTAATAAAATCTGATTATTTTCAGAATCTTTCACACCATAGGTGGATCGGCCCATCGGATGATCTGTATGTACCTTTTTGCGTGCTAATGGCGGATTATAATGCGGAGATCAAGCGACACACCTCAAGGGAACCCACCTCTGCCACCCAATTTGCACCCGATGACATCCCAGAGAGTGCCAAGCAAGGACATATTCGCCAACCAACGTGGAGAATTCGGCTGCTCAAAACCTACCCGGAAATGGTAAGAACATGGAACAACATGCCATTGTACATCAAATATAATCCATGTTATTGCCCTGTGTTTCGAAGGAGATCCTGGCCGGAGTACACACATACAGTGCTGACAATGAAAGGATGTGAGAAGTGGTTAAATTACGTGTACTTCGCACCCCCTAAGGGCGCACCTACAATTGGATATATGATTTCAACGATTCGGCATTGGGGGGTCCGTTTCAAGAATGTTCCTGATATCATGACTCAGATGTGCCTGAAAATTTTCGAACTTATGCTGGTCACCTTCAGGACCTTCAAAAATGTCAAGGAACCGCATCTCTCAGCACTAGGATTTAATGAAGGGAACCAGGACCTTGTATACGACATGAGCACAACTCCATCGATCAATGTTGTGTATGCATGGCACGCTCGCATCAAATATCTACCGGCCTGCTTCAAACAAACGTTCGAAGAGATGTTTATCACGGGATTCTGGGAATATCACTCCGAGATATTCATTCCCAGACCATCCCATCTCTTGCAGTTGTTTGCAGTGGAACAAGCTCTCCTCTCCGAAAAGCTACGCATGCCACATCTAGAGGTTCCGGGGCCGGTAGACTGGGATGCTCTTCTGACAGACTTGGCCAAAGGGTTGCGAATTGCTGAACATCATTTAGCGCAGGACGTCGTCGAGTACTACATCCAGAAACCCTCTCAACAAGGGTCTGTCAGGGACGACAGACGCGAGAGAGGGGGGGGTGTTAGCAGTGGACAAGGGAGAGAAGGCACAAACAGATAAGGGAGTCAACGAAGATCTGGCAAGTAGGCCAACAATTTTCTTCAGAAAGAAGCACTTATGAACATTCACGAAGATTTAGCACTAAGGCAACCTTAATTTTTCAAAACCTCTACACCAATTAAAAGTGATTCTCATCACTAAGCACCATTGTAAATATCATTTCATCTTTTTGTAGCTCCATTTTGTGCAAGCCAAGGAGTCCTTGAGCTTGAGGAGCATTAGAAGTATCTACCTGCCAATTTTCGTAATTTTTGGATCTCGTTTGAGCCCCCAAATAAGCCCTGGAACCTAATTTTTAACTAGGCCGGACACTAGGTCTGAACAGGGCCAAAGCTAGTCAAAAACTATAAAGGAGCTAGAGAGCTCATTTTTGGGGAGATTGTAACTGAAACAAACTTGTAAGAGCTCTTGAAAGTAATCTAAGAACTCCATTGATTCTACCTCTTTGTCTTACCGTGTGTGCGTGTGTGTGTATGTGTGTGCATGTTTGTGTGCTTCTCACTCACGCACTTGCACCGCCACTTGCTCGAGGTCTTCATACCATCCTCACGTCTTCCCGGATTGACATTAAAGAAGGTGCTACTCATCATTGAGCTACACTCACAGATTACCCTATTCAAGAAAAGGTTTCATGCATGAAGACTACCTAGACTTGGTACACACAGATGTTTGGGGACCTAGCAAGGATCCTTCCATTTCAGGTTCAAGGTATTATGTGTCCTTCATTGATGATTATAGCAGGTGGACCATTTTATACTTTATGAAACATAAAGATGAAGTGTTTAATTGTTTCAAGAGGTATCTTGCACTTGTTGAAAATCAAACAGGAAGAAGCTTGAAGAGGCTAAGGTCAGATGGTGGAGGAGAGTACTTCTCCACTGAGTTTGAAGATTTCTTGTAGGAAAGAGGCATCAAAAGGGAGATTACTACAAGGTACTCACCTGAACAAAATGGGGTAGCTGAAAGAAGGAATAGACTCATTGTGGAAACAGCTAGGTCTATGCTTAATGAAAAGAAGTTGCCAAATTATCTTTGGGCAGAGAGTGTATCCACTGCCACCTATCTCATAAACAGGTTGCCATCCGAATCACTTGATGGCATGACACCATATGAAGCTTGGCATGGTAAGAGACCCTCTCTGGATCATTGCAAAATCTTTGGTTGTGTAGCATATGTGCATATTCCCTCACAGGTAAGGGGAAAGCTAGATCCCAAGGCTAAAAAATGTATCTTCATTGGTTATGATTTGAACCAAAAGGGATACAGATTCTACAACCCAACAAACAAAGGTTTTAAGGTAAGCAGAGATGTCATCTTTGATGAGAATGACTCTTGGTATGAAAATGAATGCAGGAAGATTAGTCTACCCTATGACATGCAAGAAGATTTTCCAAAGCTCACCAAGGAAGAACCAATTCAGCAAGAAGATTCAAGCTCAGATGATGATGATACAATAAATCTTGAAGAGTTCAAGGCTTGGAAGTCCAAAGGAAAGATGAAGATGAAGCAACTAGAAGATAAACCAGAATCCTCAACTCAAGCAATGAGGAGATCTCAGAGAGAAAAGAAGAAGCCTATTAGATTTGGGTATGACACATCACTTGTAACTAAACATTCTGTATATCTTGCAAAGGACTTGTTGAATGAAGAACCAGGTACCTATGAAGAAGCAATTACCAAACCAGAATGGAGAGAAGCCCTGGATGAAGAGATGGAAGCTCTCAAGGAAAGTGATACTTGGGACTTGGTACCCAAGAAGGATTCTATGAAGGTAATAGGATCCAGATGGATCTACAAACTAAAGAAGAATTCAGATGGAACAATAAACAGGTACAAAGCTAGGTTGGTAGCCAAGGGTTTTGCACAAACCCAAGGCATTGATTATGAGGAGACATTTTCTCCTGTGGCTAAGATGCCAACTATCAGAATATTGGTGAGTATAGCTGCATCCAAGAATTGGAACATGTACCAATTAGATGTCAAGAATGCTTTCTTGAATGGATGGATATCTGAAGAAGTCTACATGTCACAACCACCTGGCTATGAAGATCCAAAAAAGGTACATTATGTTTGTAAATTGAAGAAGGCTCTGTATGGTTTAAAGCAGGCACCTAGAGCATGGAATTACAGGTTGACAACCTACCTCCAAGACCAAGGATTTGTGATGAGTAAAGCAGACACTTCTCTATTCATAAAGAGAAGAGGTAATCTACTTATGTGTTTATGTTGATGACATCATCATTACAGGTAATGATGTCAATGGGATTAGACACATCAAAGGACAAATGATGAAAGAATTCAAGATTAGTGATCTTGGATTATTGAAGTATTTCTTAGGTCTTGAGTTAGTCTACACCAACTCAGGTATATATATCACTCAAAAGAAGTATGTGCAAGATATGGTCAAGAAGTTTGGTTTGCAGGATGCTAAGGTATCTACTACTCCAATGGAGGTCAATCTAAAGCTAAGTGCTCATGAAGGAGAAGAAGTCAAAGACATTACAGGATACCAAAGTATGGTAGGTAGTTTGAACTATGCTACTTTGACAAGAATTGACATAGCTTATGGAGTTAGTGTACTTAGTCAATTCATGCACAAACCAAGGGTACCTCACCTAGAGGCAGCTAAGAAGATCTTGAAGTATCTGAAGGGAACTCAAAGTCATGGTTTGTACTTTCCATATACATCAGATATTGACATTAAAGTTTACTCAGATGCAGATTGGGCAGGATGCAAGGATGATAGGAGAAGCACCTCAGGATACATTTGTTTTGCAGGAGATAAGCCTATTTCTTGGTCAGCCAAGAAGCAACCTACAGTGGCATTGTCATCCACTGAAGCAGAGTATAGAGGGCTTGCCAATGCCACTCAAGAAGCTATCTGGTTGAAGCTTCTATATACAGAGTTAGGTCTATATACAAGGCCACCAATCATCTTTGGAGATAACACTAGCTCTCTTCACCTTGCAGCAAATCCAATTTATCATGCCAGAACGAAACACATAGAGGTTCATTACCACTATGTGAGAGAGAAGTTGCTAAGCAAAGATATACAATTGACTTATGTGTCTACTAATATGCAATGTGCAGATTTACTTACAAAGGCATTGGATGGAAACAAGTTATGCAGATTCAAATCCATGATTGGATTGCAGGATGTGATTGAAGACTAAAGATGAAGAAGATGAAGACTTGAGCCAAAGTGTTTGGCTTGAGGGAGAGCTGTTGGTGCAAGACAAGCCTACACACATTGGCTTGGAACTTTGGAACTTTGGAAGATGAGCTTGGAACCCTTGAAGGATATCTCTACATGAAGAAAGAGTCATAGGAACCTATGCTTATAGACTATTACCATTTTACTCATTTGTAAAAGTCTAAGTGACTTGACATTTCATGTAATCACTCACCCACCTCATTAGTCGTGGAAAAGAGAATAATTTAGTGGAGAGAATATCTCCCTACTTCTAGAGGAGAGATTCTAGGGAGCCTTAGTTTGAATTTGAAATTCAAATGTTCTCTCAACTCATATAAAATGAAGAGGAAAAACTCGCGGCTACATCAGTCACTTCAGCTCACTCCCCGAGGCATATTGTCATTGTAACTGAGTGTGTGTTAGTGCTACTCCATAGCCTACACCACCACACCTCAATTAGCTATGCTTGTCATGCTATTGAGCTTGTACAATCTTATCAATCAATAGATATATACACATTCATCATTTCTGGTTCTTTGTGTTATCTTCTCCAAGTCTGTCAACTTCCAAGGAGCATTTCTCAGTGCTCACTGAACCAAATCAAGTGATCTATAGCTCATTGGAACCAGCTCAAGGTCTTCTACAAGCATACAAAAATCTCAGAAGATTTCATTCATCCATTTGAGAGAAATCCGCTTCGAAGTGCACACTGGTCTGTGTCTGCAGAGTTCCTAAAAAGTCGGGGGTAATCAGATTTTTCCTAAACTTATTTCTCAGTGTATGGTTTATTAATTTGAGTGATTCCACTTGCAAGTGGTAGATCTCAAAGGTACTTTAATACTCCCAAAAGGAATTGTTCCAATTTTAAGTGTGCTGGTCACACTTAGCATAACACTGAGCAGGTATCATTACAGAAATAGTAAGTTCTTGGATTTGTGAAGGAACCAAGTTATCTGTTTTGGTTTGATCATTACACAAACCATTTCCAAAGTACATATATGATTTTTTTGTGTCATTTGGAAGCTAAGCAAGTGTACTAAGCATATCTGGAATCAAAGGAGGGCAGGTGTGAAGCAGGTTTTGCAGCATCAACTCATTTCTTGAGTGCATCCAACCATCACTCCCAACATATACACTAGCCCACACCTATCTACAGCATTAGGCAATGATCGTCATGCCTATGGCATTGTACACAAGTGTTCATTAATACATATATCTACATTGTTCATTTCTTAGTTCTCTGTCATATTATCTATAAGTCTATCAACTTGTGGAGAGCATATCTCACTCATTTCTCCACCAAATTCAAAGATCTATAGCTTGTTGGAACCAGATCAACGTTTTCTACATTTTAAGAAAATTGGAAGTATTTCTATTCAGCCATTTCAGAGAAAAGCTCATCGAAGTGATCATTGGTCAAAGTCTGCAACAGCCCTAAAATATCGGGGGTACAGGTTTACTTGCTAAATTGATTTCTCTGAGCATAGTTAATCTTTGTAAGTCATTCCACTTGGAATAGTTAGCTTGCTAAGCTAATTAGATACCCCTAAAAGGAATTTTTCCAATTCCTACTGTGTTGGTCATATTGAGCAAAAGATACAGCAGATGTCAAGTAAAATATAGAAGGTTTTGTTGAAGGCTTGAAGTTCAAAGTTGTCTGTTTTGATTCATTTGTTTCATATATCATTTCCAAAGTACATAGGCCATTTTATGGTATCATTGGAAAGCTTAGAAGGTCCACTAATCAACTCTGAAGCATCAAAGGGCTAGTACAAAGCAGGATTTGGTAGTACCTACTCATCCACCTGAAGTATTCATCCATCATTCCCAACAGTGGTATCAGAGCAAGTAAGGTAAAATGGGAGATGGTTTTCCTTCATTGATTGATAAATTGGATAGGAACAACTATCAGGCATGGTCTCTAAGGATGAAGACATACCTTCAAGGAAGGAGTCTTTATGGATATGTCTCAAGAGATGAGGAATCGCCCTCATTCAAAACCAGAGGACTACCAACAAAGGAAGAACATGAAAAGCTCAACACATGGTGTGCCAAGGATGCATTAGCAAGGTCTTACTTACTCAACTCCATCTCTTATTTTCTTTTGCCATATATTAGAAACTCTAAGACATCCCAAGAGACTTGGGAAACCTTGTCATCTTATTTCTCTTCCAACACAAGGGCCAGAAAAAACAATTGTGGATTGAATTCACCACACTAAGGAAGCAACCTAAGCACGCTATTTCAGAGTTTGTGACTAAGATTAAAGATGTAGCAGATCATTTAGCAAGCATGGGAGAAGATATTGAAGAAGAGCAGATACTAAGGCAAGTGATCAATGGGATTAAAGCTAATGACAAATGGGAAAGCTTCACCACTGCCATGGACCTGTACATGGAGATGTAAATTCCAGATCTTACCACTCTCATGGGGCAAATGTTCACTCATGAAGCCAAGCTCAACAAGAATGGAGATTCATCCAAAGGTAATAGCTCTTTTGCCCTATACACTAATAAAAGTAAAGCTAAAGATAAAGGCAAGAACAAGAAGTTAGAAGATGAAGGCTCTACCTCCCAAGCCAACTATGTAGGGAGAGGTAGATCATCAAGAGGAAGGGGTAGAGAAGGTAAGCAAGGTAGGGGGAGATCCTATAACTCCTCACCATGCAACATTTGTGGTTTATCAAATCATACTACAGATGAGTGTTTCAGGAACTACAAGAATAAGAGAGGAAGAGGATATCAAAGAGGTGGATACTCACATTCAAGAGGCAGATTCAACCACCATCAAGGATACAACAACAACTACAACAACAACAACAATGGCAACTACCAAGGAGGATTCAGATCCAGAAAGGATTACAACAACTATACAAAAGAGCAAGATGATTCTCTTCTAATTATGAGCATGACTTCAAAACCAGGTACAAATGATGACCATCTCTTCTACATTGACTCAGGATGCTCAAATCATGTGGCTGGCAATGTAGCTCTACTCTCTCACCTTGAAGAACCAAAAGGTAAGCATCAAGTACAAACAGGTGATGACACCAAGCACTCAGTAGTTAAAGTTGGAAATGTTAAGACATTAGGAAAAGAAATGAACCTTGCATGGGCCTTTTGGATTAGAGAGTGATTAGTGATGGACCAATGAGAGGAGGGTGGTGGACACAGTCTAGTCCCTTAATCAACCAGGCTAGGTATAGGCTTCCCTTGGTTTGGGCTAGTCAAAACCACTTAAATATGCTAAAATTCATTGGTTTCTCCCTCAAGTAGTTTTTGGAAGGCATGGGATTCAAATAGAACCCTTGGATTTTCTTCCATCCATCGGCTATGATTGCTCATGGAATTCGAAAAGCACCTAAAGTTAGAGCCATTGGATCTTAAAAGGATCTAATGGCCTAGATTTCCTCTCTACAAGGATCACTATGGGCTCAATCGTGATCGTCAAATCCTGATGCAATCTAACGGAGAACATGATACGCAAGTCCTGAAGAAAATATTCTCTACGTTAAATGTGGTGCTTGTCAGTTTGGGAAGTGTTACAGGTTACCCTTCTCAAGGAAAGGCTACATGCATGAGGACTACCTAGAACTTGTCCATACAGATGTATGGGGACCAAGCAAAGACCCCTCAATCTCAGGATCAAGGTACTAGGTATCTTTTATTGATGATTATAGTAAATGGACTGTATTGTACTTTATGAAGCATAAAGATGAAGTGTTCAATTGTTTTAAAAAGTATCTTGCACTTGTTGAGAATCAGACAGTGAAGAATCTAAAAAGGCTAAGGTCAGATGGAGGAGGTGAGTACTTCTCCAATGAGTTTGAAGCCTTCTTGCAGGACAGAGGAATCAAGAGAGAAATAACCACAAGGTATACTCCTGAACAAAATGGGGTAGCTGAGAGATGAAATAGGCTGATTGTTGAAACAGCTAGGTCAATGTTAAATGAAAAGAAATTACCTAATTACCTATGGGCAAAGAGTGTTTCTACTGCCACTTACCTCATAAATAGGTTACCATCTAAGTCCCTTAATGGGATGACTCCTTATGAAGCATGGCATGGTAAGAGACCCTCATTTGATCATTGCAGGATATTTGGATGTGTAGCATATGTACACATTCCTTCTTAGATAAGAGGTAAGCTAGACCCTAAGGCTGAGAAGTGTATCTTTATTGGATATGATCTAAATCAGAAACGTTACAGGTTTTACAACCCTTCCAATAAGGGATTTATGGTTATTAGAGATGTTGTCTTTGATGAAAATGATTCTTGGTATGAGAATGAATGCAGGAAGTTTAAACTATCCTATGACTTGGAGGAGGAGTTTCCAAGTCTTGGTAAGGAGGAACCTACTTAGAATGAAGACACCACTTCAGATGATGAAGACATTATCAATCTTGAAGAATTCAAGGCATGTAAGTCCAAAGGCAAAGTCAAGATGAAGAAACTTGAAGAGATACCTGAATCTTCAAATCAATCAATCAGGAGATCGCAAAGGGAAAGCAAAAAACCTATCAGATATGGGTATGATACCTCTCTTGTTACTAAACATTCTGTTTATCTTGCCAAAGACTTATCAATTGAAGAACCAGGATCTTATGAAGAAGCAAAAACTCAGAAAGAATGGAAAGACGCTACGGATGAGGAGATTGAAGCACTCAAGGCAAGTGACATATGGGAACTAGTACCAAAGAAAGAATCCATGAAGGTAATTGGATCCAAATGGATCTATAAAATCAAAAGAAATTATGATGGGTCAATAAGCAGGTACAAAGCCAGATTGGTGGCCAAGGGTTTTGCACGAACCCAAGGCATTGACTATGAAGAAACATTCTCACCTGTGGCCAATATGCCAACCATCAGAGTATTGGTGAGTGTGGCTACATCTAAAAATTGGAACATGTATCAATTGGATGTAAAAAATGCTTTGTTGAATGGATGGATTTCAGAGGAGGTATATATGTCACAACCTCCTGGCTATGAGGATCCAAACAAGGTAACATATGTGTGCAAATTGAATGAAGCTCTTTATGGATTGAAGCAAGCACCTAGGGCATGGAATCATAGGTTAACTACATACCTTCAAGACCAAGGTTTTGTCATGAGCAAGGCAGACATTTCTCTATTCATCAAGAGGAGTAATTCAGAGGTAATATACCTATATGTATATGTTGATGATATCATACTTACAGGTAATGATGTCAATGGAATCAGAAAAATCAAGAACCAGATGATGAAGGAGTTCAAGATCAACGATCTTGGTCTACCACAGGATGCCAAAGTTGCAAGTACTCCAATGGAGGTAAGCATAAAACTAAGTGCCCATGAAGGTGATGAAATTGATGATATTACAGGTTACCAAAGCATAGTGGGAAGCCTAAACTATGCTACCTTGACAAGGATAGATATGGAGTCAGTGTGCTAAGTCAGTTTATGCACAAGCCAAGGATACCTCACTTAGAAGCTGCCAAAAGAATTCCAAAGTACCTCAAAGGCACTCAACATCATGGTTTGTATTTTCCTTACACTTCAGACTTAGATATCAAGATATATTCAGATGCAGATTGGGCAAGATGTAAGGATGATAGGAGAAGCACTTTGTTAGAAGATGTATTTTTTGAAGCATTTTGGATGAAAAATAATTGTAAAATGACAAAAATTTTTAAAAATATTTATGCAGCTGATGTAAAAATAAGGAAGAGTCTTCCTTATGTAGAATAGAATTTTATGTAGTATTTCTAGAATTTTTGGAAACTCCTAGATAGCATATTTTTAGAATAATAGAGGAAAGGACCAAAATTCAAGTGTGAAAAGGGACACTTGAAAATGTATATAAGACAATTTCCTCTATTATGAGGGGATTGGTTGATCATTTGTTTACATGCTATCCAAGTGAATAGAGAGAGTTTCTTGTTGAAAATCGTGTTTTCTCCTATTTGTGTGGTTTCATTGATTTGTTGAGTCTATTCTTTGTGTATCCATGGAGATTTGTGAGCTTCTATTGTGCAATACTGTCGAATGTGTATGAAGAGAGCTGAATATTGATGTGTTGAGTGATAAATTGATGAAGAATGGTGCTGGAGATGAAAATCATCTGTTTTCACAGAATCGCGATTGTCTCGTTTGTATGGTACAGGTAATATTTTTTAGTTTTGACTTCATAATTGTGTTTTGCTGAGAAAATAGCATGTATTAGACACCAAGATTGTGGAAAATGGTGGAGATTTGCTCAAGATAATCCAAACCCTAGAAATTCCTCTTCATTTTCACCATTCTCAGAAATCCAGCCATTATTCTCTTATTTCTTGGATTTTATCATCAAGAAGGGGCTGTGGTCTCTTGAATACTTCCAGGATTGACAAAATAAAGATGTCTTGTTAATTCTTTATGCTAAATGATTGGAGAGGACAACTCCAAAGATCAATAACAAACATTTTTTGGCGCTGTTGTCGGGGAGTATACTCAAAAGCTTCATTGAAGTTGGACCTTGCTGGATCTTCTACTGTGATGGTAATGAACACATGGAAAAGGTAATACTCTTTAATCAAGAAATGTGAACATGAAAAGGTAGATGTCTTTGTTTGGCTTTTGGGAAAAGAAAACAATAGATAATCTTTTTAGAATTTGAAGTGCCGAAATTTTTGCAAATTGATAAATGCTCATCTCATTTTTTAAGTAAAGTGCAGGTATGGAAAAAGTTGAATCAAGGTAGCTGAAGACAAGGTAACATGTGTCTATACTTGCGTTTTTAGAGTGCTTTTTGACCAAGTACTAGGCAAAATTGTTGATCTTGGGAAGGTGACATGATTGCAACAAGGAAAAGTTAAGCAAAGTAGCTAGATGCAAGTAGACAAAATCCATTTGTTAACCAAGTCAAAGCATTAATCTTGAGAAACAGTTGATTTGCATTTTGAAGAAAAAAATATTTGAGTGTATCTTTGCAAAAATTGATACTTGCATTTCATAGCACAACTTTTCTTTGGGAAGTTTTCTCATGAACTGTTTTGATAGCCAAAGCATAAGAGAGTATAACCAATCAAGGAACATAGGATCAATAGATCACCAAACAAGAAACCCTAAGTGAAGTGTTTACCTTTATTTAGGGCAAAATACTAAAAAAATTCATAAAATTCAATTAAACAATCAAACAAATTTCTTTTCTTCTTAGGAAGTTGGAGTGAAGCTTTGTTGGTGAGAGTAATAGGCAATAAGTGAAAGGAAAGCAAAAATTTGTCAGAGAACTAGAAAATTTGAAAAACACGATTCTCTGCACAAAATCGGGATTTTCTGAATAATGTGGTGATTATGATGTAAAATTTCAGGTGATTGTTGAATTGGAGTTAGTAAAGGGCACTAAAGGGGAACAAGAGAAAAGAGTACTCAAATTTGCACAAAATAAGAAGTACAGAAAAAACACGATTTTCTGCACAAAATCGCAATTTTCTATAAGAAAAGTTTTCTGGAATTTTCAGTATATATGAGTTTTTGGAGAAAGGTAATTGCAAGAGATTTCATCAAGATTGAGTAAGTGAAGTGGGACAAGTGAAAGAGTGAAGAACAGTGGAAATCACACAAAATCGTGATTTTTTGGACACTATAAAATCTTGGAATTACAAGAGAAATTCATTTGAGTGAGTGTGAGAGAGAGAGAGAGCAAGGTGAAAATCGCGACTTTGTGCAGCAAAACAGTCTGAAGAATTCGGCAATCAAGCAAGCAAGGTAAGGGGTCTATATATTATTTTCTTGCATTTCCTTACATTCTAGTGATCATAAAAAGCAGAAAATAGAAGATATTAGAAAAAACACGGAATAGCGATTTTAGAGTTCTGAATTTTTTGTTAAAAAAAATGAAAAGTTTTTTGTAAACACTTTCACTGCATGTTAGAAAATAGACATGGCGATTCTATAGGTGAAATAAAACTTTAAAAATCTATATCTAAAAATTTCCAAAAAAATTGATCAAGATCGCGATTCTGTAGTCAAACACAAAATCGCGATTCTTTGAACTAAGGACAAAATCGCGATTCCCAGAACACGATTTTCATAAGAAAATCGTGTTATTCACAATTGTGAGCAATCACGATTGTTTGGGAACAAAATCGTAAAAAACACGATTTTGAACACAAAATCGTGAAAAACACGATTCTGAACAGAAAATCGTGAAAAACACGATTTTGAACAGAAAATCGTGAAAAAACACGATTCTGAACAGAAAATCGTGAAAAACACGATTTTGAACACAAAATCGTGAAAAACACGATTTTGAACAGAAAATCGTGAAAAACACGATTCTGAACACAAAATCGTGAAAAACACAATTCTGAACAGAAAATCGTGAAAAACATGATTTTTGAACAGAAAATCGTGAAAAACACGATTTTGAACACAAAATTGTGAAAAACACGATTCTGAATAGCAGGATAAGAAGGAGCCCACTACATGGGATCAATTCATAATCCTGTTTTATAAAAATTTTGTACCACCTGATGAGAGGTCTAGAGCACTAGACACCTGGTTCCTCATCAATCAGAAGAATCAATCAATTCAGGAATACACAGATAGGTATAGAGAGGTACTTCTGAAAGTACCTGATACCCTTCCAGAGTTTCTTCAAGTCCAGAAGTTTATTTTGGGACTCAGAGAAACTATTCGACCTTTAGTGAGGAAGGAGCGGTGTCAGTCTTTGGCACAGGCCACAGAGATGGCCTTGGTTTATGAGGATGGCCACAGGAACACAGGTTCACAAGGCCACAGCCCATGGACTAGGGTTAGCCGACCTTTCCATACTTCGACTCCTAGTTCGGACAATCTAAGGAGGAAAGAGAAAAGTGTCAGCTCTGGCTGAGAGGGCATATAACTGATCTATTCTTACCCCTCAACAGAAAGAGAAGGCAATGAAAGAGGGTTTATGCTATGGTTTCTTAGGGCAGCACTTGTATAAGGATTGTCCTAAAAAGAAAAAGATAGCAGCCACCATAGTCATAAATCCGACTCAAGCAGGGGGTGGGAGTGAGGATGAGTTTGGGGATTCCCCATCTCCTTTATCATCTCCTATAGTGGCCATGATGGTCACTAAGAAGGTTTCGACTGTGCCAGATGCTGTGCTTTTGCCAGTGGCACAGAAAGGATACCGGTTCCCAGATACTGAGCTTATTGTTATGAGAGGAGTCATGGCAGAACAACCTGTCAAGGTACTCTTTGACAGAGGTTCGACTCATAATGTTATTAGTTCCCAATTAGTCAAGAGATTATGCTTAGATACGATACAGTCAGATTATACTTATACGGTAGAGCTAGCCGACAGGAAGGGAACTAAGACTTGGGATAGACGAGTAGTTGATCTTCCTATTCAGATCCAGTCCTATGAGGACAAATTGGACTTTGAGATAGCGAGATTAGCTCGTTTTGACTTAGTTCTTAGTAAGAAGTGGCATGCGAGGAAGAAACCAGTCATTGAGCATGAGGGAAGGAGATTACTAATCTGTGGAGAACAAGATCTCCAAGAGACGCCATTGGTGACTGCTACCAACTTGCTCAAAATTGATTGTAAGTATATATATTTTCTTTATTTCATGTATTTGTCATATGTTGAGATGGATTCATGCAATCATGGAGACTCAAGTTGGAATGCTCCAGCACTTTCAGCTAAAGTGAGAGCAGAATTCCAAGAGTTGTTTTTAAAGGAATTACCATCAGGTTTGCCTACTTGCAGGAAAATAGAGCATAGAATCGAATTGGTACCAAGAACGAGTCCGACTGCTCGGCCACCATTTCGAATGAGTTTGCGAGAGGAAAATGAAGTCTGCAAGGTTGTGGATGAGTATCTTCAAAAAGGGCTGATTAGACCCAGCTATTCACCCTTCGCAGCACCAGTTCTTCTTGTGAAGAAGAAGGATGGATCTTATAGGATGTGTGTCGACTATCGAGCACTCAATAAAATCACTATTAGACATAGATATCCCATGCCCCGGATTGATGATCTTTTGGATGCTCTAGGTGGAGCCATTGTATTTAGTAAGATAGATTTAAAGAGTGGGTATCATCAGATTAGAGTGAAAGATCGTGATGTACATAAGACAACTTTCAGGACCCCTTTTGGTCATTATGAGTATTTGGTCATGCCCTTTGGTTTGACAAATGCTCCAGCTACATTTATGATGTTAATGAATGATATCTTACGACCTTTCATAGGAAAGTGTGTTGTTGATTTTGTGGATGATTTGCTAGTGTATAGTAGGACTGTGCATGAGCATGAAAATCATTTAAGATTTGTGTTGAATATTTTAAAAGAAAATAAGTTGTATGTAAATCCAGAGAAGACACAATTGTTTCTTCCGAGGATAGAGTATATAGGGCATGTGATTTCAGCTGATGGGGTTCAGATGGATCCTAAGAAGGTTTGAGTTATTTTAACATGGCCTACTCCTCAGGATGAGGGGTAGTTACGGTCATTCCTAGGACTTTTCGGTTTCTATCGAAAATTCATCTCTTCATATTGATCGATAGCAGCACCTATGACAAACTTGCTTCAAGGCGAAATTCCATTTGCATGGAAGCAAGAGTAGTAAGAGAGTTTTGATACTCTGCAATAAGCTGTTTCAGAGGCTCCTATACTCAAAGTGGTGGATCCTCCAAAACCATTTGAGTTAGAGACGGATGCTAGCGGCATAGCCATAGGCGCAGTCTTGACTCAAGATGGCAGGCCAATAGCTTTTGAAAGTAAGAAGTTAAGTAGTGCACAACGCAATTGGCCGGTGCATGAAACAAGAGTTGTATGCAATGGTGCATGCACTTAAAGTTTGGAGACACTATCTTTATGGTGCAGACTATGAGGTATTTCCAGATCAATCATACACTCCAGTATTTTTGTAGTCAGTCAGATCTTCGAGGCTGACAGGCTCGTTGGGCTGAGCTCATGCACGAATTTCACATGGAAATCTTGTATAGAAGAGGCAAAGAAAATATAGTAGCTGATGCATTATCTCGTATAATGTATCAAATGAGCTTTATAGTTTTAGAAAGCTCATTGCTTCAAGAAATTAAGGAAGCACACGTGGAAGATCCACATTTGTTACAGATAGTTAGAGCCATTAGTGATGACTCTATTTTAGGAGACGGGACAGTTCCAGCTGTTTCTTCTTCTACTAAAACAAACAAGCCCATTCCGTATTCTAATTTCTCAGAGGAGAATGGAATATTGAAGCGGAAAGGAAAGGTTTGTGTGCCAGATTCCCGGGATTTGAGAAAGAAAGTCATGCATGATAACCATGATGTTCCCTGTGTAGGACATCATGTTGTTGACAAGACAATACAGCTTGTTAGAAGAACATTTTGGTGGCCTGGATTAGCCAGAGATATCCATACTTATGTTCAAAAATGTTGTATGTTTCAAGTCAACAAAGCAGAAAGGGTAAAGACACCAATTCTTTTACATCCTTTACAAGTTCCAGATCATAATTGGGATAGTATATCCATGGACTTCATAGTGGGGTTACCACGGACCCAAAGGAAGCGAGATACAATCCTAGTTGTGGTGGATAGACTGAGCAAGATGGCTCATTTCATACCCATGCAGGAGATGATAGAAGCTCCATAGGTAGCGGAGTTATTTATCTAGAATGTCTTCAGATTGCATGGGTTACCTACATCCATAGTCTCAGATAGGGATGTCAGATTTACAGGACACTTCTGGAAGTTTGTATTTGACAAACTAAAAGTGTCACTAAAAATGAGTAGTAGTGATCATCCACAGACAGATGGTCAAACCGAGAGGATATGTTGCGGGCATATGTGTCTGAGAGACAGACAGATTGGGATAGTTATTTTCCATTAGTAGAGTTTGCTTATAACAATAGACCTCACAAGGTGACTGGGATGTCTCCTTTTGAGATGAACTATGGCATGAATCCCACTGCTCCCAGTACCATAGGAATGCCTAAGAAATGTCCTAGTGCTTCTAAGTTCTTAGCAAATCTCCAAGCAAACCTTGAAATAGATAAAGCCAAGATGCAGCAAGCAGCTGATAGAGCCAAAGAGTATGCTGATAGGAAAAGATCTCCTAGATCCTTTCAGGAAGGCGATCGATTCTTCCTTCAGGTACCAGCTAGATCTACTTCATTGTTCACAAGGAAGTGTAGTAAACTATCACCAAGGTATTGTGGACCTTCGAAGATAGTAAAGAAGTTGAGTGATGTTGCATACCGATTAGAGCTTCCTCTAGATTGCAGAGTCCATCCAGTGTTTCATGTCAGTAAACTAAGAAAGTATATTTCTAGGGAGGATAATCTAATAGAGGGTATTATTTCTTTGTAGGAAACTGTTGGCAGTAGTCAAGGAGCTGAAGGACTCACAAGACAAGGAAGCCTACGAAGGGAGTCAGAGCGAAGAGAAAGTACAAGCAGACATAGTAGTCAAAGAAGATCTGACAAGTAGGCCATTTAAATTTTTCATGCATCAAAGAGTTGGGCACACAAGAAGGAGCAAGTAGGGAGCTCCAGGAAATGTATGTCAAAATGTTAGAAGAAATCCCTACAAAAATAGTGATTTTCATCACTAAAAACCATTGTAAACACCATTTCATATTTTTCTAGCTCCATTTTGTGCAAGCCAAGGAGTCCTTGAGCTTGAGGAGCTTTAGAAGTACCTACCTATCAATTTTCACATTTTTTAGACTCCGTTTGAACCTCCAAATAGGCCCTAGAACCTAATTTTTAACTAAGTCGGACACTAGGTCTGGACAGGGCCAAAAGCTAGTGAAAAACTATAAATAGAGCTAGAGAGCTCATTTTTGGGGTTAGCTTGTAATTGAATTGAACTTGTATGAGCATTTTGAAAGTAATCTAAAAGAACTCCATTGTCTTCCTCTTTGTTCTTGCCGTATGTGCGCGTGTGTGTGTATGTGTGTGCATGTTTGTGTGCTTCTCACTCACACACTTCTGCCTTCACTTGCTCGAGGTCATCATACCATCCTCACGTCTTCCCGGATTGACATTAAAGGAGGTGCTACTCATCACTGAACTACACCAAATTTTGGCGGCATTGCCGGGGATCGAGCTTTGAGGACGAGCATGTGATGGTAAGACGTAGAGTTGAGGCGTTGGAGTCATAGGTATTTTCTTCACTTTTATCTATTTTCTTTTGCTTTTCTCATCATCCTCACCATCTCCCACATCCATCTCCATCATCGCGAAAAATTTCAAATTTTGGTCATATCACCCCACCCACACCATTTCCCTCATTTCACTTGTGAGAGAGAGCGAGAGAGTGTTTGTGTGCTTGTGATGTTCTGTGTTTTTTTGAGATTTTCTACAGGAATCAGCATTCCCAGCAGCTGTACCAGCTCCAGCAGGTAAAATATTTGACTGTGCAGGTCCCCAGGCGTTGACCTCAGTCAATCGCAATCGACAAAAAAATTGACCTTCTTGCAAAACTAAGTGCATAAATGTGATGTATAGGCCTAGAGCTTCATGAATATGTACTTGAAATTTTAAAATTCCTCAGTTTTCTGTCAATCGCGATCGACTTGTCAATCGTGATCGACAAACCACGACGGACACTTGCCGACTAACCTGTCAATCGCGATCGACACGTCAATTGCGACTAACAGAGTCAACGACCGACTGACCACGACTGACAGAACCTACGCGTGACACGTGTCAATCGCGATCGAGCCATCAATCACGATCGACCAGTCAATTGCGACTGACAACCCCAACGGACCTGTCAATTGCGACCGACCCAGTCAATGACTGCTTGACCATGACTGACTGAACACTCGCGACGGACCTGTCAATCGCGATCGACAGAGTCAACGACCCTTTGACCATGATCGACTGAAAATCTGGGCCATGTGTCAATTGTGATTGACCCATCAATCACGACTGACAGCCACGAAGGACCAGTCAATCGCGATTGACACATCGATCGCGATTGACCTATCAATCGTAATTGACAGAGCTTGCGAACGCGATTGACGGGCAAATTCGGCTAATTTTTTAGGGCAAAAAATAGTGGTCTATTTTTGACAAAAAATTCTTGAGCTAATGGTGGTTTTTTTCAGGTTCTGTCAATCCCTAGCATAGGCTAAGTATGGATAGAGGTTTTGATTAATTAGGGATACGTTATGAACGACCAAGTCCAAGAACTCTAATCACTCAAGTGCAAGTGCTAGGAGATTACAATTGCGAAACAACCTAAGGAAAAGAATTTAAATCGAGCAACCACACTCAAAGTACGATAAAACTTAAGTGTTCCTTGCGACAAAGATTAATTGGACAAGAAGTGACACCCTAAGGACAATTAAAAAAGAACAAGTGACTAATACAAAAGAACTCAGCAACGCAAACTGTACTTGGGAAAATTTGGGATTATTCAATTGGGCTGATGAACCTTAAATCAGGACGACACCTAGGGAGAGATAGACAAAGTCTTAGATCTTCAGAGGCTAGTGTCAATCATACTGCTAGGTCTTGGGCCCAGCAGTTGAGCCATCATTCGTACTACCCTAGCTCTAAGACAAGTGAGTCTAAGATGTCCCACGGTATGGAGAGTGTAGCTCAGTGATGAGTAGCACCTCCTTTAATGTCAATCCGAGAAGACGTGAGGATGGTATGATGACCTCGAGCAAGTGAAGGCACAAGTGCGTGAGTGCGAAGCACACTAACATGCACACACATACACACACACGCGCACACAAGGCAAGACAAAGAGTGAGAAGCAATGGAGCTCTTTAGATTACTTTCAAAAAGCTCATACAAGATCAAATCAATTACAAGCTAACCTCAAAAATGAGCTCTCTAGCTCTATTTATAGTTTTTTACTAGGTTTTGGCCGTGTCCAGACCTAGTGTCCGGCCTAGTTAAAAATTAGGTTCTAGGGCCTATTTGAAGACTCAAACGAATTCTAAAAATAATGAAAATTGGTACGTAGCTACTTCCAATGCTCCTCAAGCTCAAGGACTCCTTGGCTTGCACAAAATGGAGCTACAAAAATATGAAATGGTATCTACAATGGCTTTTTGTGATGAAAATCACTATTGTTGTAGGGATTTCTTCTAACGATTTGACATACATATCTTCGAGCTCCCTACTTGCTCCTTCTCCTTGTGTGTCCACCTCTTTGATATGCTTTAGTGTCCTGAAAAAATATTGGCCTACTTGCCAGATCGTCGTTGACTACCCTGTCTGCTTGTGCTTTCTCTTCTCTCTGACTCCCTTCGTAAGCTTCCTTGCCTTGTGAGTCCTTTAGTTCCAACACCCCCCCTCTCTCGCGTCTGTCGTCTGTGACAGACCCTTGTTGGGTGGGTCGTTGGATGTAGTATTCTACAACGTCTTGTGCTAAGTGATGTTCTGCAATTCTCAACCCTTTGGCCAAGTCCGTGAGTAGAGCATCCCAATCTACCCGCCCGGGAACCTCTGGATGTGGTATACGTAACTTTTCTGAATGGAGAGCTTGTTCCACTGCAAACAGCAGCAATAAATGTGATGGTATGGGAATGAATATCTCTGAATGATATTCCCAGAATCTCGTGACAAACATTTCTTCAAACGTCTGTTTGAAGCAGGCTGGTAGATACTTTATACGTGCATGCCATGCATATACAACATTAATAGATGGTGTGGCACTCATGTCATAGAAAATTCGATCATTTGGTAAAACAAAGTTCACCACAAGCACAAGCATGATGAGCACATTCTAAATCACTAAAAACAGTTGGAAAATTCCGTGTTTCTCTGTCAATCGCGACTGACACCATCGATCATGATTGACAGCCACGACCGACAGACCCTGTCAATCGCGACCGACAGACCTGTCGATCGCGACCGACAGACCCCACGACCGATTGACTGCCACGTAGGACCCTGTCAATCGCGACCGATAGACCCTGTCAATCGCGACTCACAGACCCTGTCAATCGCGATTGACACCGTCGATCGCGACCGACAGAATTTCCACGATTGATTGACTTTTACGCGTAGCCACGTGTCCATCGCGACGGACACATCCCCGATTGAATGAAATCACGGCGAAAAACCCGAAAAAAGTGTCGATTGCGATTGACACCATCAATCGCAATTGACAGAACTCACGAACGACTCTGTCGATCGCAATTGACACTGTCAATCGCGACTGACATGTCGATCGCGACCGACAGGCCCCGACGGACACCTCTGTCAATCGCGATTGACAGACCTGTCGATCGCGATTGACAGGCTTTTCGGCCAAAAAATTAGGGTTTTTATTCTAAGCCTTGGGGATAGTTTTTGGGCATATTGGTCTAGCAATTAGTGGTTTGTGAGGTCCCTACACATGTATTTTTGAGAAAAATCCTGTGACCTATTAGCCTGTTGAACCCTGTTTTAGCACCAAAACCCTGAACTGGCATAACTTTCTCATACGAAATCCGTTTGCTGTGATTCTTGTTTTGAAGGAAAGCTGAAGGGTCCTTGGGATTGTTTTCCATAAAGGCAAAGGGGATTTGGCATGTGAATTACATGCATGAAAGTGACTTGTCTGTCATTTGAATTTAAGTCTTGAGCTAATTTTGGGACTTTTACAGGTCCATTGAGAGCAATTGAGAGCATACAAAGCAAGGGTTTCTTTGCAAGCTTGAGACTCGGGTTCTTGAGCATCATAAAGCAAGGTATCAACAAGAAAGGTCGGAATATTCTCAACTCCCTCTGTCAATTCCTAGCTTAGGCTAAGAACGACTAGTGATAGGAGTAGGCCAGGACGGCGATAGGCATCAATCAAGTTGAAGAATACCTATGCACTCAAAGTTCAAGATTAAACATAATCTCTTCGTGATGCGATAATCTTAAAGGAAAGAATCTAACGAGGAACGATCAACTTACAGTGCGGAAACACACTCAAGTATACTTGACGACGTGATATCAGACAAGATTATAAATGCTGTAATCCACTAAAAAAGAATCAAGTAATTGATACAAAAGAACTCAGCAACGAGGTTGACTTGTATCACAGAGACGAGACAATCGCGATTCTGTAACAGTAGACGATTTTCACATTTCTGCAACATTCTTCAATTGTTCTTCACTCAATACACCAGTAATCATCTCTCTTCATACATCTTACTCAGCATTACACAAATGAAACTCACAAATCTCCATGATAAAGCAAGAAATAAGATCTCACATCAATAGAAACACACATAACAGCAGAAAACACGATTTCAACAGAAACTCTCTCTTCTCTATTGATAGCATGAGCAAATGACTAACCAACCTCTCCAAAATAGAGAAAATTGACTTATATACATTTTCAAGTGTCCTCTTTCACACTTGAATTTTGGTCCTTTCCTCTATTAATCTAAAAATATGCTATCTAAGAGTTTCCAAAAATTCTACAAAAAATACATAAGATTCTATCCTACATAAGGAGGACTCTTCCTTATTTTTACAAGAATTGCATAAATATTTCTACAAATTTCTATCATTTTACAATATTTGTCCTTCAAAAAAGGTTTCCAAAAATGCATCTTCCAACATCCTTCCCCTCCTAAGCCTTTCGGCTCCTGACGAAAGACTTTCCTGCTCCTTTGTACTGATCACTTTTCTTCATTTCTTCTTTCTTTGATATACTTGTGACAGCAAATCATGACTTTTTCTTTCTGTTATATTTAGATTATTGACCATTTCAAATAATGCCTTTCTCCATTGTACTGCAGCTTCTGGTTTATCTATGACATCCTTCTTCAAGTATTCTGTATAGGCAGCTTCATATGCCGTAAGTCTGGATTTTGTAACAACTGATAGGTTTCCAAAAATCTCTGACTCTCTTTCAAAAAACCCGTAATCAAAAGCATCTTCAAAAATTTGCAAGTAATGACTGCCCAAAAATATCACTCTGCTGTAATATGCCATTAAGCAGATTCTGTCAGGTGTTTCGCTTAAATCAAATAATAATGCATCTGTTGGAGAATTAAAGCCGATATAATTCAATGTTCTGATATCTGTGTCCGTATAAGTTTCTATACAAGCTAGAAGTAATCTCATTATTCGTACAAGTAGTATGCAAGCAGGGTCATTGACATCTTTGTATGTAGTTATTACAGACTCAGCAGTATTCACCATATAGCTCTTGGTAGGCCATGTGCCTGCCTTCGGACCTGCTACTTTCGGAAAATTCATCCACTTTGGAGGAATTTGACCTTCTCTTCTTCTATCCCAAAAAGTTGTCCATTCTCTTCGTCGTGCTACTGGACAATAGGCTGGATTGATCTTTAAATGAAGAGGTGCCTCTTTCCAGATTTTCCTACATTCTTTGTTGGCATCCAACCATTTATTTCTCCACTTAGGGTTGGCTCTCTCAAATAGTTCTTTGGTGACATTGATGTCCTCTTCATACTCAAAGTATTTGTTTGGAGGTAGCCCAACTCTGGCCATCTGGTAGTTCTTTATGCTCTCCAAAATCATACAGAATGGTATCCCCAATCCATCTGCTGCCCAGTGATGTTGATCTGGATTGATTCCCTTATTCAATGCGAATGTGACAATTTGTTCTTCGTACTCATCATGCATCTTTCTGATGAACTCCATTCTAGAATCTCTACTTGTCAGCAATTTATTTACAAAATCCTCTGAATATTCTTCTTCTGAATTTTTATCTGCTGGTTCATTGTCATGTTGTATTCCCTCAATATTGTCTACCCCATGTTCTTCTTCATGTGTGGTTTCCACATGTGTCTCTTCCTGGATCTGTGGCTTATTCAACTTCTTCTGCAATTCTTCTATAGTCAATATCAGACTTCCATTCTGTTGTGCCCATAATTCTCTTTCTTTTTTCCACTCATTCTGTTCCTTTTCCCTCTTTGACTGCCACTCATTTCTTTCCTTTTCCATATCCAGATGTAGCTTATTATAGCCTCTCATAGATGTAGCAGCATGTGTACTAGCCTGCCTTTCTAATTCTTTGGCTTCTTTCAATTCTCTTTGTAATTCCTGAATCTCTTTGAGTAATCCTTCCTTTTCTCCCTCTGTTATCTGGGCTGTCTGACTTTCCTCCTTCAATTGCCCTTCCTCCAATAGTAGCTTATTGATTTCTTCATTAGCTTTAGTCAAAATCTGATAGGAAGTTTGTAGAGTTCTATATCTTCCCTTAATCGTTCTCAATTCTTTTTCCAATTTATCATTCTGCTCTGTTAGTTGCATACTCTTCTCTTCCAAGTATTGAATCTTGTTTTGCTTCTGTACTTCCAACTCTTCCAAAGCAATTATTTTACTGGAAAACTCCTCATTCTTCTCTTGCACCTTCCTTAGTTGCTCTGCCATATGCTCCTTTTCCCTTTTATGCTCTTTAATAACCATACTGCCTTTTCCAAATTCTGACTCTGCTACCATTCCTGAAATGATCATATTTCGGCTTGAGGGTCTGAATTGTTCAATATTATTCATAATGAGTTGACATGCTGATCTAATACTCTTTGGGATTCTTTCCAGTCCTCCTTCTATTGCTATTTGTTTGGTTTCCAGCTGTTTGTCCTCTTTGCATTCACTCTCTTCTTCCTCTTCTCCCTCATATTCTATAATTTTGGCCTCATTTTCTTCATGGCTTGGCTGAGTGTCCAATGTTTCTAAATCTACCATGTCTTCTTGAACACCTGAACTCTTTTGCTCCAAAACATCTGAGATCAGTTTTATTTCTTGTACCTTTTCTTTTTCCAACACCTGTTGAGTTTCTTTAGAAAGATGTCCTTCCTTTGCGTGCATCTCCTTCTCCTGGCTTAGAGTTTTCTGAAACTGGTTATATTCAGTTTCCTGACCAAAATTTTTCTGACATTCACCTGCTTGTTCTTCCTGACTTTCCTTTTCCTGTGCTAGAACTGTTCCAGTTACTTCCAAATCTTTCACCTGATCATTACTTCTTTCCTCTTTGTGTTCTTCTTCCTGTTCATCACTGTGCATGAGGTCCATTGCTACCTCTTGTTCCTGATCCTCATTGGATGTGAATTCCTCATTATTCTTCAAATCATGCAGCACATCCTTTATACTCTGAATGATTTCTTTTTCCATAACTTTCCCTGTAGCCTTTGGAGCATTCTTTCCCATTTCTATCTTCTTTATTTCTTGATTCTTATTCACATCCTTCTGTTCTCTAAATGAACTACCCTTCTGTATCTCCTTTGTCAATTCTTCTAGCTTTTCATCCAATTTGAAGTGAGTTTGTGATGGTTTAATACATATGGGTTTCATTCCTGTATGCACCCACCCATAACTGACTTCTCTTATTTGGCCTTCCTCTTGTGTCATTACTGCCTTTCCCTTCATTATCCTTCTTTCATCTTCCAGACTGAGCTGTTTTCCTGCCTGTTCCTGAATTGGTATCTCCTGAGACTTCTTCTTCAATTCCTCAGGTGTCTTTTGTTTCTCAGAGGTTTGTATGATGACATTAGGAGTATTTGGTATTGATAAATTCAAACTCTTTAACAGGAAACTCTCAATATCACTCTCAGAATCAGATGAGAAGTGTGAAGGTCCTCCTATTTTTGGTTCTATGGGTCTTGATACTTCTTCCACAATGGATGGCTTCTGTGTTTCTTCCATGACTACTTCCTCCCTCTCTTTGATAACAGTTTCCACTATGGATTTACCCTTTCCCTTCTTGGTCAATTTCTTCTTTTGTACAGGTTTCCTTGGAACCTTCTTTTTTACCACAACAGTGGTTCTGGTCTCTGGAGGTCCTTGTAATTCCTTGAAGTAGGCCAGTAACTCCACTTCCTTCTTAACAAACACCTCTTCTGTATCAGCTGCCATCATTTCATCATGTAATGTTTCATAGTGCTCCACTTCTTCTTGGATCCAATCTGTAGCTTTGCATGAGAAATCTTCTAACATTTTTTGATATTGTGCCTCATACATAGCTCTTTTGTTGTTTCCTTGGGTAAGATAAGTGTAGAGCTGTTCTTTACTTGTCTGTGGAGGATGAGGTTCACTAGAAGATTGAACTTGTTTCTGTGCCTCTTCATGTTCCTCTTTTGTAGCTTCCTTCATTTCTAGTTCCACTTTCCTTGGGTCCAGCCTTCTCTTCTTTACAGGAATTACTTCCTCAGATATCATCTTCCTTTTCATACCTGTTCCCCTCATGCGGATTCTCTTTCAGTCATTTTCCTTGGAGGACTCTTGATTCCAGCCATACGATTTCTGAAATACTGTGCTTCCGGAGCCAGTTTCAGTTGATCTTCCATCCCTAGAACATGATAAATGATTCTTGTTAAGAACTGGGCCCCATTCATGAACTTCTTCTGTTCCCAGTGTTTTGCTGCTTCCTTTAGTTGTTCATGGATGTATGGTGAGACATCCATTACTCCAAAAGGTTTGGTTCTGTCCTTGTTGTTGAACATCAATAATGTCACTGACTTATGTGGCATTGTGTATCTCGGTAGTTTTGGAAAACAAAAGTACTGTAAGAACATCCTTACAGCATATTCCTCATTCTCCCTTCCTTTGAAATCAGTGAATTTTGCATATCCTGTGTAAGTCTCCTTATTCTTTTTGACAAAACTTGGGTCAAGTTTGGTTCCCATTGTGTAGAATTGTAGTGCTGCTCTGATGTGTTCTGCCTTGATAGTGATACCTACTTCCTGGTTATCCTTGTTTTTGACTTTGCATCTGAAATAGGCATCATTACCTTTCCCAACTTCTTCCAAACTACCCATCACCTGTGCTACTCTTTCAAAGTCAATAAAGAAGATAGGTTCTTCCAATATTCTATGCAGCCCTACTGCCTTCCATCTTTTCATATTGACAGCAACTCTTTGAAACCTGTAGAATTCCTGGCACAACATTGTATACTTGTATCCTCCTACTCCCACTGTAAATATGTGTTGGCCAATGGTGTTTAGGGTCTCCTTAAGTTCCTTCACCACCTTCTCAGCCTCTGGAATTTCTGGCTCATCATCTGACTCCAGGTCCACTTGTTCCTCCACAGTTTCACTGTCCAGAAACCAATGTCCTCTTGATAGCACAATTGATTCTGCCTTGAAGTCATGAATTGGCAACTCCTTTGTATTCACCATTTTCTGAGGAAAATAAAATACACCAAAAAACTCCACCCACATAAGTCACAGAAATCCAGAAAAATTAATGTTTTCTTTTGGAATATTATTGCCATTAGAGTAGAGAAAGAAAGTCTTCCAAATAAATTTTGCTTCTTCAAAAGACTCAATTAAAGTGATCATTACCGGTGTAGCAAGATGTCTAATGTGCTTGAAGAAAGAAATGATGGACATGATGATTAATGAAAGAAAACAACTTCAGAAAAATAGAAATCAAAAGATGATCATAGAAAATTGAAACAAAATAATACGAATTTACCATAATAATTTACTTTCCTCCTCCCTATATCTTGCTTTGTGCTTTATAAATTTAAAAACAAAATAAAATACACACTGTGTCTAGTTTTTCTTAACCCATTCGTTCCTTTTTTTTTTTTTTTTTTTTGCTCTGTCCTCCTTTTCTTCCCCTCCTAATTCTCTTTTAAGGGGAAAAGGTTTAAAAGAAGATACTTTTGTCATCCTTCTCTCTCTTTTTTTAATATTTTGTTCTGAAATTATGAAGATAGGTCAAATGTGGATGATCTTTCTGCCATTGACATAATTCTGATTTTTTTACCCAATAATGTTTAACTGCAATTGTCCTTATGTCATCCAAACATCCATGCTTCTCAGACCAACCTTTTGTAGTATTTTTTGGTCTCCATACCCATTTTGCTTTAACTTCCTGTTTTAATGAGTAATATCGGTGTATGCTTCCTTTCCATGTCCCTATTGTTCTGATTTGTTGATGTTTCACATTAGGCCATAAGTGTCTTCCTTGTTTTGTCCCACCATTCTTCTTCACTCCTGAATTCTCTTGCTGGTTTTGATTGTAAGAGGCTTGATCATTTTGTAGTGGCAATATGTCCCTGTCCTTCATTGAGAAAGTAAATCCTTCCATATCTGGATCATGAACATCTAGATGAACTTCCTGTTTTTCATTGCTCAGAAAAAACATTAAAAATTTTTTGTCATTTATGGTCAAAGTAAGCTTCATTTTTTCAAAGTTCAAAATGACTTTACCTTGTTTGAGCCAGGGTTGTCCCAAAATCAATTTTTCAGTCATCAAATGATCTGGCCACTCTTCACAATCTATCTTCATATATTCATTATTGAATTTAACTTTAATAACAAGTGAAGACAAACTATGAATCATTTTTCCTTCTAATGTTTTAATCAGCATTCTGCTTTTATTCCTCTTTATGCTAAATTTATTTACCAAGGTTGAACTGATCAAGTTCACTTGAGCTCCTGAATCTATCAAAACCCTTATGTTTTCATTTTGATGATCCATTTCTATCACAGGCAAATGTTCTCTTTGTTTTAGAGTGCTTTCACATAAACACACCTCCTTAAGTTCTTTCATTTTTCTTATTCTCTCCTTTGCTTCTTGTTGAGCCTCCTTTCTGATGTTTTCTTCTTCTTTTTTCCTATTTTGAGCCTTTTGCAGTCTTCTCCATTCATCAGTAGTTAATGGACACTCATACCTCTTAACTCTACATCCGCTTATAAAATTAGGCATGATTTCTCCATCAATGTTAGCTAATTGAATGGCTCCACTCTTGCTTATCTTATGTATGATGTATGGCCCATGACCTTTCTTCTGAAATTTTTTCTGATGCTCCTTGACTGTGTATGCCAGAACCAAGTCTCCTTCTTGCAGATCTTTTTCTTTTATATGCACATCATGGTAGGCTTTTTGTCTTCTCTTGTCTGTATATATACTCATTACTGCTTGTAGTCGAGATGCTCCCAGTTTTTCTAAATCTATGACTCTCTCAGATAGTTCATGTCCTGTCCAATTGTATTGACTACCCACTTTTAATGTTGGAATAAGAAATTCCATGGGTAAAACTGCATTTTGTCCATATACCAAATTGAATGGAGTAGTCCCTAAAGCAGTTTTGTATGCCACTCTATAAGCCCAGAGAACATGATTAAGTTGAGAATCCCAGTCATTTCTGTTTGTGTTGACTAATTTGGACAATACGGTGCAAAGTACTTTATTAGTACTTTCTGCTAACCCATTAGCTTGTGGGTGATATGGGGCTGACTTGTTATGACGAATCATGAAATATGTGGTCATGTTTTCTATGATCTGGTTCAAAAAATGAGTTCCCCTATCACTTACTAATTCAATTGGAAGTCCAAATCTAGTAACAATATTTTCATACAAAAATTTAGCAGTTGTATGAGCATCATTTCTTTTAGTGGCTTTGGCCTCAGCCCATTTTGTCAAATAATCAGTAGCCACTAATATGTATTCTGCATGAGATTGTCTAGCTGGAGGATGTATAGGTCCAATAAAGTCCAATCCCCATTTGCTAAAAGCTCTGGCTGAAATTAATGGGATTAATGGCATGTTATCTCTTTTATTTGGTTGACTCACTCTTTGACAGATGTCACATCTTTTTACATAAGTTCTTGCATCAAGAAATAGAGTTGGCCACCAAAAGCCAGAATACAAAATGAGTTTGGCTGTTCTATCACTAGAAAAGTGTCCTCCTGCCACTCCACAGTGTGCCATTTCCAACATCTCCAAATACTTCTCTTCAGGAACACATATTCTTAAATAACCATCCATTCCTTTTTTGTATAATTGTTCTCCTATGAGTTGATATTCTTCAGAGATTTCTTGTAAATTTCTTGAATCTGTACCAGCTATAAGTTGCTTCCCTTTCTCCTTTTTCCTTAATTCTTCAACAATGTTTTCACTCCACTCAGGATTTTTGTTAAACCAATATAGAGTTATTAATTCTGAATTCTGCAAATCTTGACATTCTTGACATTTAGCAACATATCTTTCCACATCTTGAATTTTGTTTGGCCAGTGTACTCCCATCCTAGCAAGATTGCTTAAAGTGACTATTTTGGAAGCATGAGTACATGGGTTCCAGCAATGAGCTCTTCTTACATATTCCTGTTGCTCCTCTTCTGGGGTACAGTATTCCAGTACACCTGACTGATTAAGGTGATACAAATGCCCAGCTAGTAACATAAAATTCCTGCTTTGTAACACCAAATGTGTGTTATTTGCTAATGACCTACAAGGTCCCATGGTTAACAAAGGAACCAATGATATGGACCATTCAGGAACACTTTCTACTTTGAACAGGTATGTATCTGGCAGGTCATCATCTAAGGGTGAACTAGGTTCTTTGGACTGAATTCTAGACAAATGATCTGCTCTTAAATGTGTTTTGCCTTGTCTAACCACCACCTCAAATTCAAATTCCATTAGTAAAAGAAACCATCTAACTATTCTTCCTGTATGACATGGTTTATTTACTAAATAAAGTAAAGCTTGGTGATCCACAAAGAATTTAAACTTGTTGGCCAATAGGTAATGTCTGTATATTTTAACAGCAAATATCATTCCCAACCCTTCTCTCTCAGTGGTTGTATAGTTCTTTTCTGCAATGTTCAATTGTCTACTAGCATATGCTACTGGGAAATCTAATTTACTTCCTTCTATAGGTTGTGCTAACACACATCCCAAAGCATAATTTGAAGCATCTACATGCACATGAAATATTTTATCCCACTGAGGTGTTTTTAGAATTGGGGCTGTTACCAAACAAGTTTTCAATGTTTCAAAGGCTTGGTTGCATTCTTTATTCCACTCAAACTTTGTGATGAGGGCATATAAGGGTTTAGCTATATCTGCAAATTTGTGAACAAATTTCCTATAGTACCCACAATGTCCCATAAAAGTTTGGAGTTCCTTCACATTTGTAGGTCTTGGAAGCTCTATTATAGCTTTTATCTTCTTCTCATCAGTAGAAATTCCATTTTTTGAAACTATGTGACCCAACATTCTTCCTTGTCTTACATAGAATACACACTTTTCAGGATTTAAGCATACTCTGTATGTCCTGCATTTCCTGAATATTCTTTCTAAATCTTGTAAATGATCCTGTCTGTTCAAAGAGAAAGTGCATAGATCATCTACATAGATTTCCATCACATTTCTCAGGAATTCTTTGAAGATATGACACATCAATCTTTGAAAAGTTGCTGGGGCATTGGTCAATCCAAAGGGCATAACCCTAAAAGCATAAATCCCCCATTCTGTAGAAAAGGCAGTCTTATGTTGGTCCTCCAAGGCTATTGGTACTTGATTGTATCCTGAGAAACCATCTAGAAAGCTATAAACTTCCTTTCCTGCAACTCTCTCAAGAAGATGATCTGTTATTGGCAATGGATAATTATCCCTTATAGTTGCTGCATTCACTTTTTTCAAGTTAATGCATACCCTAAGTTTTCCATTCTTTTTGGTACCACAACTATGGGTGATATCCATTCAGTATACTCAATTTCATAAATGAAGTTAGCAGCCAACAACTTGTCAATTTCTTCCTTTATCTTGGCAGAGTATTTATCATGGAATGTATAATGTCTCTGTTTACTAGGTTTTGCATCCGGAGTCATAGGAATTTTGTGCTCACAGATTTTTGGATCAATTCCTTTTAAATCTTTATAACTGTAAGCAAATACATCCCTATAATTCCTTGCTAGGTTCCTTAGTGCTTCTTCTTCCTCTATGGTCATATCATCAGCTATTACAATATGTCTTTCCTCTCCTTCTTCCTGAGTAATCATGATCTTTTTAGTTTGTTCTTCATTATCATAAGCTTCTCCTTTCTTTTTTTCTCTCTTTGGTTTCATTTTTAGAAGTAGTCTGTCTTCTACTTTATAGGTTTTAAAATTTGCTGGTACATCAAAGTATTGATCCTTGTTTATTTCCTTCTCTTTCTTCTCAATTTCTTGTTCCTTTTCCATTTCTATGTGTTTATGTTCCTTGTATTTGCCTGAGATTTTATCTTTGATTGCATCTTCAGCTTTTACTATCTCCAAATATTTTGTTTTTCCTTTTTTTAATACCATTTCTGAATCTTGATCCTCCTCTGTTTTTGAGACACTTATCATGTTTATACTAATGTGAAAAATATCAAACCCTTCTTCATTTTGAAATTCCACTCCTACATACTCCTCACTGGCTATGTCCATGGTAGCCAAAATTTGGTTCCACCCGTAGGGCTCAAACTCTTCATCCTTAAATTGTTGTGGCACATAACTTTCATCTTGCACTTTTCTTCCTTCCACACAATCTTCTCTTTTCAGTCTTCTTTTTCTATTGGTGAGGTTTCTTATTATGTTACACTTCCATATTGCTGATTCACTCTCTTCCTGATCTTCCAACTCTGATTCCTCGCTTTCTTCTTGATTTTGATGTATTTTGTACCATTCTTGAGGAGATATATCACAGTAGTGCCCATTTCTTAAGTTCACTCTTGTTATTCTTCCTTTGCTTTGGAGATATAAGCAATCATTACCCCAATCCTGCACAATTTGCATTTGTCTCATGAAAGGCCTTCCTAGGATGATTTCATATGAAGTGGATTGTGGAAATTTTACTATGGCAAAAGTATGTTCTATTTCTGTTCCACAGATATCCACAATTACTTTTTCCCAAATACCTAGGGGTTTTTCTATATGCCCATCTGCAAGTTGCAATCTCATCTTAGTGGGTAGTAACTCATTGCTTCCCCATTTTTCCCAAGTTTGTTTAGTCATTATGGCCACTCCTGATCCACTATCCAAAATGGCTTTAGCAAAGTTTTTTCCATATTGTATTTTTAAGGTTGAATTTCCTTCTTCCCCTTCACAATACCCTCCTATTTTATCAATAGGAATATACCATAATTCCTCTAATTCTTGTAATGGTGAATGAAGGTTTCCAGGTATTGTTTCCCCTTTGTTCATTTTGTTTTGTAAGTGAGGATTTTGTTTCAACAGTTCTTCCCATGTTGTGTGACATGTAATGCTACATTGTTCATCTATAATCATCTGGAATGTTATTTGTGGATTTTCTTTTTTGTTAGCATTTTCCCGTGTTTTTGTTTTCTCAAGTTGTTGAACTGTTCTCTGCGAGCTACTTCCTTCCCCCATTCTGAGTTGTACTTCCTGAATGATTTGTTTACACTTTTGCATCCTCTCATGCTCTAACTCTGGTATGGGATAGGCTACCCCATGATCTGTAGGACTTGGTCCTTCTTGAATCCTTCCCTTATATGCTTTGATTAGGGTGTCTAGACTCTGAGAACTTCCTATTCCAGACTGATTTTGTGTCTTTTGAGGAGAAGTACTTTTGGGCTCATCCTGATTGTCTTCTTCCAAATGTTTGCCCATCCTTCTCTTCTTTTCCCATTTCCCTTTTTGTCTATTTTTCTTCACCTTTGAGGCTGAACCTTCATTTTGTTCCTTAATTGTTCCTTGTTGCTTGGCTTGAGCCCTTGTTATAATATTTATTCCCACTTGGTCATTTTCACTCAATTCTTCTTGTTCCATAATATTAACTGTTTTTAAAGGTATGTTATTAGGTGTGTTCTGTTGTTTTTGGGGATTCTTTGGGCAATCTTTTATCAAATGTTCTCTGCCACAATCCTTACAGTAGGCTCCCTCTATTCTCAATGTAGGAGGTTGCGGACAGTCTCTAATGAAATGCTCTCCCCCACACCTATAACAAGTTATCTTTGGTCCCCCTTTGAATTGAGGTTTTTGGTTGGACATGTAATTGTTGGTAATATACATGAATGTTGCTGTGTCCATTTCAATTTTCCCATTTCCCAAGTCTAGGGCTTTTAACTCAGGTTCTCTTATTTCATAATCTTCCCAATCTTCTTGATATCCCTCACTCCAGTGATATTCTTCCTTACATGGTGATCTTAGTCTTGAATTCCCGTCCTCTATTGGTGTATACTTGATTGGTACCACATTAGTTGGTATAGGAGGTTGTTGTCCAAGCACAGGTCTTGGTTGTTCAGTATAGCTTGATTCCCTTTGAGTCATATAATCTCTTTCCTTGATGGGTTGTTTGTTATAGAAGCATTCCTCCCTGGTGTGGTTTGTCCATTTTCTCTCTAGTGTACAGTACTTAAGTGTCTTCCTATCCTGTAAGTGTGGTGGCTTCTGATATGGGCATTGTTGTGCCAGATGATTTTCTCCACAAATGTAACATTTTTTATTTGTGTTTATCCTAGAGTTTATCAGATTAGTTTTAGTGCTTACCTCTAGAGCTTTAGCAATAGCCTTAGCCAACTCTTCTGCTGGAGGAATTTTGTCTTCATATGATCTCGGTTGATCAAATGCTAACAGATCTTGACCTCTGTTGTCCTCCAAATCTATTGCTTCCTTTACACAGGCTGCTAAATCAGGACATCTTCTATAATACACTAGGGTTCTTAGTTGGGCACTTCTCAAACCCTCAATGAATAAGGATACCTGTTTTGCCATGGAAGGTACTCCCTCTCTTGGGCATCTATCAATGTATTGTTTAAATCTTCTGGCTGCTTCTCTAACATTTTCATCCTTTTGTTGTTTGAAACTATGTATCAATGTGGCTGCACTATGTTTTATCCCTGTCTTAGAGAATTCCCCAATGAAGGCTTCTAAGAAAGATTCAATATCCTGGTACATTTCCTTTCTCAAGGGAATGAACCAAGATAAGGCTGGTCCTGTTAGGGTTAAACCAAATGCCTCAAATTGTACTTTGTAATCTTCCACCTCTTCAGCTCTAATCAATTGCCTAAATTCTGCAGCATGGGCATGAGGATCTGAATAACCCTCATATTGGTTCTTCATACATTTGGCAACTTGGTATGGTCTAAGCATTCTACCCTGAGGCTGCCAATGGGATCTTCTTCTGAGTGGGAAGTCATTATATCCTTCTGGTTCCTTGTCAAAGGGATTTGGGGAAATCTGTGTCCTCCTCCCATGTTGTTGTTCATTACCGGTATAGTTTTCATTTGGCCTAGGTAAATTTGTCTGTTCCATGTTATGTTCCCAAGGTCCTTTGTCAATACATTGCCCTAGATCATTTGAATTTTCTGGGTCTGGAGAGAATATGTACACACATCCTTGCCTATCTTCATATCTCCCATCTTTGAATTGAGCTACAGGAGTTATATTCAGGGGAACTTCTAAATTTCTCAATCTAATGAGAAATTTATGCATTCCATCCTGATATACATAGGTTCCAAACTTATTTGTATACATGTACTTGAGGATATTTCTAAAATCCCCAGTTTCCATAGACTCATTTGTTTCATTTATGTTTTCCATGTTGTTTTCTTGCCCTAAACTTCTTTCTTGCCCTTTGCCTTTTACTGTTTCTGTCTCCTTCCTTGTTAGGTCTTGTTTAGAAAGTTTTTTTCCAGACCTAAGTATCATTCAATTAATTTTCACAATTTTCTGACTTTATTTGTATTTTTGACGATTTTCTGATTATATTTGTATTTTTCACGATTTTGTGATTATTTTTGTATTTTTCACGATCTTGTGATCAAAATTGTGTTTTTCCACGATTTTCTACCTAAAGTCTTGATTTTCACGATTTTCTGACTATTTTTGTATTTTTCATGATTTTGTGGTCAAAATCGTGTTTTTCATTTTCACGACTTTGAGTGAAAATCGTGTTTTTCACGACTTTGACTGGAAATCGTGTTTTTCATGATTTTGACTGAAAATCGTGTTTTTCACGATTTTGAGTGAAAATCATGTTTTTCACGATTTTGTGTTCAAAATCGTGTTTTTCCACGATTTTGAGTGAAAATCGTGTTTTTCACGATTTTGACTGAAAATCGTGTTTTTCACGACTTTGAGTGAAAATCGTGTTTTTCACGATTTTGACTGAAAATCGTGTTTTTCACGATTTTGAGTGAAAATCGTGTTTTTCACGATTCTGTTCCCAGACAATCGTGATTGCTCACAGATTGTTAAAAAACACAATTTTCTTATGAAAATCGTGTTCTGGGAATCGCGATGTTGTTCAAAAAATCGTTAAAAATCGCGATTTTGTGCGTGATTTACAGAATCGTGCTTCTGAATGATTTTTTGAATTTTACAAGTTTTGATTTTTCAAAGTTTTCTTTCTTCACCAGAATCGCCTTACTGAAATTTTGACATGCAATGAAACACCTATATGCAAAATTAAAGTTTTCCTAATGAAAAAACTCAGAATACTGAAAATCGCGATTACGTGATTTTTATTTATTTCTCATTTCTTGGTGCTATGTGATTACTTAATGCAAAAATGTATATTCCAACTTAATGCTAAAGTCTTTACCTTGCTTGCTTGGTAGAAAAATCCTCAAAAGTCCACTGGTTGCTGGAAGTCGCGATTTTGCTCTCTCTCTCTCTCACTCACTCTCACTCAAATGAATTTTTCTTTGAATTTTAGGTTTTTATAGTGTCCAGAAAATCGCGATTTTGTGTAATTTCCAATTTTTCACACTCTTTCACTTGTTCAACTTCACTTACTCAATCTTAATGATCTCCACTACACTTTCTTTCTCCAAGTACCCAAATATGCTAGAATTTTCCAAAAATTTCCTTTTACAGGAAATCGCGATTTTGTGTAGAGAATCGTGTAGATCTTATCTTATGCAATTTTGAGTATTCTTTGTCCTTGCTTTCTTTCAATACCTTCTCTTTTTTGTAATCCACCCAAATCCTGAACTATTGTACCAAAACCACAACCTTGCTCAGAAAGTCGCGATTTTGTACAAAAAATCATGTTTTTGCCTACTTTTGATTTTATGCCAATTTGAGTACTCCCTTCTTCGTAATTCCCTTCAATACCCTTTAACGACTTCAATTCAAAAATCACTTGAGATGTTGCTCCAGAATCAACGTTTTTTTTTTTTCAGAAAATCGTGATTCTGTGCAGAGAATCGTGTTTTCTAATTTCCTGGTTTTTTGACCATTTTTTTGTTTTTCTTCCACTTTTCCACAATCATTCTTGTCCACTACACCTCACTTCAACTTCCTAATAAGAAAAGAAATTTGTTTGATTGTTTTTTATGAGTTTTATGAATTTGTTTGGTGTTTTTGCCCTAAAAATAAAGGTGAACACTTTACTTAGGGTTTCTGGTTTTGGTGATCCACTGATCCCATGTTTCTTGATTGGTTATGAGTTTCTATGTCCTTAGCTATCACTAAAGTGCAAAAGAGAATCTCTCAAATGAGAATGTGTTATGGAAGGCAAACAATTTTTGCAAAGATAAACTCAATCACATCTTTCTTTTCAAAATGCAGTACAACTCAAGATTGATGCTTAGATTTGGTCAACAACTGAATCTTTTATACTTACCTCTAGCTACTTTAACTGTCCTTTCCTTAGTATCACCATGTTATCTTCCCAAGATCACCCATGGTGCCTAGTACTTGGGCAAAAAGAAATCCAGAAATGCAAGAATAGACTCAAGTTACCTCATCTTCAGCTTTCTTGGCTCAAATCTTCCATACACCTGCACTTTTACTTCAACAATATGATGAGCAACTATCAATTTACAAAGATTTCAGCACTTCCAATTCTACAAGATATCAATTGCTTTCTTTTTTCCCCCAAAGACAAACAATGACATCTACCTATTCATGTGCACATTCCTTGTTTGATGAGTTTTACCTTTTTCTTGTGTTTGTTACCATCATCAACAGAAGATCCAGCAAAGGTCCAACTTCAATGAAGTTCTTGGAATGTTCCCCGGCAACGGCGCCAAAAAATGTTTGTTATTGACTTTGGAGTTGTCCTCTCCATTCATGAAGTACAAAAGAATCAACAAATCATCTTTATTTTGTCAATCCTGGGAATATCCATAAGACCACAGCCCCTTCTAGATGATAGATTCATAGAAATAAGAGATTGATGGCTGGAATTCTGAGAAAATGAAAATGAAGAGGAAATTTCTAGGGTTTACCTTATCTAGAGCAAATCTTCATCATTTTCTATGATCTTTGTGTCTAATTCATGTTATTTTCTCATCAGAATACAATTATGAAATCAGAATTGGAAAATATCACCTGTATCACAGAGACGAGACAATCGCGATTCTGTAACAATAGACGATTTTCACATTTCTGCAACATTCTTCAATTGTTCTTCACTCAATACACCAGTAATCATCTCTCTTCATACATCTTACTCAGCATTACACAAATGAAACTCACAAATCTCCATGATAAAGCAAGAAATAAGATCTCACATCAATAGAAACACACATAACAGCAGAAAACACGATTTCAGCAGAAACTCTCTCTTCTCTATTGATAGCATGAGCAAATGACTAACCAACCTCTCCAAAATAGAGAAAATTGACTTATATACATTTTCAAGTGTCCTCTTTCACACTTGAATTTTGGTCCTTTCCTCTATTAATCTAAAAATATGCTATCTAAGAGTTTCCAAAAATTCTAGAAAAAATACATAAGATTCTATCCTACATAAGGAAGACTCTTCCTTATTTTTACAACAATTGCATAAATATTTCTACAAATTTCTATCATTTTACAATATTTGTCCTTCAAAAAAGGTTTCCAAAAATGCATCTTCCAACACCAACCTTCTTCCATATAGGTTTCAGTCCTTCATTATTCTGCAGTTTCTCAAATTCTCTAGTGAAGAAGTGATACCTGCCCCAGCGCCCATTTAATTCTATCTCGGCCTCTCACATGTAGGTGCCTTCACCCAGAGGTCCTGCCACATCACTAAACCAATGTGAATTTTTGCTAACCAGCATTGTGTGCCCTTGTGGAGGATTTTGAATCGGTATGGCGTGTAATGCCCTCAATGACACTAGACGTTCCATCAATTCCTTCTGAATGGGAAGGCTTTCAATGTCCACGACTTGGGGGCTGGTGCCTGCCTGGGAGCTAGTTCCTACCGTATCTGCCATGTTACTTCTTGCCTCCTGAATCTGTGAGAATATAGAAACAGGTGTTAACATTGTAAAGGACAAGATTGAACCGTTTTTGTCCCCATTACAACATTAACATGAGGTTCGGGAGAGATTAGTAGGTTATTAAGTGCTCGGTGCTTGTGTATGTAGTTAGGAATTTGGTAGACCTAGGAGCTAAGTGGAATGATGTAGTGAGAGAGTGATGTAGTTAGTAGGTGGGCATGGATTTACAACTAGGGTCTGGGGGTTTATTACAAGTTTTAGGTTGCCAAATGCAATGGATGGGTTTTGACCTTGATTTTGCGGAGACTCTGGAGAGTTTGATAGGGGTATCTACTTGAAAATGAGGCTTTTTAGGGACCCATTTACAAGTGATTCTACTTGTGCTCATGGAAGAATATGTGTCCACGTGTGATGTATAAGGATAGGCATCGGATGTTCGAGTGAGTGAAACATGTTTTACCGGGTGTGGCCTCGGCGTAGCTATTTGAGCCCGCAAGCAAGCCTTAGGCACCTAGATTTGTCGTGATTGTGGGCTGGCCTTCATTGACTTCTTGGTTACCCAAATAGACTTCACTTTCGCAGAAGAATTTATGAAAGACTTCTTATTAGTGTCGTGTTGTTGATTACTAATAAGAGGTTTGGGCCGTGGGGTTGGCATGGTCGCAACAGGGTGTTCGCCTTTCCGCACCCACACTTGTTTCAATGGCTGAGACATTCTGCTTCGCACGTGTTTTTGGCCTCTAGTATAAGTAGTACTCTGCTCCTTCTGTATTTGACCTGCCGTTGGTTTCTGCATCCCTCTGGCCTTTGGAAAAGAAGGGAGTGCCGTCGTATCCTTGACTCCGTTGTTGAGACAATCCTCTTTCTGCATCATACAGTTTTGGACAAGAAGAGCATTGTCAACTTCATGTGTGCCCCTGGAAGGACCAGGAGTTCGTGCCTTACCTAGTTCCTTGAGTGCCTCATTTTCCAATTCAACTATAATTCGACTATGATTTACCCATACCTGAAGAAGTCCACTCCTTAGGTTTAGGTTGACTGCATGATCATAGATCCAATCCTGACCCAAGACAAGAGGCTCAGTGAGGTCCTCATCTTGACACACTAGTACTTTGACTGTCATTGCTTCGCCTTGAATATAGAGGGGAAGTTCCACCTCGCCCATGCAAGGGGTTTCCACACCTCCCAATCCTATGAGATATGCTTCTATAGGATTGACAGTTAATTTCAACTTTTGACAGTAAGAAAATTTAACAGCACTAGTGGCTGCACCTGAGTCAATCAAGGCTCTTACAGTCCTTGCACCCTTTCCTTGTCCTATCTCTAAGGTTATAAAAGGACGTCGATCAATTATCCTATGAGAGCTGATATCTGAAACTTCACACATAGCCACATGATATCCTTGATCTGCATATGCATCTGTCCTAGGTTGCTCTCTACCCTGTCTTCTCAACGTCATTCACCGGATGCGTTCCAATGCTTCTGCTTGAGCTTCTTCACAAATTCGTTTTTCTTCTTCTTTGCGTTTCTTTGCAGTGTTGAGTCGACTTAGCATCTCTTCCGTCAGAGGTTCCTGATATAACTTGATCCTACATCCGCTTATGTAGCTCGGGAGAACATCGCCTTCTAATGTGGCTAGTTGCACTACTCCACTTGTTGAGATTCTATTGATGATCATGGGTCCGTAGCCTCTCTTCTCTAGTTTCCTCGCATGTTGTTTCAAAGTGTATACTAGTACTAGGTCGCCTGCCTTCAAACCTTTATCCTTAACGTGGGCATCAAAGTATGCCTTCTCTCGTTTCTTAGCTGCATATATCCCTGCAGCCGCCCTCAGTCTTGTTTCTCCTAATTGTTCAAGGTCAAAAACTCTAGAGGAGAGTTCATGACCCGTCCATTCATGCTCTTGTGCTACTTTCAATGTAGGTATTAAGAAGTCCAACGGTAGCACTCTATTTTGGCAAAATACCATCTGAAAGGGGGTGGCTTGGAGTACTATTTTGTAGGCGACTCGGTATGCCCAAACAACATGGTGTAGCTGTTTGTCCCAATCAGAGCGTTTATTGTTCACTAATTTCGTCAGTACATTGCATAAGACCTTATTGGTGCTCTCAGCCTGGCCATTTGCTTGAGGGTGATAGGGGGAGACTTCTTATGTACTACCAAGAACTCTTGAAGCAGATTTTCAATAACTTCATTCAAGAAGTGAGTGCCTCTATCACTAACTAGCTCTATAGGTAGCTTGTATCTAGTGAACACATTCTCAAATAAAAACTTAGCTGTTGTTTGAGCATCGTTCTTCGTTGTGGCTTTTACCTCTACCCACTTGGTTAGATAATCCGTGGCCACAATGATATATTGAGCATGAGAACCCTTAGCTGGGGGATTAATAGGACCTACAAAGTCTATTCCCCACTTAGAGAATGCTCGTCCACCCATCATAGGTTTCAGTGGCATTTCATCTTTGCATATAGGATACTGAGTTCATTGACAGACATCACACCTCTTCACATAGGTATGTGCATCCATGTGAAGGGTCGGCCACCACAAGCCTGCAAATAGAATCGCTTTAATCACTCGGTCTGGTCCAAAATGTCCTCTTACTACACCTCGATGAGCAGTTTCTAGGATCTTGAGATATTCACTCTCATGGACACATAGTCTAAGATAACCATCTTTACCACGTTTGTATAGATTATTACCAATGAGTGAGTAATCCAAGGCTTCTTGTTCTAAACTCCTTTTCCTAGCCAGAGTCATGTCTGGAGGGAATGTTTTCATCCTCAGGAAGGATACTAGTGGTTCACTCCAATCTGGCACTATGGACACTTGATAAAGAGTGGCATGTTCCACAGGTGGTTTAGTGCAGTAGATTGGGCATTCGTTGCACAATTTTTGGACATCAGCTTCCATAGTCGACCAATGCATTCCGAGTCTCCTTAGTGTTTGTAGGGTTCGTTGCTTTGATTAGTGTTGCTCTAATGCACCCACATGTGCTAATTGCAACCATTTAGCGTACTCATCCTCTTCCACACAAGAAGCCAAGATCCCTTGATGTGTGTGCTTGTACATACTTCCCGCCATGATGTGATACTTTTGGGCTTTTACTACCTCTTTATCCTGTGTGTTTATTACGGGGTGGTTAGGTCCGTACGTCAATACTGGCACTAATGGCTTAGTCCACTGAGGCACTACTTCCAAATTAAACAGGTAAGCATCAGGAAGGTCATCTGACACTCCTTGTGGGGCTTCTCCAGATGTGAGCCTAGAGAGATGATCTGCTCTCCCTTTCCTTACCACAACCTTGAAATCATATTCCATTAGCAAGAGAAACCATCTTACTAATCTTCCTGTATTGCATGGCTTGTTTACGAGCTATAGCAATGCTTGATGGTCAGTAAAAAATTTAAACTTATTTGCAAGCAAATAATGTCTAAACTTTTTAACTGCATATACCATGCCTAATCCTTCTCTCTCCATAGTGGTATAATTTCGTTCAGCTGCATTCAATTGTCTACTAGCATAGGCAATTGGAAGATCCATATTACCTTCACCGGTAGGTTGCGCGAGTGCACACCCAATAGCATAATTGGATGCATCAACATGAACATGGAAAGGCTTATTCCAATCTGGTGTGGTCAAGATTGGTGCTGAACATAATCGCCATTTAAGCTCATTGAAAGAATTCTCACATTCATTAGTCCACTCAAAGTTGGTCAAAAGTCCATACAGAGGCTTTGCTATGATGGCATACATGTGTATAAACCGTCGGTAATAACCACAATGCCCCATGAAAGCTTGTACTTCCTTGACATTCTTTGGCTTAGGTAACTCGGCTATGGCTCTCACTTTCTCTTCATTAGTGGATATGCCATTCTTTGACACTATGTGTCCTAGAATCTTGCCTTGCCTGATGATAAAAACACACTTTTTTGGGTTCAGGAAGACTTGATATTCTCTACATTTGTCAAAGATTTGTCTGAGTTCAGGAATATGGGTTTGTCTAATGTTGGAATGAGCACAAAGATCATCAACATAGACTTCTAAGTTCTTCCTCAGGAACTCTTTAAATACATGGCACATCAGCCTCTAGAAGGTAGCTGGTGCATTGGTAAGCCCAAATGGCATTACTCTAAAGGCAAAAATGCCCCATTCAGTGGCAAAAGTCGTCTTATGCTGATCTTTTGGAGCTATGGCTACTTGATTGTAGCCCGAAAATCCATCAAGGAAGCTGTACACTTCCTTTCTTGCTACTCTTTCTAAGAGATGCTCTGTGATAGGAAGCGGATAATTATCTCGAATTGTGGCTGCATTGACCTTCTTTAAGTTAATGCATACACGTAGCTTTCCATTTTTCTTGGGCACCACTACGATGGGAGATACCCACTCAGTGTGCTCAATTTCATAGATGAATCCAGCTTCAACCAGTCTATCTATCTCCTCTTAATTGATCTTAGCAGCATAATTATCATTATATGTGTATGGCTTTTGCTTAGAAGGTTTGGCATCTATGGTCATGGGGATAGTGTGTGAGCATATGTCAGGGTCCACTCCTTTCAAATCCTTGTAACTCCAAGCGAATACATCTCTGTATTCTCTTAGCAAGGCTATCAATTCGTGCTCTTCATCTTCCGTCAAGTCATGGCCTATGTATGTGCATCTCTCTTCTCCTTCTTCCACGGCTACCACTATTTTCTTGGTAGTTTCTTTGTTATCATAGGCCTCCCCTGATTGCGCCTCTCGTTTAAGCATTCTGATCATGACTCTCTTGTCATCTATCTCATACTTCTTAAAATTTTTCGGGACCTCAAACAAAGATTCCTCCTCTTCTGGTGTGACTTCTCTCTTCTTTCTTTTCTTTTTGTCTTCCTTTGGGGTCACATGTGTGGCTAGCCTTACATCATTTGTAAGCTCTCCATGCCTCTGGGGTTGAAATTCTACTTCATAGAAGTATTCTTCATCTGATGCAAAAGGTGGGTCGATAATGATTGACTCTAGATCGGAGTCACTTGCATCCTCAAATGCATCAAGGCTAGGTTCACACTCTTCTAACACTGCCTCTCCCATGATCGGCTCTATGGAGAAGACTGAAATGTCATAGCCATCTTCATCACAGTGAGGTGTCCATTGTTCTTCATTGATGGCTACATCCATTGTCGCTAGGATTTCTGCCCAGCCGTGGGGTTCAAATTCTTCGTTAGGAAAGACTACAGGTGCATAGGCTGGGTCTTGAATTGATCTATGTGTTTCTTTTGCACCTATCTCTCTGGCGTCTTCTCTCTTCTCTTCTTCTACTGCTACTTTGCACATCCATAAGTGGGTGTCTTCATGCATCCATGAGGATCCTGATCCTATGGAATGCACCGATTCCGTATCATCTTTGGCTCTATGGAGGGGATTCCATTGGATAGGAGGGATATCTCTATGGGAGTAATCTTTGAGATTCACTTTGGTAGTAACACCTAAGTGTTGCAGGTACAAGGAATTGGTTCCCCAATCCTGTACCACTTGCAGCTGTCGCATAAAGGGTCGTCCCAAGATCATTTCATAGGCATGATTTTTGCTAAAATCACATATAGCAAATGTATGCTCGAACTCAACACCACATGTGGTGAGAGTTATTCCTTCTAACAGCCCTAAGGGTTTCTCTATGTGACCATCGGCCATTTGCAATTTCATCCTCGTGGATCTGAGTGCTGGCTTGCCCCAACGCTTCCATAGGGAAGTGGTAGCAATTGCAACTCCTGCACCTGAGTCTAAAATGGCCTTGGTGGTATATCCTTGATGGGTGATAGGAAGATATGTGTTTCCCTCTTTTTCCTCACTCATGTCTCCTATCTTGTCCAATGGTATTTCTGTTGAAAGTTTTTCAAGCTCAAGAGTGTGGGAACATGCCCCAAATTGAACCTTCCACATCATCCACAATCAAAGGAGGCTGATTTCCACGAGTTGGAGGCATCAAGTCATGCCCATAATGGAAAGAATTTGATTAGAGAAGATTTAGCTCACCTCTTGATGTGATTGGACCTCACTTTTGACATGTATATGCTTTTGATTGGTTAAAGAGGTTAGTATGAGGTCTTTAAAACCTCTAATGAGTTGTATTATGACTTAGAGTCGTGAAAATACGTGCCCAAGCTGCCCCCTTGCTTAAGCACACCCCCTACTAGCTGTTCTTTGCATATTTTGCAGAAATTTCACTTTTACACACTCTATCTATCTAGATGTTTTTGGCAGACCCCCCGGTCTTGTAATTGTTGTTTCTCCTTCATCCGGAATCCATTTGCAATGATTTTTGTCTTGTTGGAAAGCTTATAAGTTCTACTTTGTCTGGTATAAGTCTCAGGTTCCGTGCCTACACATGTGCAGAGAAATGTCCAGAACAGTGTCTGTCCAGTTAGCTCGTACTCTCTGAAGAGATCAAGTTATCTGTTTTGTTGCAGCTGGTTGAGGCATCATCCAGTATCCAAATGGAGTGATTTTACTCTCATTTGAAAGCTCTTAAAGTCCAGTTTATGCTTGAAAAATTCCATTTTCAGTCTCTGCATATACTGAGAGAAACTCAGAAAATACAGAACTTATGTCTGAAAAATTTCAGGATCCTAGGAGGGTTCATTTGCTTTTGTTGTGCACATAGGAGTGTTTATCCTCCAACAGTGGTATCAGAGCTATAAGTGGAGTATCAAAGAGAGAAGAAGGAGCTACTGAAGTGAAGTAAAGACTTCATCAAAGTTTGAAGGAAGGAAGCAAAGAACGGGCACGTCAACAACAAGGGGAAGCAAATACATCATCAAATCAAAGACGAAGCTTCATCAAGAGGAGTAGCTCTATTTTTTTAAGGTAAAAGTCATCCTTTTCAACTTCATTGCATCAAGGGGGAGGTTCAAAAGAGTTAGGAGGCACCATGGCTAATCTCAATGCTCAGATTGAGAAGCTCGAAAAAGGAAACTACCAACCATGGCGATTTAGAATAAGCAATTTTTTGATGGGGAAAGGTTTGTGGGGACTTGTGAGTGGTGGAGAGCCAAAACCCTACATAGATGAGGTAAATCCAACCAATGATCAGAGAAGAGCAGTAAGAGAGTGGGATGAAAGGGACAAAAGGGTCATTTTCATTTTATCTTAGCATATTAGCAACTCTATGGTAGGGCATATTCAAGATTTGGATACATCGAAGAAGGTGTGGGAGTGCTTGGAGAGATTGTATTCAACCTCCACAAAAGCTAGAAAAATTCAGCTCAAGAATGAGCTAAATAATCTTAGAAAAGCCCCTCTCAAGGTGCTAATGATTACATATTAAAGGTTAAAGAGCTTGCAGATGCACTAGGGTCAATCGGTTGTGCCCTAGATGATGACGATCTTGTCGCCCACACCCTAAATGGACTTAGGGATGATGAAAAATGGAGGGCTTTCACAACTTCAGTGTATGTAAGGGACTCTCTTCCTGATTTTGATCAACTAATCACTCTCATGGTGACAGAGGAGATGAACCTTGGTGGTCATAACGCCAAGGATAGCCAAGGGCAATTGTTGTATGCAGGTAGAGGAAGAGGAAGACACAACCGAGGTGCTTCAAGAGGAAGAGGAGGATATCAAAGCAACCAAGGAGGTCAAGGACAACAAGAAAATGCAGGTCAAAGAGGTGGAAGAGCCACAAATAGAGGAAGAGGTGCAACATTTCGTGGAAGAGGACAAGCCACTTCAAATGGATGCTTTGTATGCGGTAAGCCCGGTCATTTTGCAAATGAATGCTATCATAGAGCTCAAAGACAAGGGAATCAAAGCAACAACAACAACAATTATAGAGGGCAAGGTAATTATGCAAACACATCATCCAGCCAAGGGAATGATTATTTACTTGCCATGAGGTATGGTGAAGATACAACTCAAGCTAGTGAAGATGTACGGTATGTAGACAGTGGATGTAGCAATCATATGTCATGTCGAAAGGAGTTTTTTAGTAATTTGCAGGTCCCAAAGCATCAAGGGCATGTGGAAAGAGGTGATAACTCAGAGCATATCATTCAACATGTGGGAGATATCAGTTTGGAAGGAAATCAAAGAGCAAAGTGCTTATCAGAGGTATTACATGTCCCTACTATTACCAAAAACTTGATTTCGGTAGGCCAAATGGTAGAAAAAGGCTATCAAGTTAGGTTCAATGAAAGAGGATGTTTTGTTGAGGATCCAAGGGCAGGTTTCAAGCTCATAGCAAAAGGAAAAAAGCAAGGGAGAATGTTCACAATGGACATAAATCAGCCACACCATTCAATGTATGTCACATATGGAGACAAGAGGATAGCAGATTTGGATCTATGGCATAAACGAATAGGTCACATCAACCTACAAAAGCTCAAGGACATGCAAAGGAGGAGCTTGGTAAGAGGCCTACCAAATTTTACATCTAAAATGTTGCATGAAATTTGTGTAGCTTTCCAACAAGGAAAACAATCAAGGCTGCCCTTCAAGAAGAGTACCTATGTAAGTGCAAATGTTTTAGACCTCATTCACACGGATGTTTGGGGTCCAACAAGAGAAGCATCCCTTGCTGGAAATAGGTATTTTGTAACCTTCATTGATGACTTTTCAAGGAAAGTGTGGTTGTATTGCATTAGAAACAAATCAGATGTGTTCCACTACTTCAAGAAATTCAAAGCACAGGTGGAAAAGGAATCTGGCAAGTTTATCAAAACTTTGAGATCCGATGGAGGGGGAGAGTATTTCTTCCATGACTTTTCTGAATTTTTGCAGGTCAATGGCATCAAAAGACAATTTACATGCAGGTATACCCCTCAACAAAATGGGGTAGCAGAGAGAAAGAACAGACACATAGCAGAGGTAGCAAGGTGTATGCTCAACGAAATGAATATGCCGCATTGTTATTGGGGAGAGGCTACATATATAGCCACATACATCATGAATAGATGTCCTACATCAGGTATACATCATCTAACCCCTGAGGAAGCATGGAGTGGAAGAAAACCTTGCATTTCACATCTTAGAATCTTTGGTTGTATATGCTATGTACATGTACCTCAAGAGTTGAGGTCAAAGTTAGATGCCAAATCTGAAAGGTGTATTTTTTTGGGATATTCTATGGAACAAAAGGGGTATAAATGCTATAATCCCATCACCAAGGAGCTGAAGGTAAGTAGGGATGTTGTCTTTGATGAGTTGAAGCCTTGGTATGCATGCACAAGTCCATTGCAGGTTGAAGACATAGGTGAGACAGATTTGAAGAATGATGGTAGAGTTCAAGAAAGCATGGATTTGAGTGGTCCAAGCAACTCATGCAACACAAGGACACCCTCACCATGGAGTGGAAGGCTTAGGGAAAGAGAGACCAGCTCTGAAGAAAGCAAAGTCAAAGGCAAAGAGAAGATTTCAGTTGAAGAAGGAAGCTATGTGGACGAGAGCATGTTGGAAGATGAAGAGATAGAAGAAGTTCAAACTCCAGGAGTGGCTAAACAAAGAAAGAAGATGGCAACCACACCAAAAGGAAGTGAAAGAAGGTCTTCAAGAGTAAGATATCCAGTACAAAGGTTAACATATGATAATTTCATTGCAAAGCATTATGCATACATGACTCAGGTAATCAAGGACAAAGAACCAAATAGTTATGAAGAAGCTAAGGATTGCAAGGAATGGCAAGAGGCAATGAAGGAAGAGCTCAAAGCACTTGATGAGAACCATACTTGGAGCTTGGTACCAGCTCAAGAAGGCATGAAGGTGATAGGTAATAAGTGGGTTTACAAAATTAAAAGAAATTCAGATGGTTCCATTGCTAGGTACAAAGCAAGGTTGGTGGCGAAAGGCTTCTCCCAAAGCTACGAGATAGATTATGATGAAACTTTCAGCCCCGTAGCCAAGATGCCAACAAATAGGACTTTGATTGCAGTGTCCACATCAAGGAAATGGAGCTTATATCAGTTGGATGTGAAGAATGCCTTCCTCAATGGAGAGCTTGAAGAAGTAGTCTACATGAGCCAACCTCAAGGATTTGCTAGTATGAGGTCCCCAAATCATGTTTGCAAGCTAAGGAAAGCACTATATGGACTAAAGCAAGCCCCAACGGCCTGGAATCAGAGATTAGTGGATTATTTATCAAGTTTTGGATACAAAGAAAGTGTTGCAGATCCATCACTTTACATGAAGAAGCAAGGAGACAAGACGGTATATATATGCATCTATGTGGACGATTTGATCATCACAGGAAGTGATATTGCAGGTATTAAAGATATCAAATCAAAGCTAGGAAAGGAGTTCAAGATATCTGATCTTGGAGCACTAAAATACTTCTTGGGAATAGTGGTAATCTATGCACACAATGGCATCTTCTTGATTCAAAGAAAATACTTATTGGATGTGCTATACAGGTTTGGTATGAGTGGTTGTAAGCCACTTTCTCAGCCCATGGAGCCCAATACAAAGTTGGTTGCAGGTCAAGGAGAGGCTATACAAGATATTACACTATATAGAAGCATAATTGGTTCATTAATTTATGCTACATTCACTAGACCTGATCTTGCATATGTAGTAGGTGTTCTCTCTCAATTTTTGCATACACCTACTCATGATCATCTTATGGCGGCAAGAAAGGTGCTTCGTTACATCAAGCACACCATCAACCAAGGTCTATTTTACTCATATGATGCTGATCTAAGTGTCAAAGGATATAGTGATGCTGATTGGGCAGGTAGCAAGGATGATCGAAGGAGTACATCGGGTTATGTTTTCATGATAGGTAAAAAAGTGATCTCTTGGAGCTCTAAGAAGCAACCCACTGTTGCTCTTTCATCCACAGAGGCTGAGTACAGAGGTTTAGCATTGGCTACATGTGAGCTATTATGGCTTAAGAAGCTACTTAAGGACTTGGAAGTGGAAGTGCAGGAGTTTCCTCTTTTTGGAGACAACATTTCAAGCATCTATCTAGCTAACAATCCCATGTTTCATGCAAGGAGCAAGCACATAGAGGTTCATTACCACTTCGTTAGAGAAAAGGTGATGGCAAAAGAGCTAGATATAAGGTATGTGAACACTAAAATGCAGGTTGCAGACATGATGACAAAGTTTCTTGAAGGTACAAAGCTTGGAGGATTCAAGGAAGCTATCAACATAAGAGACATAGGCTGAAGCAACAAAGGAAAAGACTTGAGCTTGAGGGGGAGTGTTGAAAGTTTTTCAAGCTCAAGAGTGTGGGAACATGCCCCAAATTGAACCTTCCACATCATCCACAATCAAAGGAGGCTGATTTCCACGAGTTGGAGGCATCAAATCATGCCCATAATGGAAAGAATTTGATTAGATAAGATTTAGCTCACCTCTTGATGTGATTGGACCTCACTTTTGACATGTATATGCTTTTGATTGGTTAAAGAGGTTAGTATGAGGTCTTTAAAACCTCTAATGAGTTGTATTATGACTTAGAGTCGTGGAAATACGTGCCCAAGCTGCCCCCTTGCATAAGCACACCCCCTACTAGCTGTTCTTTGCATATTTTGCAGAAATTTCACTTTTACACACTCTATCTATCTAGATGTTTTTGGCAGACCCCCCGGTCTTGTAATTGTTGTTTCTCCTTCATCCGGAATCCATTTGCAATGACTTTTGTCTTGTTGGAAAGCTTATAAGTTCTACTTTGTCTGGTATAAGTCTCAGGTTCAGTGCCTGCACATGTGCAGAGAAATGTCCAGAACAGTGTCTGTCCAGTTAGCTCATACTCTGTGAAGAGATCAAGTTATCTGTTTTGTTGCAGCTGGTTGAGGCATCATCCAGTATCCAAATGGAGTGATTTTACTCTCATTTGAAAGCTCTTAAAGTCTAGTTTATGCTTGCAAAATTTCATTTTCAGTCTCTGCATATACTCAGAGAAACTCAGAAAATACAGAACTTATGTCTGAAAAATTTCAGGATCCTAGGAGGGTTCATTTGCTTTTGTTGTGCAGATAGGAGTGTTTATCCTCCAACAATTTCTGGCACTGTTCTCTGGGATCCTACCTGGGAACGAGGTTTTGCTATCTCTGGTACTTGTTTGGCTACATGTTTCCATAGCTCTGGCCTTACTTTGAGTAGCTCTTCTAAGGTGAGGTTGCACTGTAGTTTAGTGTTTTTCACTACCTCTGTGTTCCTAGGTATGACTAAGTCCTCATTTTGTACCATGACTGTGGGTGCTCTCATACAAGTAGACTTAGCTTCCCATGGGCCTGTGAAGTGGGGTAATTCTTGCAGAGAGTTAGACTCAAAGTCTAATCTTTCCTGAGATTGGGTGCTCTCATGCTCCTCATAAATGGATGGGATGTCTTGTGGAAATTGGTCGTGTGCATCATCCACAAGTTCAATGGGAGGAGGGACTTCACTCTCTTTAGCCCATTTGTCTTCTTGAATCTCTCGTAGGAATTTTTGTGTGAACCGATTCATAGAAGATTATGTGTCTGGCTCCGTAGAGTTAGGCACATAGGCTTCCTGGGTGGGAAGACCTGCTCTTTCACTTGCCTTGTCCTTGTGTTGAGAGGCGGGTTCCTTTTCTGATTGTGCAATTAGCCTCTCTATTCTTTCTAACAGTCCTTCAAAGTGCAACTGCGTCTTGGCTAAGCTAGATATGTTAAAAAGGCGGCTGGCTTCAAACATGGTTTGAGCCAACTCCACCATCTTAGCACAAATTTTAGTTTGTTCAAGCTCTAATTCTGCTCTAGGGTAGCACTTTCCATGATCAGTTACGTTTGGCCCATCTTGGATTCTAGCTTGATATGCTTTAAGCATCATGTTTAGGTCCTCGGGAGTGGGATCTGCTAGGACTGATCCTACTCTAGGGGGTGGTGGGATTAGGTGAGGCGGGTTGAAAGGTGGCGGGTCAGATGGAGTTGGGAATGGTGGAGGTGGGGTAGTGTGAGAGGGAGTTTGAGATGTGAGTTCGGTTATCCTGGCTCTCATTTCTCTTAGACTTTCCTCAAGTTTACTCATTTTCTTTGCCCGTTACCTTTTCATTCTTTCACGACTATCTCTCCAAGCTCTAGTCCTCTTCTTTGTCATGCTCTTTGTTTCACTAACATCTGGGCTCTTTTCCTGGCCTACACTTTGGTTCTGCTGCAAGGCTTGGGCTCTAGTGATTACTTGCACTAGTGTAGTGGACCTCACACTTCCTGTGGAGTCTACAACTAACCCTACGACATTGATAGGAGTGATTTTTGGCATATTATTAGGATTCTTTGGGCAGTCTCGAAGGAGATGCTCTTTTCCACACTCCTGGCAATAGCCCTGGATCGTCACTGACTGGGGTTGTGTAGGTGGAGGCAAAGGACAATCATGAATGAGATGATATCCCTAACATCTGTAGCATGGTTCTTTAGGAAATGGGGGTCTTACTTGCCTAGGTTGAGGTCTAGAGTTGGGGTTTGCGTACATGACATTAGCATACTCTGGCTCCCAGTGAGGTTCACTCGGTTCCTCACTGTAGTAAGACTCACCATGTTCGGGAGACTGCATGTAGTAAGCCTGGGCACTATCAACATGTGTAGAATCAAATCTATGGTCACTGGGATCACTTTCTGAAATTAATGGTGTTACTGGGACTATAGCTCTATTCAGGTTTTCTTCTGCAGCAGCATACTTTACCGGAACCACATTAGTAGGAGTAGGTGGTTGTTGTGCTAGCATTGGCTGGGGTCTCAGTTGGGCCTGATATTGTGGTTGATAATTTTGTTGAGGCCTAGTATACTGTTGGGGTGGGTATTGACTCTAGTATCTGCCTTGTTGGTATGGCTGAGGGTAGGTTTGCCTAACCGCTTGCTTATTGTATGGGCAGTCTTGTGTTGAGGGATTTGTGTATCTTCGTTCTATGGTGCAGTACTGGCTACTAGGATTTACTAGGGGTTGAGCCATAATGGGACATACATTCGCCATATGGTCACCTCCACAAGTATAGCATCTTTTCACTGGGGCAAATCTTGGGATCTGTTTGCTAGTGACACCTAATTTCTGAGCTACTTTTTCTGCTAAATCCTCAATTGATGTGGATTGCGAGGAAGAGAGGCTAGAGGCACTATCTGAGTCTTTGTAGATTTTGGAAAGCTCTAGTTCCTTCCCTAGGTTATCCTCGATGTCAATGCACATGCGTACACACTCTTCTATGGTCCTAGGGTCCTTCAAGTACACATATGATCTCAATTTGGTACTTAGCAATCCATCCAAGAACAGAGCCACTTGCTTAGCTAGTGTGGGTAACTCAGGGACAGGGCATCTCTCTAGGTATTGCATAAATCTTCTTCCAACAAGTCTCACGGTCTCTTGAGGGGTTTGCTTGAAGTTGTGAATCAGCGAGGAAGTGTTATGTCTTATGCCACTTTTAGAGAATTCGATAATGAATGCCTCTAGAAGTTGGTCTATGCTCCTGAACTACCTCTCGTTTAGTGGCTGAAACCATGTCAGGGCGGTGTTCCTAAGGGTTAGACCAAAGGCATTGTATTGCGTAAACAGATCTTCCACTTGTTCAGCTCTCAAGACTTGCCTAAACTCAGCCACATGATTGTACGGATCTCCAGTGCCATCGAAGTAGTTCTTCATGGACTTAACTAGTTGAGTCAGTCTCAAAGTCCTTGTGTGCACTCTAGGTCGTGGTAGAGGGAACTCATCCTCACTTCTTTGATTCCTGGGAGCTCTAAGTACCTCAGGTTCTACTTTATGTGTTTCCATCCTCGTTCTTTCTCTGCCCCCTGGGTTGGCAAAGCTTACTTCTAGCCTATCTCTACTTCTGTCTCTTTGAGTTCCATGAGCTTGGGATGTTCCAGCTCCAGGGTGACCATAGGACACGTTCGATCTTGGTTGGGGGAAAACGAATTCACCCTTCCAAGTATAAGCATGCCTGTCATGTTCTCTAACCACAAAGATCCTCTCTGAAGTGTGATCAAAGTAAGTCACTCTGCCTGGGCTATCAGGATCTTTGAGCTCATAGATCAGGATTGACCCTACATCATTTGGCCTATTTGATTTATACCTCCAAAAGGCTTCATCAATCTCTTGATTTAGGAGCAAATCTATACTCTTATTGTCCTGGGGAACCCACTCAGGATTGAGGAATCTAGTAAGAACAGATTTCCCTCGAGGGGTCCTAGGCTCTCCTCCTACGTTCCCTTGTTCTAGGTCATCTATGTCCGTCTCAAGGATCACATTCCCGAATTCATCTGTCCTCTCCGGGTGAATGGTGACTACGTATACGGTTCCTTCTTTATCCAGGTATGCTCCATTTTCGAACTTGACAGTTGAGCGTTCTAGTCCAATGGACTGGTCCGGGTTTTTAATCTAGACCACGGATCTTCCCAGGCCGTCCTCATAGATGCTAGCACCTAATCGGTTGGTCCTAAGGTATTCCAGCTGCGTCTTGTAGGGGCCTTCCACCCTATACAAATATGGCACACCTGAACTTCCTGTAGGTCTATCCATACCTTGGGACATCTCTGATTCACTAGTCTCGGAGCTAGGGTAATGCGAGTGGTGACTCAACTGCTAGGCCCAAGACGTAGCAGTATGATTAACGCTAGCCTCCGAAGACCTAAGACTTTGTCTATCCCTTACTAGATGTCGTCCTGATCTAAGGTTCATATGCCTATTTAAGTAGCCCCTATTTTGCCCAAGTACAACCTTGTTGCTGAGTTCTTTTGTACCAATTAGTTGATTCCTTTTTATGTTGATTATCGTGTTTATACTCTTGCCTGATATCACGTCATCAAGAGCATTTGAGTGTTTTTCGTACTTTTAGGTTGATCGTTCCATTTTAGGTTCTTTTCCTTTAAGTTATCGACAGTACAGAGATTATGTTTTTAGCTTGAGCTTGAGTTTTTAGGTAGTCTTCAACTTGAATACTGCCTATCGTCGCCTTGGTTTACTTCTAGCACTATTTGTACTTAGCCTGAGCTAGGAATTGACAGAGGGTGTTGAGAGTATTCCGACCTTACTTGTTGATCCCTTGCTTTATGATGCTCAAGGACCCGATTCTCAATCTGCAAACAAACCTTGTCTTGGATGCTCTCAATTGCTTTCAATGGACCTATGAAAGTCCCAAAATTAGCTCAAGACTTAAATTTCAAATGACAGACAGATCACGTTCATGAATGTAATGTGGATATCAATTATGTTCCCTGTCTTTATTGCACACAATTCTAGAGATCCCTTGGTTTTGTTCCCCCTAGGTATGGTATTTGATACACAAGATTTTTCTCAAGACACACTTGTAAGAACCTCACAAATCACTAATTGCTAGACCAATATGCCCAAAAACTATCCCCAAAACTTGGAACAAAACCCTAAAATTTTTTGGCCGAAAAGCCTGTCAATCGCGATCGACAAGTGTGTCAGTCGCGATTGACAGAGGTGTCCTTCGAGGCCTGTCAGTCGCGATCGACACGTCAATCGCGATCGACAATGTCAATCGCGATCGACAGAGTCGATCGTGGGTCCTGTCAATCGTGATCGATGGTGTCAATTGCGATCGACATGTGTTCCGAGATTTTCGCCATAAATTCAGTCAATCGGGGCTGTGTCCGTCGCGATGGACACGTGGCAACGCGTGAATTCAGTCAATCGCCAAAATTCAGTCGGTCGCGATCGACGGTGTCAATCGCGACTGACAGAGGTATCAGTCGTGGCTGTCGATCGCGATCGACGGTGTCAATCGCGATTGACAGGGTCAGTCGGTCGTCTCTGTCGGTCACGATCGACAGATCTGTCGGTCACGATCGACAGATCTGTCGGTCGCAATTGACAGATGTTGTCGATCGTGGCTGTCGATCGCGATCGATGGTGTCGGTCACGATTGACAGAGAAACACAGAATTTTTAAGTTTTGCTTAGTGATTTGGAATGTGCTCTTTATGCTTGTTACAGTGGTGCACTTTGTTTTACCAAATGATTGAATTTTCTGTCGATCGCGATCGATAGAGGTCTGCAACATAGAGACAGTTCTGAGCGTTTTCGTACCTGCGCAGCGTGCTGGACACGATGATACAACAAATACCTGCAATGAAGCTCAAGAAACATGCAAAAACAGCACACACAAACAGCTCTCTTGCTCTCTCTCACAAGTGGAATGAGGAAAATGAGGCGGAGAAGGTGATATAATCAAAAAACTGAAATTTTTCGCGATGATGGAGATGGAGATCGGATATGGAGGAGATGATGAAGGTGATGATGATGGTGAGGTAGGAAAGAGAAAAATAAGAAAAGTAAAGGAATTACCTACAACGCCAACGTCTCAATTCTACATCTTATCATCACATGCTCGTCCTCAAAGCTCGATCCCCGGCAACGGCGCCAAAATTTGGTGTAGCTCAGTGATGAGTAGCACCTCCTTTAATGTCAATCTGGGAAGACGTGAGGATGGTATGATGCCCTCGAGCAAGTGAAGGCACAAGTGCGTGAGTGCAAAGCACACTAACATGCACACACATACACACACGCGTGCACACAAGGCAAGAGAAAGAGTGAGAAGCAATGGAGCTCTTTAGATTACTTTCAAAAAGCTCATACAAGTTCAAATCAATTACAAGCTAACCTCAAAAATGAGCTCTATAGCTCTATTTATAGTTTTTGACTAGGTTTTGGCCGTGTCCAGACCTAATGTCCGGTCTAGTTAAAAATTAGGTTCTAGGGCCTATTTGAAGACTCAAATGAAGTCTAAAAATTATGAAAATTGGTAGGTAGCTACTTCGAATGCTCCTCAAGCTCAAGGACTCCTTGGCTTGCACAAAATGGAGCTACAAAAATATGAAATGGTATCTACAATGGCTTTTAGTGATGAAAATCACTATTGTTGTAGGGATTTCTTCTAACGATTTGACATACATATCTTCGAGCTCCCTACTTGCTCCTTCTCCTTGTGTGTCCACCTCTTTGATATGCTTTAGTGTCCTGAAAAAATATTGGCCTACTTGCCGGATCGTCGTTGACTACCCCGTCTGCTTGTGCTTTCTCTTCTCTCTGACTCCCTTCGTAAGCTTCCTTGCCTTGTGAGTCCTTCCGTTCCAACAGAGAGACCTACAAGAAGCTCCGGAGTGCCATATTTACATAGGGTAGAAGGCCATTACAAGACGCAACTCGAATACCTTAGGACCAACTGATTAGGTGCTAGCATCTATGAGGACGGCCTAGGAAGATCTGTGGTCCAGATTAAAAACCCTGACCAATCCATTGGACTAGAACATCCAGCGGTCAAGTTTGAAAATGGAGCATACTTGGACAAAGAAGGGATAATATATGTAGTCAACAGTCATCCAGATAGGACAGATGAATTTGGGAATGTGATCTCAGAGACCGACATAGGTGACCTGGAGCAAGGAAACATGGGTGTAGAACCTAGAACCCCCCGAGACAAATCTGTTCTCACCTTACACTAGAGTGGATTCCCCAAGACAATAAGAGCATAAATCTACTCCTGAACCGAGAGACTGATGAAGCCTTTTGGAGGTATAGATCTGATGAGCCGAATGAGGTAGGAACAATCATGATATATAAGTTCAAAGATCCTGATAGCCCAGGCAGAGTGACCTACTTAGATCACGCTTCAGAGAGGGACTTTGTGGTTACAGAAAACGATAGGCATGCTTACACTTGGAAAGGTGAATTTATTTTCCCCCAACCAAGATCGAATGTGTCCTTTGGTCACCCCGGAGCTGGAACATCCCATGCTCATGGAACGCAAAGAGATAGACATAGAGATAGACCGGAGGTAAGCTTTGCCAACCTAGTGGGAAGAGAAAGAACGAGAACGGAAACAAATAGAATGGAACCTGAGGGACTTAGAGCCCCAAGGAACCAAAGGAATGTGGATGAATTCCCTCTACCAAGACCTAGAGAGCACACGAGGATTTTGAGACCGACTCAGCTAGTTAAGTCCATGAAGAACTACTTCGATGGCACATGAGACCCATATGATCATGTGGCCGAGTTTAGGAAAGTCTTGAGAGCTGAACAAGTTGAGCACCTATTCACGCAGTATAATGCCTTTGGTCTAACCCTTAGGAACACAGCCCTTACGTGGTTTCAGCTATTGAATGAGAGACAGTTCAGGAGCATAGACCAACTCTTAGAGGCTTTCATCACCGAATTCTCTAAAAGTGGCATAAGGCATAATACTTCCTCATTGATACACAGCTTCAAGCAGACCCCTCAAGAGACCCTGAGACTTGCAGGAAGAAGGTTAAGGCAGTATCTTAAGAGATGCCATGTTCCTGAGTCACCCACACCTGCCAAACAAGTGGCTTTATTCTTGGATGGATTGCTAAGTACAAAGTTGCGATCCTATGTGTACTTGAAGGACCCTAGGGCCATAGAAGAGTGTGTACGCATGTGCATCGACATCGAGGATAACCTAGGGGAGGAGTTAGAGCTTTCCAAAATCTACAAAGATTCAGATAGTGCCTCTAGTCTCTCTTCCTCGCAATCCACATCAATTGAGGAACTTGCGGAGAAAGTAGCTCAAAAACTAGGTGTCTCTAGTAAACAAATTCCTAGATTTGCCCGAGTAAAGAGGTGTTATACGTGCGGTGGTGACCATATGGTGAACGTATGTCCCATAATGGCTCAACCCCAAGTGAACCCTAGCAGCCAATATTGCACCATACAACGGAGATACACTAATCACACAGCACACGACTACCCATACAATAAGCAAGAAGTTAGGCAGACCTACCCTCAGCCCTATCCACAACAGGGAAGATACCAGAACCAGTACCCTCCACAGCAATATGGTAGACCACAGAAATCCTATCAACAACGCTACCAAAACCAACCAAGGCCTCAACCTGTGTTAGCTCAACAATGTCCAATCCCAGCTAATGTGATTCCTGTGAAGTATGCTGCTACTGAGGAAAATTTGAATAGAGCCATAGTCCTAGTGACTCTGTTGCTTTCAGAAAGTGACCCGAATGATCATAGTTTTGATTCCACTCACATAGATAGTCCACAGGATTACTATATGCAGTCTCTTGAACATGGTGAATCCTACTATAGTGAAGAACCAAGTGAACCTAATTGGGAGCCAGAGTATGAAAATCTCATGTACACAAATCCCAACACTAGACCTCAACCAAGGCAGGTAAGACCCGGATTCCCTAGGGGACCATGCTATAGATGTCAAGGAGATCACCTCATTCATGATTGCCCAATGCCTGTATCTACACAACCACAGTCAGTAACAATACAAGGCTTTTGTCAAGATTGCAGAAAGGAGCATCTCTTACAAGATTGCCCAAAGAATCCCAATAATTAACGTTATTGGCTTAGTTGTAGACTCAACAGGAAGTGTCACTTCCACTGCACCAGTGCAAGTGGTCACAAGAGCCTAGGCTTTGCAACAGAACCCAGGAATAGGTCAGGAGAAGAGTGCAGAGGTTAGTGAAACCGAGAGCATAGCCAAGAAACTGTCGAGAGCCTAGAGGGATAGCCAAGAGAGAATGAAAAGACAATGTTCTAAAAGGATGAGCGACTTAGAAGAAAGCATAAGAGAAACAAAAGCCAAAATTGTTGAACTCACCTCTCAAACAAACTCTCACATACCACCACCCTCATTTCCACCACCATCTGTTCACCTACCTCAGACCATCCCACCACCCCCTAGAGTAGGATCAGTAGTAGCTGACCCCACTCCTGAAGACATAGATATGATGCTTAAGGCATATCAGGCCAGAATCCAAGAAGGGCCAAATGTAACGGATCATGACAAGTGCTACCCTAGAGCTGACCTAGAGATAGAAAGAACCAAGCTATGCGCGAAAATGGTCGAGTTGGCTCATACCATGTTTGAAGCCAGTCGCCTCTTCAATTACTCTGGCTCAGCTAAGACACAATTGCACTTGGATGGACTCCTAGAGAAGTTAGAGAGCATAATTGCAAGATCTGCCAAGGAAGAAAAAAATCAAGGAAAAGATGAGGCAAGTAAAAGAATAAGCCTTTCCCCACAGGAAGCTTTTGTGCCCAATTCCACTGAACCAGACACCTCCTCTTCTATGAATAGGTACACACCAGAATTCCTACGAGAGATTCAAGAAGACAAATGGGCTAATGAAAGTGAAGTCCCTCCTCCCATTGAACTTGTGGATGACACGTAGGATCAATTCCCACAAGATATTCCTTCCATTTACGGAGAGCCGGAGAGTGCACAAAGTCAAGAGAGGTTAGACTTTGAGTCTAACTCCCTACAGAAATTACCCCACTTCATAGGCTCGTGGGAAGCCAAGTCTACTTGTATGAGAGCACCGACTGTCATGGTAAGAAACGAAGACTCAGTCATACCTAGTGTTTGTTATTGATCTTTGGAGTTGTCCTCTCCAATCATTTAGCATAAAGAATCAACAAGACATCTTTATTTTGTCAACCCTGGAAGTATTCTTGAGACCACAGCCCCTTCAAGATGATAGAATCCAAGAAATAAGAGAATAATGGCTGGAATTCTGAGAATAGTGAAGATGAAGAGGAATTTCTAGGGTTTGGATTATCTTGAGCAAATCTCCACCATTTTCTACAATCTTGGTGTCTATTGCATGCTATTTTATCAGCAGAACACAATTATAAAGTCAAAAGCAAAAAATATCACCTGTATCATACAGACGAGACAATCGCGATTCTGTGCAAACAGACGATTTTCAGCTCCAACACCATTTTTCATCAACTTATCACTCAACACAACAATATTCAGCTCTCTTCATACACATTCAACAGATTTACACAATAGAAGCTCACAAATCTCCATGGATACACAAGAACTAGACTCACAAATCAAAGAAACCACACAAAAGAGGAGAAACACGATTTTTAGCAGAAACTCCTTCTCCATTCACTTAGATAGCATGTACACAAATGATTAACCAACCCCCTCATAATAGAGGAAATTGGCTTATATACATTTTCAAGTGTCCCTTTTCACACTTGAATTTTGGTCCTTTCCTCTATTATTCTAAAAATATGCTATCTAGGAGTTTCCAAAAATTCTAGAAAAAATACATAAGATTGTATCCTATATAAGGAAGACTCTTCCTTATTTTTACAACAATTGCATAAATATTTTTACAAATTTCTATCATTTTACAATTATTTTCCTTCAAAAAGGTTTCCAAAAATGCATCTTCCAACATCCTTCCCCTCCTAAGCCTTTCGGCTCCTGATGAAAGATTTTCCTGCTCTTCTGCACTGATCACTTTTCTTCACTTCTTCTTTCTTTGGTATACTTGTGACAGCAAATCATGACTTTTTCTTTCTGTGACATTTAAATTATTGACCATTTCAAATAATGCCTTCCTCCACTCTACTGCAGCCTCTGGTTTATCTATGACATCCTTCTTCAAGTATTCTGTATAGGCAGCTTCATATGCTGTAAGTCTAGACTTTGTAACAACTGATAGATTTCCAAAAATCTCTGACTCTCTTTCAAAAAACCCATAATCAAAGGCATCTTCAAAAATTTGCAAGTAATGACTGCCCAAAAATATCACTCTGCTATAATATCCCATTAAGCATATTCTGTCAGGTGTTTCGCTCAAATCAAATACTAATGCGTCTGTTGGAGAGTTAAAGCCGATATAATTCAAGGTTCTGATATCTGTGTCAGTATAAGTTTCTATACAAGCCAAAATTAATCTCATTATTCTTATAAGGAGAATACAAGCAGGGTCATTGACATCTTTGTATGTAGCTATTACGGACTCAGCAGTATTCACCATGTAACTCTTTGTAGGCCATGTGCCTGCCTTTGGACCTGCTACTTTCGGGAAATTTAACCACTTAGGTGGAATCTGACCTTCTCTTCTTCTCTCCCAAAAAGTTGCCCATTCCCTCCTTCATGCCACTAGACAGTAAGCTCGTTTGATCTTTAAATGAAGAGGTGCCTCTTTCCAGATTTTCCTACATTCTTTGTTGGCATCCAATCATTTGTTTCTCCACTTTGGATTGGCTCTTTCAAATAGTTCTTTAGTCACATTGATGTCCTCTTCATACTCAAGGTATTTGTTTGGAGGTAGCCCAACTCTGGCCAATTGATAATTCTTTATACTCTCCAAAATCATACATAACGGTATTCCCAATCCATCTGCAGCCCAGTGATGCTGATCTGGATTGATTCCTTTATTTAATGCAAATGTGACAATTTGCTCTTCATACTCATCATGCATTTTCCTGATAAACTCCATTCTGGAATCTCTACTTGTCAGCAACTTTTTCACAAAATCTTCAGAATATTCCCCTTCTAATCTTTTGTCTGTTGGTTCACTGTCAGGTTGTAGTCCCTCAATATTTTCTACCCCATATTCTTCTGCCTGTGTGGTTTCCACATGTGTTTCTTCCTGAATCTGCGGTTTATCCAATTTCTTCTGCAATTCCTCTATAGTCATCATCAAACTTCCATTCTATTGTGCCCATAGTTCTCTTTCTTTTTTCCATTCATTCTGTTCCTTTTCTCTCTTTGTCTGCCAATCACTCCTTTCCTTTTCCATATCCACGTATAGCTTATTATACCCTCTCATAGACGTAGCAGCATGTGTACTAGCTTGCTTTTCTAATTCTTTGGCTTCTTTCAATTCTCCTTGTAACCTCTGAATCTCCTTATGTAATCCTTCCTTTTCTTCCTCTGTCAATTGACCTGTCTGACTTTCCTCCTTCAATTGTCCTTCCTCTAATAGTAGCTTATTGATTTCTTCATTAGATTTAGTCAAAATTTGATAGGAAGTTTGCAGAGTTCTATATCTCCCCTCAATCTTTCTCAATTCTTTTTCCAATTTATTGCTCTGCTCTGTTAGTTGTATACTCTTTTCTTCCAAGTACTGAATCTTATTTTGCTTCTGAACTTCTAGCTCTTCCAAAGCAATTATTTTATTGGAAAACTCCTCATTTTTCTCTTGCACCATCCTTAGTTGCTCTGCTATTTGCTCCTTTTCTCTTTTATGCTCTTTAATAATCATACTGCCTTTTTCAAATTCCGACTCTGCCACCATCCCTGAAATGATCATGTTCCGGCTAGAGGGTCTGAACTGTTCAATGTTATTCATGATGAGTTGACATGCTGATCTTATACTCTTTGGTATTCTTTCCAATCCTCCTTCCATTGCTATTTGTTTGGTTTCTAGCTGTTTGTCCTCCTTGCATTCACTATCCTCTTCCTCTTCTTCTTCATATTCTATAATCTTGGCCTTGTTTTCTTCATTGATTGGATGAATGTCCAATGTTTCTAAATGTGCCATGTCTTCTTGAACACCTGAATTCTTTTGCTCTAATACATCTGAGATCAGCTTCATTTCCTATACCTTTTCTTTCTCCAACACCTGTTGAGTTTCTTCAGAAAGATATCCCTCCTTTACTTGTATCTCCTTTTCCTAGCTTAAAGTTTCCTGGAACAGATTATATTCAGTTTCCTTACCAAGGTTTCCATGACATTCACCTGCTTGTTCTTCCTGTCTTTCCTTTTCCTGGGCTAGAACTGATTCAGTTATTTGGAAATCTTTCACCTGATCATTACTTCTCTCCTCTTTGTGTCCTTCCTCCTACTCATCAATATCCATGAGGTCCATTGCTACCTCTTGTTCTTGATCCTCATTGGATGTGAATTCCTCATTGTTCTTCAAATCATGCAGCACATCCTTTATACTCTGAATGATCCTCTTTTCCACTACTTTCCCTGAAAGCTTTTGAACATTGCCTTCTTCAAATATTTCCTATGCTTCTTGTAGTGGATCTTGATCTGTGCCTTTTTGTTCTATGATTGAGCTGCACACTTGTGCCTTCTTGGCTATTTCTTCTATGCTCTCATCCAGTTTAAAGTAGGTCTGTGAGGGTTTTGTCCATATAGATTTCATCCCAATATGCACTATTCCACAACTATCTTCTTCCCTTATTTCACTTGCTTGTTCTATCATTACTGCTTTTCCCTTCATTATCCTTCTTTCATCTTCCAAACTGAGCTGTTTTTCTGCCTGCTCCTGAAGTGGTTTCTCCTGAGACTTCTTCTTCAATTCCTCAGGTGTCTTTTGTTTCTCAGAGGTTTGTATAATGACATTAGGAGTATTTGGTATTGATAAATTTAAACTCTTTAACAGAAAACTCTCAATATCACTGTCAGAATCAGAAGAAAAGTGTGAAGGCCCTCCTATGTCTGGTTCTGTGGGTCTTGATACTTCTTCCACAATGGATGGCTTCTAAGTTTCCTCCATGATTACTTCCTCCCTCTCTTTGGTGATAATGGTTTCAACTATGGATTTGCCCTTTCTCTTCTTGGTCAATTTCTTCTTTTGTACCGGTTTCTTAGGAACCTTCTTTTTCACCACAATGGTGGTTCTGGTCTCTGGAGGTCCTTGTAATTCCTTAAAATAGGCTAGCAATTCAACCTCTTTTCTGACAAACACCTCCTCAGTTTCAGCTGTCATCATTTGATCATGGAGAGCTTCGTAGTGCTCCACCTCCTCCTGAACCCAGTCTGTAGCTTTGCATGAATAGTCTTTCAGCATTTTCTGGTATTGTGCTTCATACATAGCTCTCTTATTATTCCCTTGGGTTAAATAGGTGTATAATTGCTCTTTGCTTGTTTATGGTGGATGTGGTTCACTAGAGGCTTGAACCTGTCTCTGTGCCTCCTCATGTTCCTCTTTTGTGGCTTCCTCCATTTCTAGTTCCACTTTCCTTGGGTCCAACCTTCTTTTCTTTACAGGAATTACTTCCTCAGATATCATCTTCCTTTTCATACCTGTTCCCCTCATGCGGGTTTGTCCTTCTGTTTCCCTTTCAGTCATTTTCCTTAGAGGACTCTTGATTCCAGCTATAAGATTTCTGAAATACTGTGCCTCTGGAGCCAATTTCAGTTGATCTTCCATCCCTAGAACATGATAAATGATTCTTCTTAAGAACTGGGCCCATTCATGAACTTCTTCTGTTCCCAGTGTTTTGCTGCTTCTTTTAGCTGTTCATGGATGTATGGTGAGACATCCATTACTCCAAAAGGTTTGGTTCTATCTTTGTTGTTGAACATCAATAATGTCACTAACTTATGCGGCATGGTATACCTTGGTAATTTCAGAAAACAAAAGTATTGTAAAAACATCCTTACAGCATATTCTTCATTCTCCCTTCCTTTAAAATCAGTGAATTTTGCATATCCTGTGTAAGTTTCCTTATTCTTTTTGACAAAACTCGGGTCAAGTTTGGTTCCCATTGTGTAGAATTGCAGTGCTGCTCTGATATGTTCTGCCTTGTTAGTGATACCTACTTCCTGATTATCCTTATTTTTGACTTTGCATCTGAAATAGGCATCATTCCCTCTTCCTATTTCTGTCAAACTATTCATTACTTGTGATACCCTCTCAAAGTCAATGAAAAAGATAGGCTCCTCCAATATTCTGTGCAGTCCTACTGCCTTCCATCTTTTCATATTGACTGCCACCCTTTGGAACCTATAGAACTCATGGCACAACATTGTATATTTATACCCTCCTACTCCTACTGTGAATATGTGTTGGCCAATTATGTCTAGGGTCTCCTTAAGTTCCTTCACCACCTTCTCAGATTCTGGAATTTCTACTTCTTCATCCGATTCTAGGTCCACCTGTTCCTCCACAGCTTCACTATCCAGAAACCAATGGCCTCTTGATAGAACAACTGATTCTGCCTTGAAGTCATGAATTGGCAACTCCTTTGTATTCACCATTTTTTGAGGAAAGTAAAATACACAAAGAAAAACTCTACCCACATAAGTTACCAGAAGTCAAAGGATAATTTGTAGGGATTTATTTTTAGATGTCATGACATAAGAATGAAAATAAAATCCAAAATAAATTCCATTTCTCGAGAGAAGACTCAAAAAGTGATCATTACAGGTGTAGCAAGATGTCTAGTGCAGTCCCTTCCCTAACCACTCTTTTTGGAAAAACAAATCATTTATCAATGATAGAAAACAAAAACTAACAAAAAAAAACTAAGCAAAAATAAAAAATAAAAATAAATAGATCTCTACTATTCTTCTACCTAGATCTTGCTTTGTGACATATGATTTTTGTAAAAAACAACAGAAAGTAAACAATTTTTCACAATTTATCATTCTCTTTTTTTCAACAATGATTTTTTTCTCTCTCTTCTCTTCTTTTTTTTTTCCAGCAATGATTTTTTTCTCTTCTCTTTTTTTCAACAATGATTTTTTTCTCTCTCTCTTCTTTTCAAATACTTTTTTCTATTTCTTTTCTTTTTTCATAATAATTTTTTTCTTTTCTTTCTTTTCTCCCCTCCTAATTCTCTTTTTAGAAAAGAAAATCAGGTCTAATATGTATTTTTCATAATTTTTATGATTTTCTAGACATAGATCAAATCTGGATGATCTTTCTTCCACTGGAACAATTCTGATTTTTTAACCCAATACTTCTTGACTCCAATTGATCTTGTTCCCAGCAAACAACCATTCCCTTTGGATAAGCATTTTGTAGGAGCTTTTGGTCTCCATATCCATTTTGTCCTTGATTCCTGTTTTAATGAGTAGACCTGCTATAGACTCCGATTCCATGTGCTTTTTGCTCTGATGCTTTGATTCTTTAGACAATGCCATGATTGCCATCTTCTTCCTATCTCTCCACCCTTCTTTGTTCTTCCAATCTTTTGCTGATTTTGATTATATGAAGCTTGATCATTTAACATTTGTATTGGTAATGTCTTTATATCCTCAAATGCAAAAGTGAATCCTTCAAAGTGTATATCATGCGCATCTGATGGAATTTCCTGTTTTTCATTACTCAATAGAAATATTAAAAACCTTTTGTCATTTATGTTCAATTTAAGCTTCATTTTTTCAAAATCCAAGATCACTTTACCTTGTTGAAGCCATGTGGTGTAGCTCAATGATGAGTAGCACCTCCTTTAATGTCAATCCGGGAAGACGTGAGGATGGTATGAAGACCTCGAGCAAGTGGCTGCACAAGTGTGTGAGTGAGAAGCACACTAGCATGCACACACATACACACACAAGCGCACACACGGCAAGACAAAGAGTGAGAATCAATGGAGTTCTCCAATTACTTTCAAAATGCTCTTACAAGTTTGTTTCAATTACAATCTAACCTCAAAAATGAGCTCTCTAGCTCTTTTTATAGTTTTTGACTAGGTTTTGGCCCTGTCCAGACCTAGTGTCCGGCCTAGTTAAAAATTAGGTTCCAGGGCCAATTTGAGGGCTTAAACGGAGTCTAAAAAATACGAAAATTGATATGTAGGTACTTCTAAGGCTCCTCAAGCTCAAGGACTCCTTGGCTTGCACAAAATGGAGCTACAAAAATATGAAATGGTATTTACAATGATTGTTAGTGATAAGAATCACTGTTAAAAGATGTTGATTTGGGAAAAATTGAAGGGCCTATCTGCCAGATTTGCGTCGACTGCTTTGTCTACTTATTCCTTCACCTTGTTCTGACTCTCTCCGCTGGCTTCCTTGTCTAGTCGGTCCTTGGGTGCCCATACTGCTCTCAACACCCCCCCCTCTCTCGCGTCTGTCGTCCCTGACAGACCCTTGTTGCTGGGAGTGTTGGATGTAATATTCCACAACCTGAGTGGCAAGCTGATGTTCTTGTATGCGTAGTCCTCTGGCCAAATCTGTCATCATACGATCCCAATCGATTGGTCCTGGAATGTCCGGATGTGGCAGACGTAACTGATCTGCATGGATCGCTTGTTCTACTGCGAATAGATGTAGCAAATGTGTGGGTCTGGGAATGAAAAATTCGGAATTGTATTCCCAGAATCCCGTAGAGAACATTTCCTCAAATGTCTGCTTGAAGCATGCGGGCAAGTACTTTATTCGTGCATGCCAAGCAAAGATGATAGTGACCGAGGGGGTTTGGCTCATGTCGTAGACTAAATCCTTGTTGCCTTGAGAGAATCCAGGGGCAGAGATGTATGGAGCTTGGACATTCCGAAAGGTTTTGAAGACAATGGTCATGAGCTCGAATATCTTCATACACATTTTCGCTGCTATGTCGGGTACATTATTTAGACGTGTAGACCAGTGCCGAATTGTTGATATCATGTAGGCTACGGTTGGGGTCACTCGAGGTGGAGCAAAATATGGGTAGTTAACCCAAGCCGAGCACTCTTTATTGTTGCGTACCTTGATTGCAAATGCTTGCCAGGATCTGCGACGTACCACTGGACAATAGCATGGATTATACTTGATATATAGTGGCATGGTTGCCCAGGTACTCATCATCTCTGGGTAATCGGTGAGTAAACGTGCACGCCAATTAGGTTGGAAGATCGAGCCAGCACGTGCATCTGTCGGTAAATCCCCTATCTCAAATTGAGTGGCGAACGTGGGCTCCTTCCCTGTATGTCTTTTGACTTCTGCATTATAATCATGTAGTAAGATAAAATAAGGCATGTATTGCAGTTCTGATGTTGTGATTAACCGTTGATGGGATAAATTTTGAAAATAGGAAGACCGAAGGACAGTTTCTTCCAGATTTGTGAGAGATTGCATTTGCACGGCCACACGATCATCATGTGTCTTACCCACTTTCTCGACCCTTTTGACCCAATCTGGAACTTGAATTTCTAACGTGTCTTGTCCTTCTTCCGTAGTTCGACCATCAGGCGTCGGCATAGGCTCGTATGGCTCTTCATAGCTGTCATCGACGGGGATTTCCACTACTGTTTCAGGTTCTCGTTCTTCAATGGGCGAGGGTGGTCGTTCATATGGGAGGAGGCGTGCTTGGAGTTCTGCCACCTGTTTCCGGAGGGTCTCCATTTCTTCTGTAGAGTGCTGCAAGATTACCGGCTCCTGTTGAGCTGTGGGCACACTGGCAATCTTTTTCTTGAGATCTGCACATTCAGTCTCTAGCTTTTCATATGACTCCAAGAAATTTGCATGCTCCTCAAGTAAGATGTGAATGTCTTCCGATGGGACTGCTCTATATCTGGTCGGGCTAACGGTTGCTCCTACGGTTCCTTCCATAGCCGCTTCAAAGTTGTCTTGGTTTTGTTGTTGAAGTCGTTTGTTCTCTTCCAGTGCTGCGGCCATATGCTTCCTTAATAGCCCAATGTTGCGTCTGAGTGTAGCGTTAGAGATCATTTGCGCTTGAAGCACTGTTTCTAGTTCTTTGACTGCTTGGTCATCTACTGTTGATGTCTTTGATTCCAGTTCGGAGTGAGCCTGTTGTAGTGTGGTATGCTCGGTTAGGAGCGTCTGGTAGTCAGCTTCAAGAGTGGTGACTCTAGCTTGCAGACGTTGAGATTCTGCCTGGAGGGCAGCAGTGCGTTCTTCCAATTGATGGTAGTCTTGTTGTAGCTGATGTGCACACTGAAGTAATGTGTTGAACGTGCTATTTACATTATGAGATGCAAGGGGAAAAGTTTGAAATGCAGGGGAGGTGGGATTGGGTAGGGGGGTAGTGAATGCTGTGTGTGCCAATGATGTGAGTGGTGAGGTGGGGGGCAAGGGAGGGGAAGATGGTGGAATCGTGGGGAGAGGTGCTGTGGTTGGTGAAATGTCCATTGGGTCAGACAAGGTGGTGTGTGCAGGGGCTACCACGTAGGTGGGTATGGTAGGTGAAGTGAGTGTGGTGTTCGTGTAAATTGATGTCGTTGCGAACATCGGAGAAATGTGCCTCGGAAACATTGGAGAGCGGGTGAACTGCTCCACAACGGACGGGTATTGGGGTGGCGCCGTCAGGTTGAAAGAGGTGTAGGGGCCAGATGGGAAGTGAGGGTCATGGAATGGAGGTACCCGTATTGGGGGATAGGTCGGGAAACAGAGGGTGCCTTCTGTAGGTGCTGGGTTTCCAACTACACTTGGAATTATGGGATGGCCAGTCATGGGTTCAGAGGATAGACGGGACGAAGTGTACAAGGGATTTGTGACGAAGGAGAAGAGGGTGTCTTGTGAGGTGGGTTCTCGAAATGAGAATGATTTGAATGAGGATGGGTTATAAGTGAAGGTAGAGGTGATGACTATCGTTTCTTCCAAGGTGGGAGGTGGTGGTGGGGGTGGAGAAGGTGGTGATGGAGGATGCTGGGGTGAGATGGGTGATGTCTGAACGAAGGTTTCGGCGGAGAGATCAGTGGTGGTTGTGGGGGTGGCTGTGGTCTCAATGGGTACTTCTGGTTCTGTGACGGATATCCTGATAGTCTTACCTGCTCGTGGTAATGTGTCCACTCTGCGTTTGTCGTACCTTACGGACTGGCGGACTGCGGTGTGGACAGCCTCCGGAACTCCTAAAGAGTCTGACACTAATTTGAGGGTGTCGATGAAGTGTTGGTCCACCCCTTCATCGGATAGCATTTCTTGCATCAAAGCTTGACCTGATACCAGAGAGAGTTGATGCCTTTCTTGTACTGCTTTGATAGTGTCGTATAGCCTTCGTAGTTGAGCTGTATATGCTGGTGCACCTACAAGTTCTGGCACTTCTTGTTGCTCCTCTAGGTGCTCTTGATCATAATCCTCCTCATCATCCTCCTGTTCTTCATCTCCGTCATCCTCTGCATCCACTTCGACAGGTGTGAGAGGTGCTTGGGAGGTTGTGGCCTGCGTTTGCACATTTTCCGCTTGTTGTGCCTCTTCTGCCTCCAGCTCTACATCTTGTAATAATTGTTCGAAATCTTCATTAGTGAGTTCTTCTAAAGGAGCACCACTAGGAAATTCAAGATCGGTTGGAATGGGAGGGAATATCAAGGTGGAACCATCGGTGCTGCGTCTTGGAAGTCGGAGTGTGAATGGTCGGACTCTTCGGGGTGGAGGGGTGACGTCTGGTGTTAGGGTGGCTCCACGTGGTTGAGCACATGGGACTTGGACAGTGCCTCTCATCTTCTTAGAAGGGGGTCCTGTGGATGTCCTGCCTCTAAACTGCTCAACCCGATTCCACATTAGGGCCCGTTGGATCGGAATGTCATAAGCCAAACACCTATAAATGATTCTTGTCAGAGCACAGCAACCATATAAAACCTGTTTCCGCGGCCAGCGTTTGTGAGCTAGGTGTATCTGATCAATTATCCAGTGGGGTAGGTTGATGGTGAGACTCTGTGTCTCTGCCAGATACAAGCTAAACCAAATCTTTTTGGGCGGCATGGTGAATCTATCTTGCGCCGGGAAAGCAAAGTGTTGCATGCACATGCGAAGGTGTATTGCAATATTAGGCGTCATGGATACCATGTCCTTGAGTTTGGTGAGACTTCGATTCTTCATGTAATCCGGTACTAGGGTTTCCTTTTCTGTAGGAATATGCATTCCGCGCATATCTAGAGCCTCTCTCACCAAATTGTTTGATAGCCTGAACCTCTTGAGCTCATTCCCCTTTGTCAGAGATGGAATCACAAATGAGCTTGCACCTTTTGGGTTCTGGTTTGGAGTCAAGGTGTTGATGAGGTAGTAGCATCGCATGAAGTCAGGTTTTGGGAGTCGGGCACTGAAATAGGCACTCAATCCTGCTTTTTCCCATATCGGACGTAGACCTTCTGCATTTTGTAATTTCTCAAATTCTCTTGTAAAGAAATGGTATCTGCCTTGCTTCCCATTGAAATCCAACTCTGATTCCCATAGGTACGTTCCTTCACCCAAGGGTCCTGCCACCTCGGTAAACCAATGTGAAGTCTTTCCCACGGGCATGGTGTGGCCACGCGGAGGGTCCGCAATAGGTATGATTTTGACGGCCTACAATTCTTCTGGTCTTTCAATTGTCTCAGGCAAAACGGGTAAACTGTCCAAGTCCACCACTTGCGGGCTTGTTTCTGTATGCGAGCTAGTTCCTGCTGCCTCCGCCATGTTGAAAATGTCGTAGCTGATTCTGTGAGAATATATGAATAAACGTTAACATTGCAATGGACACAAAAATGACATAGTGTCCCTTGTTACAACATTAACTTAAAGTTCGGGAGTGGTTAGGGGTTAATAAGTGCTCGGTGCTAGTGTGTGTAGTTAGGAGTTAGGTAGTCCTAAGAGCTAAGCGAAATGATGTGATGTGAGAGTGAAGCGGTTAGTAGGTGGTCATGGATTTACAATCGGGGTCCTGGGGTTTGTTACAAGTCTTGGGCTGCCAAATGCAGTGGATGGGTTTTGCTCGTGGTTCCGTAGAGACTCTCGAGAGCTTTATAGGTGTGTCAGCTTGAACATGAGGCCTTTTAGGGACCCATTTACAACTGATTCTGTTCGTGCTCATGTGCCTTGGTGTTGAAAATGAGTGGATGTAGGCTGTGCGAGTGAATGGATCATGCTGTGTAGGGTGTGTTCTTGGTGTAGCTATTTGAGCCCGCAAACAAGCCTTAGGCACCCAAATTTGTCTTGATTGTGGGCTAGCCTTCATCGACTTTTTGGACACCCAAATAGATTTCACATTAGCAGAAGAATTTCCGAAAGACCTCTTATTAGTGACGTGTTGTTGGTTACTAATAAGAGGCTTTGTCCGTGCGGTTGGTGTGAGTGCAACCGGGTGTTCGCCTTTTCGCACCCACACTTGGTTCACTTGTTGAGACGTTCTGCTGCGCAGGTTCTTTGGATCCCCAACATAGGTAGTACCCTGCTTCTTCTGCCTTTGATCCACCATCGGTTGCTGCCTCCTTCTGACCTTTGGAAAAGAAGGGAGTTCCGTTGCATCCCTGACTCCTTTTTTGCAACCATCATTCCTGTGCAACACATAGTTTTGGACAAGAACAGCATGGTCATCTTCATGTGTACTCCTGGAAGGACCATGAGTCTGTGCCTTTCCTAGTTCCTTGAGTGCTCCATTATCTAACTCTACTGTAATTCGACTATGATTGACCCATACGTGAAGAAGTCCACTTCTTAGGTTCAAGTTGACTGCTTGGTCATAGATCCAGTCTTGACCCAAAACAAGAGGTTCAGTGAGATCCTCATCTTGACACACTAGTACTTTAACTGTCGTTGCCTCATCATGAATGGAGAGGGGAAGTTCCACCTCGCCCATGCAAGGGGTTTCCACGCCTCCCAATCCTATGAGATACGCTTCCATAGGATTGACAGTTAACTGCAACTCTTGATAGTAAGACAATTTAACTGCACTAGTGGCTGCACCTGAGTCAATCAAGGCTCTTACGGTCCTTGCACTCGTTCCTTGTCCTATATCTAGGGTTATGAAAGGACGTCGATTAACTATCCTATGCGAGCTTGTTCCTGCGACTTCACACATGGCCATAGGATATCCTTGATCTGCATCGTCATTTGTTCTAGTCTGATCTCGGCCTTGCCTTCGTAACTTCATCCTTCTGATGCGTTCTAAAGCTTCTGCTTGAGCTTCTTCTCGAATTCGCTTTTCTTCCTCTTTGCGTTTCTTAGCAGTGTTGAGTCGGCTGAGCATTTCCTCCGTGAGAGGTTCCTGATACAACTTGACTCTGCAACCGCTAATATAGTTTGGGAGGACATCACCCTCTAACGTGGCTAGTTGTACTGCTCCGCTCGTGGAGATCCTATTGATGATCATAGGTCCGTAGCCTCTCTTTTCTAGCTTCCTGGCGTGTTGTTTCAGTGTATAGACTAAAACCAGATCTCCTCCTTTCAAACCCTTATCCTTCACGTGGGCATCAAAGTATGCCTTCTGTCTCTTCTTGGCTGCATATATTCCTGCAGCGGCTCTCAGTCTTGTTTCTCCTAATCGTTCAAGGTCAAAGATCCTAGAGGAAAGCTCATGACCTGTCCATTCGTGCTCTTGTGCTACTTTCAACGTAGGAATCAGGAAATCCAAGGGTAGCACAACGTTTTGGCCGAATACCATCTGAAAGGGGGTGGCTTGGAGTACCGTTTTGTAGGCAACTCGGTATGCCCAAAGAGCATGGTGTAACTGTTTGTCCCAATCAGAGCGTTTAGTGTTCACTAATTTCGTTAGTACATTGCATAAGATCTTATTAGTGCTCTCAGCTTGTCCATTAGCTTGAGGGTGATAGGGGGCAGACTTCTTGTGTATTACCAAGAATTCTTGGAGTAGATTTTCAATCACTTCGTTCAAGAAATGAGTGCCTCTATCACTTACAAGCTCTATAGGTAGCCCATATCTCGTGAATACACTCTCAAACAAGAATTTAGCAGTTGTTTGAGCATCGTTCTTTGTCGTAGCCCTTACCTCTACCCACTTAGTTAGATAATCTGTCGCAACAATGATGTATTCCGCATGAGAACCTTTAGCTGGGGGATTAATAGGACCTACAAAATCTATTCCCCACTTAGAAAATGCACGTCCACCCATCATAGGTTTCAGTGGCATCTCATCTTTGCGTATAGGATACTGAGTCCTCTGACAGACATCACACCGTTTCACATAGGTATGTGCATCCATGTGAAGGGTCGGCCACCAGAAGCCCGCAAATAGTATTGCCTTGATCACCCGATCTGGTCCAAAATGTCCTCCTGCTACACCTTGGTGAGCAGTTTCTAAGATCTTAAGATACTCACTTTCATGGACACATAGCCTCAGGTAACCATCTTTACCACGCTTATATAGATTATCACCAATGAGTGAATAATCCTGGGCTTCTTGTTCTAAACTCCTTTTCCTAGCTAGAGTCATGTCTGGAGAGAATGTGTTTGTCCTCAAGAATGATACTAGAGGTTCACTCCAATCTGGCACAATGGATACTTGATAGAGAGTGGCATGTTCCACAGGTGGTTTAGTGCAACAGATTGGGCATTCCTTGCACAACTCTTGGACATCAGCTTCCATAGTTGGCCAATGCACTCCGAATCTCTTTAGAGTCTGTAAAGTTCGTTGCTTTGAATGGTGTTGCTCTAACGCACCTACATGTGCTAATTGCAACCATTTAGCGTACTCATCCTCTTCTACACAACAAGCCAAGATCCCTTGATATGTGTGCTTGTACATGCTTCCTGCCATGATGTGGTAGTTTTGGGCTTTTACAACCTCTCTATTCCGTGTGTTTACCACTAGATGATTAGGCCCGTATGTCAATACTGGTACCAATGGCTTAGCCCACTGCGGCACCACTTCCAAATTAAACAAGTAAGCATCAGGAAGGTCATCTGATACTCCTTGTGGGGCTTCTCCCGATGTGAGCCTAGAAAGATGATCAGCTCTCAAATGGGTCCTCCCTTTCCTTACCACAACCTCAAAATCATATTCCATTAGCAAGAGAAACCATCTCACTAATCTTCCTGTATTGCAAGGCTTGTTTACGAGGTATAGCAATGCTTGATGATCCGTAAAAAATTTAAACTTATTTGCAAGCAAATAGTGTCTAAATTTCTTAACTGCATATACCATGCCTAAGCCTTCTCTCTCCGTAGTGGTGTAATTCCGTTCAGCCGCATTCAATTGTCTACTGGCATAGGCAATTGGAAGATCCATATTACCTTCACCAGTAGGTTGTGCAAGCACACATCCAATAGCATAATTGGATGCATCCACATGAACATGGAATGGCTTATTCCAATCTGGTGTGGTCAAGATTGGTGCAGAACATAATCTTCGTTTAAGCTCTTGGAAGGAATTCTCGCATTCATCCGTCCACTCAAAGTTTGTCAGAAGTCCGTACATGGGCTTTGCAATGACAGCATACATGTGTATAAATCGTCGGTAATAACCACAGTGCCCCATGAAAGCTTGTACCTCCTTGACATTCTTTGGCCTAGGTAGCTCTGCTATGGCTCTCACTTTTTCTTCGTCGGTAGATATGCCATTCTTTGACACTATGTGTCCTAGAATCTTGCCTTGCCTGACCATAAAAACGCACTTTTCTGGGTTCAGGCAGACTTGATATTCTCTACATTTGTCAAAGATTTGTCTGAGTTCAGGAATATGGGTTTGTCTAATATTGGAATGAGCACAAAGATCATCAACATAGACTTCTAAACTCTTCCTCAGGAACTCCTTAAACACATGGCACATCAGCCTCTGGAAGGTAGCTGGTGCATTGGTAAGCCCAAATGGCATTACTCTAAAGGCAAAATGCCCCATTCTGTGGCAAAGGCTGTCTTATGCTGATCCTCTGGAGCTATGGCTACTTGATTGTAACCCGAAAATCCATCAAGGAAGCTGTACACTTCCTTGCCTGCCACTCTTTCTAAGAGATGTTCTGTGATGGGAAGCGGATAGTTATCTCGAATAGTGGCTGCATTAACCTTCTTCAAGTTAATGCACACACGCAGCTTGCCATTCTTCTTGGGCACCACTACGATGGGGGATACCCATTCAGTGTGCTCAATTTCGTAGATAAATGCAGCTTCAACCAGTCTATCTATCTCTTCTTTGATCTTAGCAGCATAATTATCGTTATATGTATAAGGCTTTTGCTTAGAGGGTTTAGCGTCTGAAGTCATGGGGATAGTGTGTGAGCATATGTCAGGGTCAACACCTTTCAAGTCCTTGTAACTCCAAGCGAATACATCTCTGTATTCTCTTAGCAAGGCAATCAATTCGTGCTCTTCTTCTTCTGTCAGGTCATGGCCTATATACGTGCATCTCTCCTCTCCTTCTTCTATGGCCACTACTATTTTCTTGGTGGTTTCTTTGTTATCATAGGCCTCTCCTGATTGTGCCTCTCGTTTAGGCATTCTAATCATGACTCTCCTGTCATCTATCTCATACTTCTTAAAATTTTCTGGGACCTCAAACAAAGATTCTTCCTCTTCTGGTGAGACTTCTCTCTTTTTTCGTTTCTTTCCTTCTTCCTTTGGGCTCACATGTGTTGCTAATCTTACATCATTTGTAACCTCTCCATGCCTCTAGGGTTGAAATTCTACTTCATGGAAATATTCTTCATCTGATGCAAATGGTGGGTCCATAATGATAGACTCGAGCTCGGAATCACTTGCATCCTCAAATGCATCAGGGCTAGGTTCGCATTCTTCTAGAACTGCCTCTCCCATGATTGGCTCTATGGAGAAGACTGAAATGTCATAGCCATCCTCATGTTACTAATGGAATAGTCAATATCTCCCCTAGAAGGTGGAAATTAATTGAGCGGCGCTGAACCAGGACGGATGAACCCGGATAGGTGCCGAAAAAAGTGGATTCGCGGTAGCAGACTTCTATTTAAAAGCACATCAAGGGAAGCGGCAAAAAGCGGCAGTTTTTTGAGAAGGAGTCTCTGTTCTGTTGAGTACTGTAGTGAGTAGGGTTGATCACATCGCGAACTGAAGTAATTGGAAATTGCGATCATCACCTTTAGTCTGTTGTCTGTTATAGTGAATCCATTTGGGAGATTGCGAGCACCGTGTTTTAAGACTTTGTATGAGACCTTGATGAGTACATTGAGTTCTGTTCCATTCATATTTAATTATTCTGCTATTCTTTTGGTTGAATCGATTCCCATTCGGTAGTCTTGTGTTGTGAGTCTATTTGATGATCAGTTATATACGATTCTGTATCTCTCGGCTGTGAGATTGTGTGTTTGTTGTACTGTGTGAAACTGTGTAAGAACAAAGTTAGTATCTTTTCGATTAAGTGACCAGGTTCTATACAATAATCTGCGATCACTGAATATTTGATAAGGATCTGTGTGTGGACAGAAGTCTTAGTAAGTTATTAATTGCGGTAGAAATCTGTGACTTGAGCCAGTATACGAAAAGTTTGACATAATCTCGATCCGAGTGTCTGTGCATTTTGTTCGGTGTGTTTACCTGTCACATGGAATCGTCTTATTGAGAAGTATTTAATTAGTGAGAAGAACGTATTCTAGTAGTTATAAGTTACGGCCGGATCACTGCGTTTAGCATATTTAGTCCGAACATTCTAACAATCACTGTACCGAAGAGTAGTCAGTACTCAAACTCACTCACTGTGTTAAGACGTGAGAAGATACTTACGATTGTGTAAAGGATTGGGAAAATAGTACAGGGCCTCTGTCTAACAGACCCCTACCACTCCCAAGAACCCGAGGACCCGATAATACTTGTCCGAAAGTTGGATTGAAGTATTATTGTTCAACATTGGCGATCCTGCTGGGGAAGTGGCATTGAGATTGCCTGGTATTTTGTTCAAACTAAATTTTGTTGGAAGGACAGTAGCAACAGAATCAGATTGTTGCGATACTGTTTGTTCGTAATACTATATGATCAGTACGGAAATGCTACATGCCGATTACTCGATCAGGTGAAAAGTATCCCAAGAATCATCAGTTAGGGGTATTAAGAACAACTTTGGGAGGTACTAGTGCAATTAGACCTGACCCAGTTGTCGAAAAAGTGACGAACGATAACACTGATTCCGGTGAAATTACGGTAGAACGTAGTACATCTCTAGAATTGCCTGGTGTTACTACGGTGCAGACTGTCGAAAATACAGCAATTTTGGAACCTATCAAAACGCAGTTGGAATCTAGTTTAAAAGTTTTCGGAATAGATTCAGATACGATTAGAAACACTTTAGGGAAGGAAATTAATACAGGCGAATCTACGCTGTATCCAGTCACAATTTTGAATCCTTCCGGTGGAATTTCGGTAAGAAAAACACAGTTTTTCGGTGACGATTCAGCAGTTTCGGCTGAATCTTCAGCTCAACTACAACGTTTGCAAGCAAGTCCTCCTACTTTGGATATCAAGGAGGAAGGAAGATTATTTGAAACAGAAATTCGCAATATAGTAAGTAAGCTAATTGCACCGGAAAGTGTGCCATTTGGCGAAACAAATTCCGGTAGCTTAGAAACTCAAACCAGAAACACAGAAGGAGTGTATAATACATTTACGATGAATGAACAACCGCAACGACAATTAGGTCAACCCAGATTGGCTCCAACGGGAGTAACATACACAAAGTTTAGTGGGTTTCCAGGAGATGATCCAGATGCTCACGTATGCACCTTCGAAATCAGTTACGCTGTTCTCAACAATCCACCGGATCCGGCATACAAAGCGATTGTTTTTCAATCTACACTTGTGAATGAAGCAGCAAGATGGCTTACTGAATATGATATTAATCATTTCGGTACTTATGAAGCAGTACGAGACGCTTTTCTGCAGCGATTCAGGCTAAAAAAAAATCCTACAGAAATCTTTGAGTATTTACAGAACAATAGACAGAAACCAACTCAAACTGTACAAGAATATGCTACCCTTTTCAGAACTCATTTAAGACAGTTACCCCAGGCTCATGCTAATTTACCAGACGATGTTATTACACAGTGGTTTATCAATGGCTTACTTCCTCAACTTAGGCAAATCATGATTATAAGATGTGTAGGAGCCATGACCCTCGATGCAGTGATAGCAATGACCCTTCAGCTGGAAAACAAAGTTGGTGGATTTTCAGAGGATTTGGAATGGATTAAAACAAACAAACATGTGGTTGAAGATATAACTAGGCAAGTATATTGCACCACCTGCAAGAATTCAGGACATACTAGTGCCCAGTGTGCGTTAAATCAGACCTATTGCGCCATCTGTAACATTGTGGGACATACCACTGAGAATTGTGCATACAATGCTAGAAGACAAGGAGCAGCAACAGTTAATGCAATTATTCAGGAACAAGGGCAGTCATCCAATCAATATGTACCCCCACATTTGAGACACAATCAACAACAAGGGTATCGACATTATCGAGGACAGAGGAACAACAACTATAACACACCGCGCTGGCAGAATGGACCACCACCGGAAAATCAAAATTTACCACCACCTCGATGTCATTTCTGTGGACAATTGGGCCATATTAGAAGATTCTGTAGAGACGCAGCGGAATATGATCAAAGGAAAAAGGAACGTCAAAACCCAATGGCCAATGTGGTAACAATCACACCTGTAGAGACGCAGGCAGCAGCAGTTCAAACGCGTTCCGGTAAACAATTGCAACCAGCAGCAGAATTATTTGAGCCAGGGATACGTGAACAACACAGAATGTATCATAAGGCTAGCCAGTGGACTATCGTAGAACCACCTGTTTTTCCAGAACCTACTCCAGTGATCCAGTCCCCGGATACGACACCAGTTCGTGCTGACAATACAGAAGCAGGTACATCATCTGCAGTAGAATTACCATCTTCAGACCAAGCTTCAACAGTTAAGGAAGATGCAAATCAATTGCAACCAACTTGGGATATATTGTCAAAAGCATCCATCACACTGCCTTTCGGGCAATTACTGGCATTAGTACCAGGAATACGCCAACAATTTCAACAACAGTCTACTACAAAATCTGCTTGTATTCCGGCTACCGCAACAGTACAACCAGAGCCAGACTCTACGGTAGATCACTCAGTTCCTCTGATTACGGTATGGTTTCATAAACATCAAATTCCACAAGTTTTAATTGATGGGGGGTCTGGAGTGAATATTGCCACTGCGTCACTTTGTAAGAAGTTAGGATGGACTAAGATAGAACCAGTTCAATTCTTTGTTAGGATGGCTGATCAATCTAGAGTTCATCCAGTAGGACTAGTCCGAGATATACCCATAACTGTCCAAGACACAACATTCAAGATGACTTTTGTTGTTCTTGAATTGCCGGAATCCACCCTAGACTACAATCTACTTTTCGGTCGTCCTTGGTTGAAACAAGCCAAGGTAATTCAAGACTGGTCAGCCCAGGAACTTACGTTCAAAGATAAAAATCGCAAATGTGTTGTAAAGTTAGATGCTATACAACCCTGTGAGTTACATGCTCGACCATATTTTGCCGAACCAGTCCATATGTTAGATGGGTTGTCGGATGACGAAGAAGAAGAATTTCTGAAGAATAATGTTGATTTGATGACAGTAGGAACTATTGATCTACAGTCTGTGGTAGATACCTAGAATGCTTCAGTATGTACAGTAATACCCATTGCCGAAGAAATTAAGGAGGAAGATACCATTTCAATTCAAGGTAATGAACTCCAGCAACTTCTCGAACCATCAGCTGATACAGAGAAATATCAACAATTTTATGTTCCAGAAGACCAGTTAATTACTTATAATCTTGGAGATGAAGACCACCCTCGTCCTGTAAAGATAAAGCAAAACTTACCTGAAGCCTTTCAAGCAGATTTAATCAAGTTACTCCAAGAATTTACTGACGTCTTTGCATGGGATTACAAAGACATGAAGGGCTTGGATCCTCGTATCTATCAACACAGAGTTATGCTAAAACCAGAAGCGAAACCGATAAGGCAAACCAGCTACCGGATGAACCCACATTATGCATCACAGGTAAAGGCTGAACTTGATAGGTTATTAAAAGTGGGATTCATAGTACCAATAGAACATGCGGAATGGATTTCACCGATTGTAATTGTACCGAAGAAAAACAAGCAATTGAGAATTTGCGTAGACTATCGGAAATTAAATGCTGCAACAGTACTGGATCCTTTTCCGATTCCTTTTTTGGATACTATGCTTGACAAAGTAGCAGGTCATGAGATGTATTCATTTCTAGATGGATACAGTGGATATAATCAAGTAAGAATGGCTGAAGAAGATATACCAAAAACTGCATTTATTACAAATTGGGGTGTCTTTGCTTGTACCGTAATGTGGTTTGGATTGAGGAATGCGCCAAGCACATTTCAAAGATGTATGCAGGAGATATTTTCTCCTTATCTCACCTCATTTATGCAAGTATACCTTGATGATTTTTCAATTTTCGGTAAGATGATCGCACATCTAGTACATTTACGATGTTGCTTTCAGAGATGTAGAGAATATAGATTGTGTTTAAACCCAAACAAATCTGTGTTTGCGGTTTCATGTGGTAAGTTACTTGGTCACATCATATCAGCACAGGGTATTCAAGTTGATCCTGATAAAATTTCAGCAGTATTAGAAGCTCCGGTGCCTAATACACCTAAGGAAGTAATGCGATTTATGGGTCAAGTGAGATGGCATGGAAGGCATTTACGGTGGCTTGCTCATGTGGCAATACCACTGAACAAATTAATTTCCAAGACTTCAAGACAATTCGAATGGACTCAGGAATGTCAGATAGCATTTGATCGACTGAAACAGTTATTAACACAGGTTCCCATTTTACAGCCACCAGATTGGGATCACCCATTTCACGTATTTGTTGATGCATCTGACATAGCAATAGGAAGTGTACTGATGCAACAAACTGATAAATGGTTTAGACCAGTATACTATGCTAGCAGAAGATTAGCACCTGCAGAGAAGAACTACTCGGTAACTGAGAGGGAATGCTTAGGACTAGTGTATTCGGTAAAAAAATTCAGACATTATTTGTTGGGCCGAAAATTTACATTTCATGTCGATCATGCTGCACTTGTTTACTTGGTTCGACAGCAACATATAGGTGGCCGCCTAGCACGATGGGTTCTACTATTGCAAGAATTCGACTATGATGTCATACATCGGCCAGGTAGTTCACATGCCTTAGCAGACTTTTTGTCACGCTTAGATTCAGGTGAACCTCCGGTTGGTATAAATGATACAACGCCAGCCATTTATACTTCAGAACCAACTACTGAAGAATTGTCAAACCAATCAGTACCAACTACGTATTATGATCAGTTATTGACCTTCCTTTCAAATGGATGTCTACCTTCTGAGGTCCCCACAGCTACACGCCGGAAAATTGCAGGTTTTAGTCGAAGATTCCGGTTAATTGCTGGAGAACTTTATTATGCAGATCATACAGGAACCTTACTCCGGTGTGTTCCTACACATGAAGTAAATTCAGTCATCAATTTAGCTCACTCAAGTCCAACAGGAGGACATTTTGCAGCAGATCTTACTCACCGGAAAATTCTGCAAGGTGGACTTTGGTGGCCAACTATGTACAGAGATATATTGGAATTTATCAAAACTTGTGATAACTGTCAAAGAACTGGACAACCACTACAACGCCATTACTTTCCACTTCATCCAGTACTTCCTTTAGAACCATTTCAGAAATGGGGTCTTGATTTCATTGGTCCAATCACACCTCCCGCGGTATTCAGTAATAACAGGTATATATTGACTTGCACAGATTACGCAACCAGGTGGGCAGAAGCATGGCCTTTACGATCGGCTACAGCAGTTGAAGTAGCGAAATGTCTAGTATCAGATGTCTTTCCAAGATTTGGATTGCCACTAGAGCTTGTTTCAGATCAGGGCACCCATTTTATGAACAAATTGATGAAAGCATTAACACAGTCATTCCAGATCAGTCATAAATTCAGCTCACCATATTATCCTCGTGCAAATGGATTGGCAGAAAGTACCAACAAATCTTTACTGAATATGCTTCAGAAATTGACTAGAGAAACACCGGAAAGATGGGATCAGTTGCTACCTGCAGTCTTATGGGCCTATCGCACTACATATAAGGTAACCACCGGCTTGACACCATTCAAGTTAGCCTATGGACTAGAAGCAATAGCTCCGATGGAAATTGTAATACCAAGTTTAAGAGTAGCAATGTCTCAGAAGCTTCTACCCGAAGAGTCATTGGTATTTCGGTTGGAAACACTTAGAGAATTAGATGAGCACCGATGGCTCAGTTTCTTAACTATGAAAGAAATCCAACTAAGACAGGCCAGAACACATGACCGTAATTTAAAGACTCCAGTATTTTCGGTAGGACAGCTTGTTCTTTTTTACAATGCGAAGTCCAATAGATCAGCAGGAAAATTCAAGTTACGTTGGTTCGGTCCATTCAAGATTTCAGAACAAGTTGGTCCGGCTACTTTTCGATTGACTACATTGACTGGACAACCACTTCCAAAAGTGATAAATGGTTCCAAGATACGACCGTATCAAGTAACGTCACCATGGCAATAACAAGGGTACACAGCGTATCGCAATTTCTTAATTTTCTTTTTGTCTTTTAGTTCACTTTTGTTTTAATTTGGTGTAATCAATAAAGTAAGTGTAATCGCCGTACTCTAATATCTATTTATGTCAAGCCGCCCGCTCCTTTTTCTCTTTGCATGCATGCACACCAGATATAGACATTACTGCCCGTTTTGTGTAATTAGTACCGTTTAAAATATTCTCTGTATAAATTTCTTATATAACTCACTTAAACTCGCCAGATAGGTAATATAGTATTTTGCGATCACGGCTATATTTTCTGAATACTTGTATTCTGTGTCTTGTATCTGTGTGTAATGGAAGCGCTGGCCAACTATACTGCCTTCAGAGATGGTATCCCGACAGACGTCGGCGAATACCTGCGTTGTAGAGGATTGTTCAACTTCGCTGAGTTGCCTTGGCACTCAGTGGAAGCCCATCCCTTCTCCACACAAATCATCCACGCCATCGCCCAATTCCCCGTCACCGAACGACAGTGGGTTTTCCCTTCTCTCTCATATAGGGCCGTCATCACCTTCCAAGCCTTCTCTGTAGTTTACCGCCTCACCCCACAAGGACGCGAAAATGGCCCTAGCATCCCTATCGCTCGTATGAACACACTCTTTCCCCGTTCCTCATCCAACGAATATGCCATTCTCTGCCGCCCAGAACCCGAACGATCCGCCCTACAATTTCTTGTATCAATCCTCAACCTGCAAAAACGAACTTATGGTATCTCTTGCCCCTTCTACTCCGCTCTAGAATTAGCTACCCGTGAACCTGTAAACTTTGCCTCTTATTTTTTCCAGCGAATCCATAAAGAATCCGTTGCTATAGTGAAACAACTCCAGAAAGGAAGCTCCCCATGCTCTCGTCTTCCACACATTATCTCATTTCTCTTCCCAACCATTCTAGCTGCACAACCCCCACCCACAGGCCCAGCACTTAGGCACGAAGAATCAGCACAACCACTCGAGGAAACTGAAGAAGACGACGAAGAGATCAATCAACTCTTCCGTACAAAGCGAATCAGAATCAGCTCTTCAGAGAGTGAAGTCCAAGGATCCGCCGGAAAGAAACACGACGCCGAAGAAGATCAGCAAGAAGAAACTTACCACGACACCGCCACTTCAATACATAACGACACTTCGACAGAGCAACAAGGCCAACAAAAACAAGCAGATACAGAGATACTATCTACAGAAAAGAAGTCTGAGCATCAACAGGACGAACCGGAAACTACCACAAAGGCATTGGATAAACTTTTGGAGGCCATCAATCATACAGAAGCCGAACAGCAGAATGTTACAAAGGTAACCACTATTGACTCTGCTCTACCCATCCCTCCTGTCAACCCCTTCCCCCCACCGGAACCATCCCGCCAACCCATCACTGAACCCGCAGCATCCTCCTCTTCCTCCCCCAACTACTCTCCGCCAAACTCCCAGCAACTACTCACCGACACATCCTCTCAACCTCGTCATCCTCCACCACCACCGCCACACAACGCATTTTCGGAACTGGCCGTCATGGGGCAGTTCCTCATGCAATTATCACACCAGCTGCCAGCACATTTTAAGCAAGTCACGGACAACCTCAAGCTAGAATACCAGCACAAGGTCGATATCCTGGAAGCCGACATCACCCCCCTCCAGGAAGAAGTTGATGCCGTAAAGACCGAGAATCATCAGCTACAGATAGAGCTAGCAGAACTCCAAGCAAGATTTTTGACAGACCAGCCGCTAGTACAACAACGAGATGCAGCCCTGGAGCAGATAGCTGCCAAAGACCAACTCATACACGACGCACATGAGGAAATCCGAACACTGAAGGCCGCCCTTCAAGAACAAGAAGATATCAACGTATCTCTCGAAGAATTGATCGCAGACACAAAAACTCAATTACAAGAAACCACCCAGAAGATGCAAGACCAACAGAAAGAAGCCAACCAAGTTCAAGAGCAATTACGGCGAGCCAAAGAATGTGCCGACACGGTCAACCGTATTCTCAAACACCAATTACTAAAGGAAGGCCAATACCAAAAAGATATTGACAGGACGCGCAGAGAACGAGATTCACTGAAGAAAACTCTGGATTTCCAAACCCAGCAGTTTGAACGCCAAGACAACCAAATACGCAACCAAAAGGAGTATATTGCAGAGCTAAAAGCCAAACTAGAAGAAATGAAGACTTCCAAGGACGCCGCACTAGCCAATGATTTTTACCTACAAGAAGCTTTTGTGCAGACCCAGGCCGAGAATGTACTCACCGAAGCTATCGCACTTAGCTCTGCTAGAATAGATGCCCAGCTTCTAGAGCCTGATACGCTAAAACAGCTATTAGAAACGCTTAAGAAAAAGATTGCCCGTATCTTTCGATCAGCTAGAAGTATGTACTTAGAAGGTCTCGTAGCAGAACTATAGATCTTGGGCCTACAAATCCGGTGTTGTCGGCACATGTAAAAGACATTCCAAGTCCAGCATCGATGTACAGAATGATGATTTTTGGTTCTAGAATTTCCGTAAAAAGCATGAAGTGTCATGTCCGAATGAAATATCATCATTCCAGCAAATGGTAGTTCAAGTTCTAGTACTTATAAAATGCGTATGCCCGGCAAAGTATTTTTTCTGTATAGTATTCTACGAGCTCTTGTGCTAATTTACAAAACGTCTAGCACATTATTTTCGGCAAAGTCTTACAACCATGTCTGAATCGGATATACTGAGATGGCGACTCAGAAAGCGCACACTTACACAGAATCGTGTTGTGACTACAACCGATACTACATTACAGGATGATGAAGATGACTCAAGAACTTCGGCAACATCACCAGGTCTACATAACAACATATTATTTTCTACAGAATTCAGAATAGAATTTGACATCCATTCAAGGGGAAATGAGAACTGGTTACGGAGGATCGGACTCCTACAGTTTGCAAAGTTACCCTGGGAACAGTGGACAGGTAACGACAACGCAGAGAATCAGTTACACATTATACGACAAACAAAAGGTTTTCTTGAAAATCAGGTACAATTTTCACCGCAATTAGTTTCGTCAGTATTTCAATTACCGTTGTATGAAAAGCAAATTTCCCCAAATGTTCTTATAATGACCTGAGAAAAGAATTTGGTGAGGGCAAAGGTCGTAGACGCTATTTTATGATGAAGAATGCCACATATACTCGCCGTGGACAATTTAAATGGTACTTAGAAAGGCTCTGCTTTATAGTCAGATTTGATCTTATGTCTAGAGAAAATTTTTCGCCTCTAGTACAAGCAGAGAAAGGAGGCAAAGTGAGTTGGGCTCACTGGTTGTACAATCATTTACACAAACAGTTTTTTGTTGGGGACAAACGCAGGTCCCAAAAATACACTCGTTTACCAGTATATTTAGCTGCTATATTTAGTTTTGCCAAGTCGGTAAAAGATAAACAGTTACACTAGTCCCCCTCTTTTTACCCCGAACACCACACAGAGCCTCAGGAAGAAGCCCAACCCTCCACCTCGGCTACATCTTTACTCCACACAGGTAACAGTACACAGAATCAAACAGTAGGGATGCCATTTCGGCTGTCCATTAAAAGACGAATGGCAGACAACGTGCCAACTGCCAGTCCAAAGCAAGCACCGGATGACTCCCAACCCGATTTTGTTACAAGAATGCAGAACCAACTCCACGAGGTTTCCCAATATTTACGGCAACAGGAACAAGCAATTCAGCACCGAAACGAGTTGTTATCAGCAACGATGCCTAAGTCCAACTCAGTAATGACACAGATGCAAAAAGAATTGGACGACAAAGATGCGTTAATACAGGTGTTACAACAAAACAACCACCGTATTACGGCCGAATTGATCACCGAAAAAAAAATATGTCCAAGATCTTAATCAGTGGCAGCAAGCTATCCAAACACAAATTCAAACCGAAATGTCCAGTTTTTCTACCCTGAATGCTCACCTGCAAGCCGAAAATCAACTTTTGCAGTCAAGAATACAAGTATTGCAGGAGTTCGAAAAGCAGATATTAAAAGATGAGGGTGTAGAACTAAATGCCACAATGATGACAAATGTGGACATAGATTTATTAAAACAACAGTTGGATAGCCATATTCAAAATCGCTGGACACTTTTTCGCAGGAGATGGTTAGCTATACTTGTTCCGCCATTAGAACAAGTGCGATCAGAAAGGATTGGGGAGTCAAATCCTGGCATGGACCGACAGACACTGTAAAAGGATATTTCAGCCAGGTAGTGATAGGATACTGTATGGGTACATGGCTTCTGCAGAAGACATGGATATTGATTCCATAGACATATCCAAGTTGGTAAAAACACGCACAAACTTTCAAGAAGAAGAGGATTCAACAGCACAGAGGGTACTTTGATTCCATAGACGAAGCGATTAAAGCACATGATCAAGAGGGTGGGTACAGGTAACAATGAGATCAAAAGTAGATTCTCACAGTGCAATCGGAAAGATGACCAGACGAAGTGGAACTATCAAAACACCTTGGCGTTGCAATACTGGAGTTTCAAAAGGATATGATCGGCTATGGTGATGAACAGGATTTTGAAAGTGTGGTCTCGAAGCAGCTAACAATCATATCATTGTCTGGCCTCCTATTGTATGTATAAATAGAAAGCAGCTAACAGCATAGAAGAAAGCGGGACTTCATGAAAAGGCAACTAGACCAGCTATACGAGTTTGAGGAAGTTCTGGAGAAAGAGACGACCTATCACGTACAGTGACACATTCGGGATTGAAAGATATTTGCTGAATCATCAACACGATATTGGCATTATGAACGTTTAGCCAGAGCCTTTCTGGATGCATGTAAAGAAAAAGAACAGTGGGATAGCCCAGGCAAAAAGGATATTACCAACAGTACTACACTTGCAGGTTCGAGTCCACCGTGCGTGCCAGTGTTACTAATGGAATAGTCAATATCTCCCCTAGAAGGTGGAAATTAATTGAGCGGCGCTGAACCAGGACGGATGAACCCGGATAGGTGCCGAAAAAAGTGGATTCGCGGTAGCAGACTTCTATTTAAAAGCACATCAAGGGAAGCGGCAAAAAGCGGTAGTTTTTCGAGAAGGAGTCTCTGTTCTGTTGAGTACTGTAGTGAGTAGGGTTGATCACATCGCGAACTGAAGTAATTGGAAATTGCGATCATCGCCTTTAGTCTGTTGTCTGTTATAGTGAATCCATTTGGGAGATTGCGAGCACCGTGTTTTAAGACTTTGTATGAGACCTTGATGAGTACATTGAGTTCTGTTCCATTCATATTTAATTATTCTGCTATTCTTTTGGTTGAATCGATTCCCATTCGGTAGTCTTGTGTTGTGAGTCTATTTGATGATCAGTTATATACGATTCTGTATCTCTCGGCTGTGAGATTGTGTGTTTGTTGTACTGTGTGAAACTGTGTAAGAACAAAGTTAGTATCTTTTCGATTAAGTGACCAGGTTCTATACAATAATCTGCGATCACTGAATATTCGATAAGGATCTGTGTGTGGACAGAAGTCTTAGTAAGTTATTAATTGCGGTAGAAATCTGTGACTTGAGCCAGTATACGAAAAGTTTGACGTAATCTGGATCCGAGTGTCTGTGCATTTTGTTCGGTGTGTTTACCTGTCACATGGAATCGTCTTATTGAGAAGTATTTAATTAGTGAGAAGAACGTATTCTAGTAGTTGTAAGTTACGGCCGGATCACAGCGTTTAGCATATTTAGTCCGAACATTCTAACAATCATTGTACCGAAGAGTAGTCAGTACTCAAACTCACTCACTGTGTTAAGACGTGAGAGGATACTTACGATTGTGTAAAGGATTGGGAAAATAGTACAGGGCCTCTGTCTAACAGACCCCTACCACTCCCAAGAACCCGAGGACCCGATAATACTTGTCCGAAAGTTGGATTGAAGTATTATTGTTCAACACTCATCACAGTGAGGTGTCCATTGTTCTTCATTGATGGCTACATCCATTGTTGCTAAAATTTCTACCCAGCCATGGGGTTCGAATTCCTCATCAGGAAAAACTACAGGTGCATAGGCTGGGTCTTGAATTGCTCTATGTGTCTCTTTTGCACCTATTTCTCTGGCCTTTTCTCTCTTCTCTTCCTCTACTGCTACTTTGCACATCCATAAGTGGGTGTCTTCATGCATCCAAGAGGATCCTGACCCTATGGAATGCACAGATTCCGTATCATCTTTGGCTCTATGGATGGGATTCCACTGGATAGGAGGTACATCCCTATGAGAGTAATCTTTGAGATTGACTTTGGTCGTAACACCTAAGTGTTGCAGGTACAAGGAATTGGTCCCCCAATCCTGTACCACTTGCAACTGTCGCATAAATGGTCTTCCCAAAATCATCTCATAGGCATGATTTTTGCTAAAGTCACATATAGCAAAGCTATGCTCAAACTCAACACCACAAGTGGTGAGAGTTATGCCTTCTAGCAATCCCAAGGGCCTCTCTATATGACCATCGGCCATCTGCAATTTCATTCTCGTTGGCCTGAGTGCTGGCTTGCCCCAACGCTTCCATAGGGAGGTGGTAGCGATAGCAACTCCTGCACCTGAGTCCAAAATTGCCTTGGTAGTGTACTCCTGGTAGGTGATGGGAAGATAGGTGTTCCCTTCTTCACCTTCACACATATCTCCTATCTTGTCCAAGGGAATTTCTGGCACTGTCCTATGGGATCCTATTCGGGAACGTGGTTCTGCAACTTCAGTCACTTGACTGGCTACACCTTTCCGCGCTTTTGGTCTATTCTTAGGCAGTTCTTCCAAAGTGAGATCGCGCTGCGCCTTGGTGTTCTTTACTACCTCCGTGTTCCTTGATATGACTGAGTCGTCGTTCCTTACCATGATTGTGGGTGCTCTCATACACGTGGACTTTGCTTCCCATGGGCCTGTGAAGTGGGGTAGCTCTTGTATGGAATTAGACTCAAAGTCCAATCTCTCGTGAGACTGAGTACTCTCATGTTCCCCGTAAATAGATGGGATGTCTTGTGGGAATTGATAGTGTGCATCATCCACAAGTTCAAAAGGAGGGGCGACTTCACTTTCGTTATCCCATTTGTCTTCTTGAATCTCTCGTAGGAAGTCTGGTGCAAACCGATTCATAGAAGAAGAAGTGTCTGGCTCCGTAGAATTAGGCACATAAGCAACCTGGGAAGGAGGGCTTATTCTATCGTTGACTCTCTTCTTGTTCTCATAGATGGCTGGCGCACAAGCTTCCTGGGGAGGATTACTTATTCTATTACTCTTCCGAGCAGGCTCATACGCTCCCTGAGAAGGAATGTAGGCAACCTGTGGAGGTACGTAAGCTTTCGAGGGGGGTTCATCTGCCTTTTGGGGGGGAAGATAAGCTTCTTGAGGAGGCACATGGGCTTCCTGAAGAGGCTGGCTTATCCATTCTCTTGCCCTGTCCTTTCTTTGAGGGGCAGGTTCCTTTTCTGATTGTGCAATTAGCCTCTCTATTCTTTCCAGCAGTCCATCAAAGTGTAACTGCATCTTAGCTGAACTAGAAATGTTAAATAGGCGGCTGGCCTCAAACATAGTCTGAGCCAATTCCACCATTTTGGCACAAATCTTAGTTCGTTCAAGCTATAGCTCGGCTCTAGGGTAGCATTTTTCATGATCGGTTATGGTTGGCCCTTCTTGGATTCTGGCCTGATATGCTTTAAGCATCATGTTTAGGTCCTCGGGAGTGGGATCAGCTAATACTGATCCTGCTTGGGGTGGTGGGTGGGTTACGTGGGGTGTATTAGAGGGTGGAGGGATGGAGGGTGATGGGGATGGTAGCGGTGGGATTGTGTGAGAGTGCGGTTGGGATGTGATCTCTATGATTTTAGCCTTGGTTTTGCGTAAACTTTCCTCAAGTTCACTCATCTTCTTTGCCCATTGCCTTTTCATACGTTCACGGCTATCTCTCCAAGCTCTAGTCCTTTTCTTGGTTATGCTCTCAGTTTCACTAGCTGTTGGGCTCTTTTCCTGGTCTACCCCTTGGTTTTGCTGCAATGCTTGAGCTCTAGTGACTACCTGTACGGGAGCAGTGGAAGTGACACTTCCTGTGGAATCTACTACTAACCCAATAACGTTGATAGGTGTGATTTTTGGCATATTATTGGGGTTCTTTGGGCAATCTCGTAAGAGATGCTCTTTTCCACAATCTTGGCAAAAGCCTTGGATTGCCACTGACTGGGGTTGTGTAGGTGGAGGTAAGGGACAATCACGAATGAGGTGATCTCCTTGGCATCTGTAGCACGGTCCTCTTGGGAATGGAGGTCTTACTTGTCTAGGTTGAGGCCTAGGGTTGGGGTTTGCATACATCACGTTTGTATAATCTGACTCCCAACTAGGTTCATTAGGCTCTTCACTGTAATAGGACTCACCATGTTCAGGGGACTGCATGTAGTACGCCTGGGGACTATCAACATGTGTAGAATCAAAGCTATGGTCACTGAGGTCATTTTCAGAAAGCAAGGATGTTACCGGGACTAAGGCTCTATTCATGTTCTCTTCTGCAGCAGTATACTTTACCGGGATCACATTGGCTGGAGCTGGGGGTTGTTGTGCTAGCACTGGCTGAGGCCTTTGCTGATTTTGATAGGGTTGCTGATAAGGTTGCTGTGGCCTACCATAGGGCTGTGGAGGGTACGGGTTCTGGTATCTTCCTTGCTGCGGGTATGGCTGAGGGTAGGGTTGCCTAACTGCCTGCTTGTTGTATGGGCAATCTTGTGCGGTGTGATTGGTGTATCTCCGTTCTATGGTGCAGTACTGGCTACTAGGATTTACTTGGGGCTGAGACATAATGGGGCAGACATTCGCCATGTGGTCACCACCACAGGTGTAGCACCTTTTCACAGGGGCAAATCTTGGGATTTGTTTACTAGTTACCCCTAATTTCTGAGCTACTTTCTCTGCGAGTTCCTCAATTGATGTGGAGTGCGTGGAAGATTGACTAGATGCACTATCTGAATCTTTGTAGATTTTGGAAAGCTCTAGTTCTTCCCCTAGGTTATCTTCAATGTCAATGCACATGCGTACACACTCTTCTATAGTCCTAGGATCTTTCAGATACACATAGGATCTCAATTTCGTACTCAGCAATCCGTCAAGGAATAAGGCTACTTGTTTGGCAGATGTGGGTAGCTCCGAAACAGGACATCTTTCGAGGTATTGCCTAAATCTTCTTCCTGCCAGTCTTACAGTCTCTTGGGGAGTCTATTTAAAGCTGTGAATCAATGAGGAGGTATTGTGTCTTATGCCGCTCTTAGAGAACTCTACAATGAAAGCCTCTAGGAGTTGGTCTATGCTCCTGAACTGTCGCTCATCCAATGGCTGAAACCATGTAAGTGCTGTGTTCCTAAGGGTTAGACCGAAGGCATTGTACTGCGTGAATAGATCCTCCACTTGTTCAGCTCTCAAGACTTGCTTGAACTCCGCCACATGATCATAGGGATCTCCTGTGCCATCAAAGTAATTCTTCATGGACTTAACTAGCTGGGTTGGTCTCAACGTTCTTGTGTGCTCTCTAGGTCTCGGCAGAGGAAATCCATCCACATTTCTTTGGTTCCTGTGAGCTCTAAGCATCTCAGGTTCTACCCTATTCGTCTCCGTCCTCGTTCTTTCTCTGCCCACTGGGTTGGCAAAACTTACTTCTGGTCTATCTCTACTTCTGTCTCTTTGCATACCATGAGCTTGGGATGTTCCAGCCCCGGGATGACCATAGGATACATTTGATCTTGGTTGCGGGAAAATGAATTCACCCTTCCAAGTGTAAGCATGCCTATCATTTTCTGTCACCACAAAGATCCTTTCCGAAGTGTGATCTAAGTAGGTCACTCTACCTGGGCTATCCGGATCCTTAAACTCATAGATCATGATAGTTCCTATATCAGTTGGCTGATTAGCTTTATACCTCCAAAAGGCCTCTTCAGTTTCTCGATTGAGGAGCAACTCTATGCTCTTATTATCCTGGGGAATCCATTCTGGTGTGATAATCCTAGTGAGAACTGATTTACCTCGAGGGGTTCTAGGTTCCACACCCATGTTCCCTTGTTCCAAGTCACCTAAATCCGCCTCTGAGATTACATTCCCAAATTCATTTGTCCTGTCTGGGTGACTGGTGACTACGTATATGGTTCCTTCTTTGTCCAGGTATGCACCGTTTTCAAACTTGACTGCTGGGTGCTCGAGTCCAATGGATTGATCAGGATTCTTAATCTGTATCACAGATCTTCCTAAGCCGTCCTCATAGATGCTGGCACCTAATCGGTTGGTCCTAAGGTACTCCAACTGTGTTTTGTAAGGGCCTTCCACCCTGTACAAGTAAGGCACTCCTGAACTTCCCGTAGGTCTGTCCATGCCTTGAGACATCTCTGACTCACTAGTCTCAGAGCTAGGGTAGTACGAGTGGTGGCTCAACTGCTGGGCCCAGGACCTAGCAGTGTGGTTAACACTAGCCTCTGAAGATCTAAGGCTTTGTCTCTCCCTTACTAGATGTCGTCCCGATCTAAGGTTCATATGCCTAACTAAGTAGCCCAATTCTTTGCCCAGAGTACAACTTCGTTGCCGATCAATTGGTATCAGTCACTTGATTCTTTTTAGTTATTTATCGTGTTTAAGGTCTTGTCTGATATTACGTCGTCGGAATACTTGAGTGTTCTTCGTACTTTCAGGTTGATCGTTCCACGTTAGGTTCTTTTCCTTTATGTTATCGACAGTATCGAGATTAGGTTTTTAGCTTGAACTTGAGTTTTTAGGTAGTCTTCAACTTGATGCCTGCCTATCGTCGCTCTGACTTACACCTACCTCTCGTCGTTCTTAGCCTAAGCTAGGAATTGATAAAGGGAGTTGAGAATTTCCAACCTTTTGTTTCCTTCTTGGTTGCCTTGACTGCCCAGGAAGTGTGTTCCCAAGTCTGCACTTACTCTTGCTTAGAACGCCTCTCGATGCTCTGTAAGAGATTCAAAGTTAGCTTTGAAATTTACATTCCAAAGACAGAACCAATTATTTTCATTCCTATAGCACAAACACAAACTTGCATAGTGATTTTCAAGAAAACAATCCTAAGGACCCCTGACTTTGACCCCGCTGGGTATGGTCAACTTCAAAATACCCTATCTGAAAATCAATGCATTATCTTTATAAAAAACAGTTGAGGGCGTGTAGTATATGCCACGAGCTTTCCAACAAGCCCTAGAGCTCAAAAAATGGATTTCGTATGAAAAAGTTGTAACCGTTCAGGGTTCTAGGGTTACGACAGGGTTCAAACAGGATCACTGTGCAACAGGTTTTCCCCAAGTTGTTTTCCTAAAGCTTCCTAATGTGCTCTAGAGTAAAATGTTTGTGTCCAAAATTAGCCCAACTCTTCAATTAACAATCCCTAAAAATTTGGCTAAAATTGGCTGTCAATCGCGATGGACAGGGCTGTCAATCGCGATGGACACTCAGTCAATCGCGATGGACAGGGGGTTCAGTCAATCGCGATGGACAGGCAATCAATTGCGATGGACAGGGTGTTCAGTCAATCGCGATGGACAGGCAATCAATCGCGATGGACAGGGGGTTCAGTCAATCGCGATGGACAGGCAATCAATCGCGATGGACAGGGGGTTCAGTCAATCGCGATGGACAGGCAGTCGGTCGCGATGGACTGGCAGTCAATCGCGATGGACAGGCAATCAATCGCGATGGACAGGGGGTTCAGTCAATCGCGATGGACAGGCAATCAATCGCGATGGACAGGGGGTTCAGTCAATCGCGATGGACAGGCAATCAATCGCGATGGACAGGGGGTTCAGTCAATCGCGATGGACAGGCAGTCGGTCGCGATGGACTGGCAGTCAATCGCGATGGACAGAGCTGTCAATCGCGATGGACAGGGCTGTCAATCGCGATGGACTGAAATTTTGCAAGATTTCCAAAAATTTTGGTGGAAAGGTGGTGTGCAGGGTCTCTAGTCCACTGTGGTGCACTCAGATTTACCAAAAGGTGAGAATTTCTATCAATCGCGATCGACAGAAGTCGGCGACTGCGAGACAGTTTCGTCGAGTTTCGTACCTGCGCAGGAAGCTGGGGATGGTGATGTGACCTGTACCTGCAAGATAGCTCAAGAAACATGCAAAAACAGCACACGCAATTTCGCTCTCTCGCTCTCTCTCACAAGTGAAATGAGGGAAATGAGGTGGAGGTGGGGATATAGTCAAAAAACTGAAATTTTCGCGATGATGGAGATGGAGGTGGAAGATGGTGATGATGATGATGATGATGATGGTGGTGAGGTAAGAAAGAGAAAATTAGGAAAAATAAAGAAATTACCTACAACTCCAACGCGTCAACTCTACGTCTTACCATCACACGCTCGTCCTCAAAGCTCGATCCCCGGCAACGGCGCCAAAATTTGGTGTAGCTCAATGATGAGTAGCACCTCCTTTAATGTCAATCCGGGAAGACGTGAGGATGGTATGAAGACCTCGAGCAAGTGGCTGCACAAGTGTGTGAGTGAGAAGCACACTAGCATGCACACACATACACACACACGCGCACACACGGCAAGACAAAGAGTGAGAATCAATGGAGTTCTCCAATTACTTTCAAAATGCTCTTACAAGTTCGTTTCAATTACAATCTAACCTCAAAAATGAGCTCTCTAGCTCTTTTTATAGTTTTTGACTAGGTTTTGGCCCTGTCCAGACCTAGTGTCCGGCCTAGTTAAAAATTAGGTTCCAGGGCCAATTTGAGGGCTTAAACGGAGTCTAAAAAATACGAAAATTGATATGTAGGTACTTCTAAGGCTCCTCAAGCTCAAGGACTCCTTGGCTTGCACAAAATGGAGCTACAAAAATATGAAATGGTATTTACAATGATTGTTAGTGATAAGAATCACTGTTAAAAGATGTTGATTTGGGAAAAATTGAAGGGCCTATCTGCCAGATTTGCGTCGACTGCTTTGTCTACTTATTCCTTCACCTTGTTCTGACTCTCTCCGCTGGCTTCCTTGTCTAGTCGGTCCTTGGGTGCCCATACTGCTCTCAACACCATGGTTGACCTAAAATCACTTTTTGAGTCATCAAATTATCTGGCCATTCTTCACAGTCTATTTTCATATATTCTTCATTAAACTTTACTTCAATAGTCAGTGAAGACATGCTCTGTACTATTTGACCTTCCAAAGTTTTGATTAGGGTTCTACTTTCTTTTCTTTTTATGTTGAATTTACTTAGCAGGGCTGAACTAATCAGATTTACTTGTGCTCCAAAATCTATCAAAACCCTAATGCTTTCATTTTGAAAATCCATTATGATCACAGGGACATGTTCCTTTGGTTTGAGAGGAGTTTCACACAGACAAACTTCCCTAAGCTCATTGATTTTTCTTATCCTTTCCATAGCTTCCTGTTGAGCTTCCTTTCTCATGTCTTCCTCTTCTCTTTTCCTGTTTTGGGCTTGTTGCAACCTTCTCCATTCATCAACAGTTAATGGGCAATCATACCTCTTAATTCTACATCCACTTATAAAGTTTGGCATGATTTCTCCATCTATGTTAGCTAGTTGAATGGCTCCACTGTTGCTTATCTGATGTATAATATATGGTCCATGTCCTTTTTTCTGGAACTTTTTCTGATGTTCTCTGACTGTGTAAGCCAACACTAGATCTCCTACCTGTAGATCTTTCTCTTTTATGTGAACATCATGATAGGCTTTTTGTCTTTTCTTGTCCACATATAAACTCATAATGGCTTGGAGTCTAGATGCTCCCAACTTTTCCAATTCCATTACTCTTTCTGATAGTTCATGTCCAGTCCAATTATAGTGACTTCCTACTTTTAATGTTGGAATAAGGAATTCCATTGGTAAAACTGCATTTTGTCCAGATACTAGATTGAATGGTGTGTTCCCTATTGCAGTTTTAGAAGCCACTCTATAAGCCCATAGGACATGATTAAGTTGTAGATCCCAATCATTCCTGTTTGTGTTCACTAATTTTGATAGTACAGTACAAAGTAGTTTATTAGTACTTTCTGCTAGCCCATTGGATTGTGGGTGATATGGGGCTGACTTTCTATGGCTGATCACGAAATATTCAGTGATGTTTTCTATGATCTGGTTTACAAAATGGGTCCCCCTATCACTTACTAGTTCAATTGGAAGTCCAAATCTGGTGATAATGTTTTCATATAGGAATCTGGCAGTAGTATTAGCATCATTTCTCTTTGTGGCTTTGGCCTCAGCCCACTTTGTCAGGTAGTCTGTAGCCACTATGATGTATTCAGCATGGGATTGTTTTGCTGGAGGATGTATAGGTCCAATGAAATCCAATCCCCATTTACTAAAGGCTCTGGCTGAAATTAATGGAACCAATGGCATATCATTTCTTCTATTTGGTTGACTTACCCCTTGACAAACATCACACCTTTTTACATAGATTCTTGCATCAGGAAATAGTGTTGGCCACCAAAAGCCAAAATATAAAATGAGTTTAGCAGTTCTGTCACTTGAGAAGTGTCCTCCTGCCACTCCAGAATGTGCCATTTTCAACATTTCCAGATATTTATTCTCAGGAACACAAATTCTTAGGTATCCATCCATTCCTCTCTTATACAACTGTTCCCCTACCAATTGATATTCTTTTGAGATTACTTGTAAATTTTTTGAATCTGTACCAGCTATGACTTGCTTTCCTTTCTCCTTCCTTCTCAATTCTTCAATGATATTTTCACTCCAATCTGGATTTTTCTGGAACCAATATAGAGTTATGAATTCTGTATCTTGCAATGTTTGGCACTTCTTGCAATTGGCAATGTATTTTGATACATCTTGAATTTTATTAGGCCAATGTACCCCCATTCTATTGAGATTACTTAGGGTGACTACCCTAGAAGCATGAGTGCAAGGGTTCCAATGATGAGCTCTCCTCAAGTATTCTTGTTGCTCCTCCTCAGGAGTGCAATATTCTAATATGCCTGTGTGGTTGAGATGGTACAAATGCCCAGCTAGTAACATAAAGTTCCTGCTTTGCAATACTAGATGTGCATTGTTCCCAACTGTTCTACAAGGTCCCATGGTTAATAATGGTACTAAAGTCATGGCCCACTCAGGAACACTCTCTACCTTAAACAGATAAGTGTCTAGCAAATTGTCATCTAAAGGTGAACTGGGTTCTTCAGACTGGATTCGAGATAAATGATCTATACTCAAGTGTGTTTTCCCTTGTCTGACCACCACTTCAAACTCAAATTCCATTAACAACAGAAATCATCTGACTATTCTCCTAGTGTGACAAGGTTTATTTACCAAATATAACAAAGCTTGATGGTCTACAAAGAACTTAAACTTGTTGGCCAAAAGGTAATGTCTGTATTTTTTTACAGCAAATACCATGCCCAATCCCTCTCTTTCAGTGGTTGTGTAATTTTTCTCTGCTAGATTCAATTGTCTACTAGCATAGGCCACTGGAAAATCTAACTTGCTTCCTTCTATTGGTTGTGCTAACACACATCCCAAAGCATAATTGGAAGCATCCACATGAACATGAAAAAGTTTGTCCCATTGAGGTGTTTTCAGAATTGGGGCTGTTACCAAACAAGTTTTTAGAGTTTCAAAGGCTTGGTCACACTCCTTATTCCACTCAAACTTTGTAATTAGGGCATATAAGGGTTTTGCTATGTCAGCAAATTTGTGTACAAATTTCCTATAGTACCCACAATGTCCCATGAAAGTTTGAAGTTCTTTTACACTTGTTGGTCTTGGAAGCTCTATTATGGCCTTTATTTTCTTCTCATCAGTTGAAATTCCATTTTTAGAGACTATATGACCCAGCATTCTTCCTTGTCTCACAAAGAATACACATTTTTCTGGATTTAAACATACTCTGTAGGTTCTACATTTCTTGAATATATTTTCTAAATCCTACAGGTGATCTTGTCTTTTTAATGAAAAAGTACAAAGATCATCTACATAGATTTCCATTACCTTTCTCAGGAATTCTTTGAAGATATGACACATCAATCTCTGAAAAGTTGTTGGAGCATTAGTTAACCCAAAGGGCATAACCCTAAAGGCATAAATTCCCCATTCTATGGAGAAGGCAGTTTTATGTTGGTCTTCCAATGCTATGGGAACTTGGTTGTATCCTGAAAAACCATCTAAAAAGCTATAAACCTCCTTCCCAGCAACTCTTTCTAGAAGATGATCTGTTATAGGCAGTGGATAATTATCCCTTATAGTTGCTGCATTTACCCTTTTCAAGTTAATGCATACCCTAAGTTTCCCATTCTTTTTTGGTACCACAACTATAGGAGATATCCATTCTGTATACTCAATTTCATAGATGAAATTGGAAGCTAATAGCTTATCAATTTCTTCCTTTATCTTAGCAGAGTATTTATCATTAAATGTGTAATGTCTCTGTTTACTAGGTTTTGCTTCAGGTGTAATAGGGATCTTATGCTCACAGATTTTAGGATCAATACCTTTCAAATCCTTGTAGCTATAAGCAAATACATCCCTATATTTTCTTGCCAAGTTTCTTAGTGCCTCTTCTTCTTGGGTTGTCATGTCATCAGCCACTACAATGTGTCTTTCTTCTCCCTCCTCCTGAGTGATTATGATCTTTTTAGTTTCTTCCTCATTATCATAAGCCTCTCCTTTCTTCTTTTCCCTCTTTGGTTTCCTTCGGAGAAGTAATCTATTTTCCACTTCATAAGTCTTGAAATTTTCTGGTACATCAAACTGTTGATCTTTGTTCATTTCCCTTTTCTTCTTCTTGTACTTACCTGAGATCTTATCCTTAATAGCATCTTTAGCTTTTACTTCCTCTAAAAATTGTGTCTTTCCTTTTTCTAATATCATTTCTTCTTCAATGTCCTCTTCTGTTCTGGATACCTTTATCATTTGTATTCCAATGTGAAAAATATCATATCCTTCTTCATTTTGAAATTCCACTCCTACATATTCATCACTGGCTAGATCCATGGTAGCCAAAATTTGATTCCACCCATAGGGCTCAAATTCCTCATCCTTGAATTGTTGAGGTACATAATTCTCATCTTGTAACCCTCTTTCTTCCACACAATCCTCTCTTCTTAATCTCCTTTTCTTATTGGTCAGATTTCTTATCATATTGCACTTCCATACTGATGATTCAGCTTCATCCTGGTCCTCCATTTCTGATTCCTCACTCAACTCTTGATTCTGATGAATTTTATACCATTCTTGAGGGGATATGTCACAGTAGTGCCCATTTCTTAGATTTACTTTGGTTATTCTTCCTTTGCTCTGTAGGTATAAACAATCATTACCCCAATCTTGCACAATTTGCATTTGTCTCATGAATGGTCTTCCTAGGATAATTTCATATGAAGTAGATTGTGGAAATTCAACTATAGCAAAGGTATGTTCTATCTCTATCCCACATATGTCCACAATCACTTTTCCCCATATTCCTAGGGGTTTTTCTATATGTCCATCTACAAGTTGCAATCTCATTTTTGTGGGTAATAATTCATTTTTTCCCCATTTCTCCCAAGTTTGTTTAGTCATGATGGCCACTCCTGATCCACTATCCAAAATAGCTTTGGCCTGGTTTTTGCCAAATTGTATTTTTAAAGTTGAGTTTCCCTCTTCTCCCTCACAATATCCTCCTATCTTATCAATGGGGATATACCACAACTCCTCCATTTCCTGTAGTTGTGGGTGAAGATTTTCTGGCATTGTCTCCCATTTTTTCACTTGGTTCTGTAAGTGAGGATTTTGTTTCATTAAATCTTCCCATGTGGTATGATGAAGAATTGTGCATCTTTTGTCTACATTCACTTGGAGTGTTACTTGTGGGTTTTCTTCCCTGAAAATATTTCCTTTTGTTTTTGTTGTCTCAGATTCCTCAACTATTTTTTGAGAATTGTCTTCTTCCCCTATTTTGAGTTGTACTTCCCGAATGATCTGTTTAAACTTCTGCATTCTTTCATGTTCTAAGTCTGGCATAGGATAAGCCATTGTATGATCAGCAGGGCTTGGTCCCTCTTGAATTCTTCCTTTGTATGCTTTTATCAGAGTGTCTAGACTTTTTGAATTTCCTATTTCCAACTGGGTCTGTGTCTTTGGCGGAGAAGTATTGTTTGATTGTTCCCTATTTTCTTCTTCAATATTTTTACTCATTTTTTGCTTCCTCTCCCATTTCCCTTTCTGTCTATTTTTCTTCACCTTTGAGATTGATCCTTCATTTTGTTCCTTAGTTATTCTTTGTTGTTTTGTCTGTGACCTTGTCACAGCATTTACATCCACTAAGTCAATGTCACTCAATTCTTCCTGTTCCATGATACTGACTGCTTTTAGTGGTATGTTATTAGATGTGTTTTGTTGTTTTTGAGGATTTTTTGGGCAATCCTTTATCAAATGCTCCCTGCCACACTCCTTACAATATGCTCCTTCTATTCTTAATGTAGGAGGTTGTGGACAGTCTCTAATAAAATGATCTCCCCCACACCTATAACAAGTTATCTTAGGTCCTCCTTTGAATTGAGGTTTTTGATTGGACATGTAATTATTGGTTATATACATGAAAGTGGCAGTGTCCATCTCAATTCTTCCATTTCCCAAGTCTAAAGCTTGTAATTCTGGCTCTCTTGATTCATAACCTTCCCATTCTTCTTGATATCCCTCATTCCATTGATAATCTTCCTTGTATGATGATTTTGTTCTTGAGTTTCCCTCCTCTATTGGTGTGTACTTGATTGGCACCACATTTGTTGGTATAGGAGGTTGTTGCCCCAGCATAGGTCTTGGTTGCTCACTATACACTGATTCTCTTTGGCTCCCATAGTCTCTCTCCTTTATGGGTTGTTTATTATAGAAGCATTCCTCCCTGGTATGGTTGGTCCATTTCCTTTCTAGTGTACAGTATTTGAGTGTCTTTCTGTCTTGCAAATGTGGAGGTTTTTGATATGGGCAATGTTGTACTAGATGACTTTCTCCACAATTGTAGCATTTTTTATTTGTGTTTATCCTGGAGTTTATCAAATTGGTTTTAGTGCTTACCTCTAGGGCTTTAGCAATGGTCTGAGCCAACTCCTCTGCTGGAGGAATTTTGTCTTCATATGATCTGGGTTGATCAAATGCTAACAAATCTTGGCCTCTATTATCCTCCAAATCTATTGCTTCTTTTACACAAGCTCCTAGATCACGGCATCTCCTGTAGTACACTAGGGTTCTTAATTGAGCACTTCTCAACCCTTCTATGAATAGGGATACTTGTCTTGCCATGGAAGGTACTTCCTCTTTAGGGCATCTATCAATATATTGCTTAAATCTCGTGGCTGCCTCTCTGACATTTTCATCTTTTTGTTGCTTAAAACTATGTATCAGAGTGGCTGTGCTATGTTTTATCCCGGTCTTTGAGAATTCTCCAATAAAGGCTTCTAGGAAGGATTCAATATCTAGGTACATTTCTTTTCTCAAAGGGATGAACCATGATAGTGTTGGTCCAGTTAGGGTTAGACCAAATGCCTCAAATTGAACTTTGTAATCTTTCACCTCCTCAGCTCTAATTAAGTGCCTAAACTCTGCAGCATGAGCATGGGGATTTGAATACCCTTCATATTGATTTTTCATACATTTGGCTACTTGATATGGTCTAAGCATTCTACCCTGAGGTTGCCAATGATGTCTTCTTCTGAGTGAAAATTCATTATATCCTTCTGGTTCCTTATCAAAGGGATTTGGTGAAGCATGTGTCCTCCTCCCATGTTGCTATTCATTATTAGTGTAGTTTTCATGTGGTCTAGGTAAATCTGGTTGTCCCATGTTATGTTCCCAAGGTCCTTTGTCAGCACATTGCCCTAAGTCATTTGAAATTTCTGGGTCTGGGGAGAAGATGTACACACACCCCTATCTATCCTCATACCTGCCATCTTTGAACTGAGCTACAGGTGTTATGTTTAGGGGAGCTTCTAAGTTTCTCAATCTAATGAGAAACTTATGCATCCCATCCTGATATACCTAGGTGCCAAACCTATTTGTATACATGTATTTGAGGATATTTCTGTAATCCCCAGTTTTAATGGGCTCATTTGTTTCATTTAAATTTTCCATGTTGTTTTCTTGCCCTGAATTTCTTTCTTGCCCTTCCCCTACTACTGACTCTATCTCCCTCCTTCCTAGGTCTTGACTAGTAAGTGAATTTAATTTGTTCCCAGACCTAAGGATCATTCATCTAATTTTCACAATTTTGAACTCAAAATCGTGTTTTTCACGATTTTGTGTTCAAACTAGCGATTTTTGACAAATTTCTGTTGAAAATCGTGTTTTTCATGATTTCCTACCTAAGCTATTGTCTTTTCACAATTTTTTGACTAAAATCGTGTTTTTCACTATTTTGAACTCAAAATCGTGTTTTTCACAATTTTGTGTTCAAAGTAATGATTTTTCATGATTTTGAACTTAAAATCGTGTTTTTCACGATTTTCTAATTAGGATAGTGTTTTTTCATGATTTTGTGACTAAAATCGTGTTTTTCACGATTCTGTGCCCAAAATCGTGTTTTTCACGATTCTGTGCCCAAAATCATGTTTTTCACGATTTTGTGTTCAAAATCGTGTTTTTCACGATTCTGTGCTCAAAATCATGTTTTCCACGATTTTCTGACTAGGGTACCATCCACCATTACAGTATTCACGATTCACACTTCACACACAATCACGTCCGATCCCATGGACATTTCACCCTCCACCGGACCACTCACCACCACACTTGTCTCAACATCACCACTCGTAACTTCATGCACATCACCACATACACCCAGTGTCAGCACAACATCCACTTTTCCCTTCCCCATTTCCCAACCCCTTGCATCTCTCACCTACACCTCTGCATCCACCTCATTTATTCATGCACTGGACACTATGTTCGAAGCTACGGCCTAGCTTAAACAGGAATACAGATTATTAGAAGAAAACAATAAAGAGCTTGGTACCCTATCGTCCCACCTCTAGGCACGTGTCAAGGCCTTGGAGCTTAGTAATATTGCATTACAACAAGAGGTTACCACTCTCCAACAATCTCATGCGGAGCTTGAAGCCAAGTATATAGAGACGGGTAAGGCAATGGAAGAACAACTCAGAGATCAGCTAGCCCGCAACGCGAGACTACAAAGAAACATGGCTCTACTCCGACGACACCTAGCAGCTGCCCAAGAAGAAAACAGAAGATTACAGCAACAAAATCAAGACAATCTCGAAGCCGCCATAGAAAACACTCCAGGGGCATCCATAGACCCTGCTAGCTTCTGGGCTATCCCCTCAGAAAGTATCCAGCAAATATTGGAAACCTATGCCAACCTCTTAGAAGCACATGATCAACGTGCCGACCAAGTGAAAGAACTCCAGAAACAACAATTATCGTACCACACATGACAGAACCAAGGAATGTGGTCAATTCTGCTACTTCACCAGAGCCAGAATCTTCCACGGGCAACAAGGTACTTGAGCTACGACAACAAGTGGCAGAATTAAAGATTAAGTTGTTACAATATGAACGACCCCCCTCTCCACCTGATCAACCATCAGAGGAAGAAGCAATAACCATTCCTGTGGAAGAAACCTTTGAAGATAACTATGAGCCTCAACCTCTTCCAAGAGGCAGAATCACGGAGGAAGGACAAGACACATATGAGGAGCCCCCTTCGGCATGGATGAAACAAGTAGAAGAAATCGGACCAACTCATGAGGAGCGTATATCCACTCAGATGCTGGCCATGAAGACCATTGAAGAGACCATACTTCAATCAGAATATTTCAGGCACCTCGCCTATGGAAGACTGATAACTAGTTCAGAGTTACATTATAAACCCTACTTTGTGCTATTGGCAGACTACAACGCTGAAATCAAAAGAGTCACCAATAGGTCTCCTTCCTTTGCAACACAGTTCCAACCAGAGGACATCCCGGAAGAAGCTAGAAAAGGTGCCATATTCCAACCTATCTGGAGGCAAAAATTACTTGAGACCTATCGAGAGATGCTACGAACATGCGATCATGCTCCCATGCATTTGAAGTATAACCCTTGCTTTGGGCCAGTGCAACGCAGAAGATCATGGAAGGCATTTGCCATAAAAGTTCAGAACAATAATAATTGCAAACAATGGCTAAATTAACCCTCCATCACACCCCCAATAGGCACACCAACGGTAGCTTACATGATGGCTACCATCAGACCTTGGATGCCACGCCTTCACCCCATGCCAGATGTCGTCGCGCAGATGATGCTCAAAATCCTGTACATGATGCAAGTAGTGTTAAAGACCTTCCGCAATGTGCGTAATATCTAGCCTCCAATTACGGGCTTCATAAATGGTAATTATGATTTACTTTATGATATGAGCATGACCCCAAGTATTCGAGTTGCTTATGCATGGCATGCACGAATAAGATATCTCCCTGCTTGCTACAAGCAAACTTTTGATGACATGTTCACCACTTGGTTTTGGGATGCCCAACCCACCTGCTACAACTATTCGCGTGCGAACAGACAATGCACTCAGAGCTCTACACTATGCCACAACCTGACATGCCTAGCGTAGTTAATTGGGATGCACTGAAAGAGATTTGGTCAGGGGACTACGGATCAAAGAACAAGAATTGGCAACCGACATACTACAGCAGTACATTGATCAAACCATGGAGTAGAGGTTTGTCAGAGACGACAGACGCTAGGGGGGGAGAGTGTTGGCATCATACAAGAAGAAGCAGATACGGGCATACATGCAGATCTAGCACTGAGGCAACCCATCAATTTTTTCCAATCCTTACATCATTTTAAAAGTGATTCTCATCACTAGAAACCCTTGTAAATACCGTTTCACCTTTTTATAGATCCATCTTGTACAAGCCGAGGAGTCCTCGAGCTTGAGGAGCCTTAGAAGTAATTGCCTACCAATTTTCATATTTTTTAGACCTCATTTGAGCCCTCAAGTAAGCCCTGGAACCTAATTTTTAACTAGGCCAGACACTAGGTCTGGACAGGGCCAAAGCTAGTCAAAAACTATAAATAGAGCTAGAGAGCTCATTTTTGGGGGAGCTTATTGTAGTTTTGAACTTGTATGAGAACTTGGTTGTAATAGAAGTGATTCCATTGTCTTACTCTCTTTGTTCTTGTTGTGTGTGCGCGCGTGTGTGTATGTGTGTGCATGTTGGTGTGCTTCTCACTCACACATTTGTGCCTTCACTTGCTCGAGGTCTTCATACCATCCTCATGTCTTCCCAGATTGACATTAAAGGAGGTGCTACTCATCCCTGAGCTACAGGGGGATCACTATCGCCAGAATTGCATGCTTCTTTTGACTCTAATTGGGTTGGTTGTTATGACACTCATGTGTCCACTAGTGGTTTTTTCTTCATGCTTGGTAGCTCATTCATATCTTGGCTGAGCAAGAAGCAGCCTACTATGGCCACTTCTAGTTGTGAGGCTGAGTATAAGGCAACTTTCACAACGATTTTTGAGTGTGTGTGGCTCAGACGCCTTATGGCTAATTTGGGTGTTGGTCAATCTTTTGCCACCATCATCTTCATTGACAATTAGAGCACATTGGTAGTTGTGAGGAACCCTGTGTTCCATGTTCGCACTAAGCACATTGAGGTGCATTATCATTATGTCAGGGAGAGGTTATGTGCTAGAGAGATCAACTTGGGATATGTGCCCATGTGGGAGAACATTGCAGACCTTTTCACGAAGGCTCTGGCTAGGGAGAAGTTTGAAGCTTTCCACAAAGCTTTGGGCTTACTTCCTTTTGTGGATTGATTCCACATAGCTTGGCACTTCCTTATACATAAGTGCCAGCTCCTTGCTCACCGCATCACTCCTAGGGGGGATTTGTTGATATATTTAGGTAGTGATGTGTGTGAACACACTAAGGATTGCCGAGGCACTTTTTCCCTCTTTAGGAGCTTCTTTTCCCCCAGCTTGTATATATGCCTATAGCCCTAATAGGTTACTTGTCTTTGTACATTCTACTGGTAATACATTTAGTATTGTGTGTTGTGCTCCAAGCTTTTTCTCCTTCCTTGTGATGTTCACGTGCTTCTGCAGACGTCTAACTCCAACAACAATCGCCATTTTCAACTAAAAATCATGGTTTTTGAGAATCCTATTTTTCTCTCCCTGTAAACACGATTTTCATTTACAATCATGATTTTGGAGTAAATAAGATTCCAAAATCATGGTTTTATGTGTAAGCCAAAAACATGATTTTGTTTAAAAATTGTAATTTTTTGACTAAAAATTGTGGTTTCTCATAATCGTGTTTTCTTGGTCTAGAAAAACATGATTTTGAGAAAGCAAGGTTTATTAATTTCCTTCCAAAATTTAGGAAAAATCCTCTCAAAAAAACATCACAAAAAATATCCAAATCGCATTTTTCTGGCAAAAATGCGATTTTGTTCAGAATTTGCCTAAAACAAAGGGGTTAAGTTTTCTTTTGACATTGTGGAACAAAACTCAACAGAACCATAGTTTAAGGACATAAAATTTCCAACTCTTCTACTCAAACTTGGTAGGGAATACTTAGAAAATACCCAAAATCGCATTTTTTATGAAATCGTGATTTTGAGTACAAAACTAAGGGAAATTTCAAGGAAATTAAAACTAGGATAAATCACAAATGAAAAGAAAAGATCTTTGGACAAAAAGTGGGAAGCGCTAACTTTTCAAGATCAAATCTCCAATTTATTGACAAATTAGGGTTTTCAAACACATAATTTAGGTCTTCTAGATATAGAAGTGAATGATACTGAGATCTAGAACTACCATTCTACATTCCAAAACCCATAGTGAGGTTGAGAAACAACAATACCAAGCTAATCATCAGAAGGAGGTCACAAATAAGTCACCAAATATGGAAATTTTGAATTTAGAAGAGGAACACATAGACACAGGAGATTATAGGAATATCCTCAAATACATGTACACAAATAGGTTTGGTACCGATGTGTATCAGGATGGAATGCATAAGAATCTCATTAGATTGAGAAACTTAGAAATTCCTTTGAATTTAATGCCAGTGGCACAATTTAGAGGTGGCAAATATGAGGATAGACAAGGATGTGTTTATGTGTTCACTCATGATCCAGAGCATTCCAATGATCTTGGTCAATGTGCAGACAAAAGACCTTAGGATCAAGATTTGGGACAATCTGACATACCTAGAGCCACAAAAAGAGAAGAGACCATATAATTCTCCAAATCATTTTGAAAGAGAAGGAGAAGACATGCCTGATTTCCATGTAAGAAGAAGACCACATTGGTAGGCTTGAGGAAGAATGTTGAGGCCATACCAAGTGGCAAAGTGTATGAAAAAATAGTATGAAGGGTATTCATATCCTCATGCACATGTTGCCGAGTTTAGACAATTAATTAGGGCTGAAGAAGTGGAGGATTATAAAGTACAATTTGAAGCATTTGGGTTAACTTTGGCTGGACCAACTTTGTCTTGGTTCATAACTTTAAGGAAGGAAATGTATCAAGACATAGAATCCTTCTTGGAAGCCTTCATAGGGTAATTTTCAAAAACTAGGATAAAACATAGTACAACTACTTTGATCCATAGTTCTAAACAACAGAAAGAGGAAAATGTGAGAGAAGATGCAAGGAGATTTAAGTGGTATATAGATAGATGTCCAAAGGATGAGGTTCCCTTGATGGCAAGACAAGTGTCTCTATTCATAGAAAGCATGAAAAGTGCTCAGCTTAGAACTTTGGTTTATTATAGAAGGTGTCTTGATTTAGATTTCCGTGTCAAAGAAGCTATAGACTTGGAAGATAACAGCGGGAAGGACCTAATGGCATTTGACCAACCAAGAGCTCATGAAGATAGGATACCACCTATAGAGGAATTAGCCAAAGCCATAGCAAAGGCTCTAGAGGCTACTACTAAGGCAAATCTGGTAAATATCAGACTAACACCAATAAACATCAATGAAGAACAATGGACACCCCATTGTGACGAGGAGGGATATGACATTTCAGTATTCACAATAGAGCCAATTATGTGTGATTCGGTTATTGAAGAGTGTGAACCTAGCATTGATGCATTCGAGGACGCAAGTGACTCTGATCTAGAGTCAATTATCATGGACCCGCCTTTTGCATTAGATGAGGAATATTTCTATGAAGTGGAGGCTCACCCACAAAGACATGTAAAACTTACAAATGACATGAGATTAGCCACATAGGTAACCACTAAGAAGGAGGGCAAGAAGAGGAAGAAGAGAGAAGTCAAACTAGAGGAGGAAGAATCTTTGTTTGAGGTCCCTGAAAACTTCAAAAAGTATGAGATAGACGATAAGAGAGTCATGATAAGAATGCCCAAACGCGATGCACAAGCAGGAGAGGCCTATGATAACAAAGAAACCACCAAGAAAATTGTGGTAGCCATGGAAGAAGGAGAAGAAAAGTGCACCTACAGTGGACATGACCTAACGAAAGAAGAAGAACATGAGTTGATAGCTTTGCTAAGAGAATACAGAGATGTATTCGCTTGGAGCTACAAGGACTTGAAAGGTGTAGATCCTGACATATGCGCACACACAATTCCCATTACCTGAGATGCCAAACCCTCTAAATAGAAGCCATACACGTACAACGATAACTATGTTGCCAAAATCAAGGAAGAGATACATCGATTAGTTGAAGTTGGATTCATCTATGAAATTGAGCACACTGAGTGGTATCCCCCATTGTAATGGTTCCCAAGAAGAATGGAAAGTTACGTGTATGCATTTACTTAAAGAAAGTTAACGCAACCACTATTAGAGATAATTATCCGCTTCCTATCACTAAGCATCTACTAGAAAGAGTAGCAGGAAAGGAAGTGTACAACTTCCTTGATGGATTTTCTGGCTACAATCAGGTAGCCATTGCTCCAGAAGATCAACATAAGACGGATTTTGCCACAGAGTGGGGCATATTCGATTTTCGGGTTATGCCATTTGGTCTAACCAATGCACCAGCTATCTTTCATAGGCTGATGTGTCATGTATTTAAAGAATTCTTGAGGAAGAATTTGGAAGTCTATGTTGATGATTTCTGTGCTCATTCCAACATTAGACAAACCCACATCCCTGAGCTAAGAGCTATCTTTGACAAACGTAGAGAATACAAAGTCTACTTGAACCTAGAAAAGTGTGTTTTCATGGTCAATTAAGGCAAGATTCTAGGACACATAGTGTCAAAGAATGGCATATCTACAAATGAGGAAAAAGTTAGAGCTATTTTAGAGCTACCTTGTCCAAAGAATGTCAATGAAGTACAAGCCTTCATGGGGCATTGTGGCTATTATCACCGATTCATTCATATGTATGCAATCATTGCAAAGCCTATATACTCCCTTTTGACTAACTTTGAGTGGACGGAAGAATGTGAGAACTCTTTCAATGAGCTTAAAAGGAGATTATGCTCAACACCAATCTTGACTACACCAAATTGGAACAAGCCCTTTCATGTTCACGTGGATGCATCCAATTATGCTATTGGGTGTGTACTTACATAACCTACGGGCGAAGGTAATATGGATCTTCCAAATGCCTATGCTAGTAGACAGTTGAATGTGGCTAAACGGAACTATACCACGACTGAAAGAGAAGGATTAGGCATGGTATATGCTGTGAAAAAGTTTAGACACTAGTGTTGGCAGTATACGGGAAGAGGCAAGTACGGACACACATGCAGATCTAGCACTAAGGCAACCCTTCATTTTTTTTTCAAAACCCTTACATCATTCTTAAGTGATTCTCATCACTAAAAACCCTTGTAAATATCATTTCACCTTTTTGTAGCTCCATTTTGTACAAGCCGAGGAGTCCTCGAGCTTGGCGAGCCTTAGAAGTAGTTGCCTGCCAATTTTCATAATTTTTAGATCTCGTTTGAGCCCTCAAATAAGCCCTGGAACCTAAATTTTAACTAGGCCGGACACTAGGTCTGGACAAGGCCAAAGCTAGTCAAAAACTATAAATAGAGCTAGAGAGCTCATTTTTGGGGCTAGCTTCTTGTAGTTTGAGCTTGTATGAGAACTTTCTTGCAATAGAAGTGATTCCATTGTCTTACTCTCTTTGTTCTTGCCGTGTGTGCGCGTGTGCGTGTATGTGTGTGCATACTTGTGTGCTTCTCACTCACGCACTTGTGCTTCCACTTGCTCATGGTCTTCATACCATCCTCACGTCTTCCCGGATTGACATTAAAGGAGGTGCTACTCATCGCTAAGCTACACCAAATTTTGGCGCCGTTGCCGGGGATCGAACTTTGAGGACGAGCGTGTGATGGTAAGACGTAGAGAGGACGCGTTGGAATGGTAAGTAGTAGGTAAATTTCTGATTTTTCTCCATCTCCATCTTCATCTTCACCTCCTTCTCCATCTCCACCTCCACCTCCTTCTCCACTACATATTCCCTCTTCCTTATCATTCCCTCATTTGTTGTGTGCGAGTTTGAGAGAGAGCGAGTGTGAGTGCTTGTCTTTGTGTGTTTTTTGCATGTTTCTTGCAGGTGGCAGCTCCATCATCATCTCCAGCAAGCTCAGCAGGTACAGAAATTGTCTGCACAGTCCCCGAGGCATTGAGCTCGAGCTATCGCGACACTCCGAAAATTTCACCCAATCACTATTTTGAGTGCACCACGACACTGCGCAGGCCTAGAGCTCCCAGGAACACTAGATAGAACAGAAAAATTCACCATATCTCGAGGTATCGCGACACCTCACGAGCTATCGCGACACCCCGACCTATCGCGACACCTCACGAGCTATCGCGACACTTCGACCCGACCTATCGCGACACTTCACGACCTATCGCGACACCCCGACCTATCGCGACACCCCGACCTATCGTGACACCCCGACCTATCGCGACACTTCACGAGCTATCGCGACACCCCGACCTATCGCGACACCCCGACCTATCGCGACACCTCACGAGCTATCGCGACACTTCGACCCGACCTATCGCGACACTTCACGACCTATCGCGACACCCCGACCTATCGCGACACCCCGACCTATCGCGACACCCCGACCTATCGCGACACTTCACGAGCTATCGCGACACCTCGACCCGACCTATCGCGACACCTCACGAGCTATCGCGACACCCCGACCTATCGCGACACCTCACGAGCTATCGCGACACTTCGACCCGACCTATCGCAATACACGGCCTTTAACGCATGAAAATTTAGGGTTAATTTTTTGAGTGATTGAAAGGGTAGTTGAGCTTAATTTTAGGCACCTTGGTATAACTTTAGAACCTTGGAAGTGGGCAAAAGGCCTAGAAACCAGAGAGGGATCTCCTGAACCTTGAGTGCCTGTTTTGACCCGTTAGTGCCTGAATGGTCATAACTTGACCATACGAACTCCGATTGATGAGATTTTGGTCTCATTGGAAAGCTCGTTGAGAATCCTACGTGGACCTCGACTGGTTTTTGTAAGAATCATACGCGGAGTTTTAGAACATGCATTTTTAAGTTGACCTTTAGGTGGAACTAAGTGGTTCTCAGATTCAGGGGGTACAGTGAGTTACTCCAGGGGGACTGAAAATATTGATGTGTGTTTTCCAATCACTTGTGGTAATAGAGCTATACTAACGGGTGAGATTTTGCAGGAACTTTGTGTGCACTCAAGGCAATCCAAAGCAAGCTAGCAAGGGTGAGTACCAAGCTTGGGACAAGGCTTCCTGGGCTTGTGTAGCAGTCTGGTCAACCAGCTAATTGAGGTTGGAAGATCTCTCAACCCTCCTTTGTCAATTCCTAGCCTAGGCTAAGTACGACTTAGGTGTGGTAATTAATTAGGGCAACATTAGGCACGAATCAAGTCCAAGAGTATTAATCAACCAAGTGCAAGAAAATAAATAGGTCTTAAGTGCGAAAACCCTAAGGGACAAAAGGTAAACGGGAATCGATCACTTATCAAGTGCGGAAATTCACTTAAGTACTCCTGACGACGCGATTTCAGACAAGACCATAAACATAATATTCAACTCAAAAGAACAAAGTGATTGGTGCAAATTAACTTGCAACGAGAGTGTGCTTGAGTCTAAGGGGGTAGATAAATCAGGCATATGAACCTTAGATCAGGCAGACACTTAGGCCGAGACAGACAAAGCCTCAGATCTTCTGAAGCTAGTGTCAATCACACTGCCAGGTCTTGGGCCCATCAGTTGAGTGATTACCCATACACTCCCAGATCAGAAACCAGTGATTCTGAGATGTCCTATCACATGGAGAGACCAGTAGGTAGTTCAGGGTTGGCTTATCTAGAAAAGCCCGAGGGACCTTACAAGACTCAATTGGTATACATCAGGACTAATCGTCTAGGTGCTCGCATCTACGAAGACGGACTGAGAAGATCGGTGGTCCAGATCAAGAACCCCGATCAACCCCATGGATTAGACCACCCGGTAGTCAAGTTTGAGAATGGAGCATACCTAGATAAAGAGGGAACTATATATGTAGTCACCACTCTTCCTAATAGAACAGATGAGTTTGGAAATGTGATTGCGGAGACCGACATGGGTGATATAGAGCAAGGGAACTTAGAGAGAGAGCCAAGAACTCCCCGTGGTAAATCTGTCCTGACTAGAATCATGACTCCAGAGTGGATTCCACAGGACAATAAAAGCATAGACCTGCTTTTAAACCGAGAAACTGATGAGGCTTTTTGGAGATACAAATCTGCTCAACCCCAGGAAGTGAGTGCCCTCACAATCTATGAGTTTAAAGACCCTGATAGCCCAGGCCAAGTAACCTACCTAGACAATGCATCAGAGAGAATCTTCGTGGTCACTGAGCATGGTAGACATGCCTACACATGGAAGGGTGAATTTGTTTTTCCCCAACCAAGGTCTAATGTGTCCTTTGGTCACCAAGGAGCTGGGACCTCCCAAGCTCATGGGGCTCAAAGAGATAGAAGTAGAGACAAACCTGAGGTAAGTTTTGCCAACTCCCTGGGAAGAGAAAGGACAGGAACAGAAAGGAATAGAGTGGAACCTGAAAGGCATAGAACCCCATGGAATCAAAGGAATATTGATGATTTTCCTTTGCCAAGGCCGAGAGAACACACTAGGACCCTGCGACCGACTCAACTGGTGAAGTCCATGAAGAATTATTTCGATGGCACGGGAGACCCTTATGACCATGTGGCAGAATTTCGGCAGGTATTGAAAGCTGAACAAGTAGAGGACCTATTCACACAATATAATGCTTTCGGTTTAACTCTTAGGAACACTGCCCTTACGTGGTTTCAACCACTAAATGAGAGGCATTTTAGAAACATAGACCAGCTCTTAGAGGCGTTTATTGTTGAGTTTTCCAAGAGTGGAATCAGGCATAACACCTCCTCACTAATTCGCAGCTTCAAACAAACACCTCAAGAGACGGTCAGACTAGCTAGAAGAAGATTTAGAAAATACCTGGAGAGATGCCCGATGCTGGAGTTACCCACACCAGCCAAACAAGTGGCCTTGTTCCTAGATGGATTGTTGAGCACTAAGCTCAGGTCATATGTGTACCTGAAGGATCCCAGAACGATAGAAGAGTGCGTGCGCATGTGCATAGACATTGAGGACAATCTAGGTGAGGAATTAGAACTATCAAAAATCTATAAGGATTCTGATAGCTCTAATAACGTGACATCAGGTCAATCCACATCCATCGAGGAACTTGCAGAGAAGGTAGCCCAAAAACTAGGTGTCTCTAGCAAACAAATTCCGAGATTTGCCCCAGTTAAGCGGTGCTACAATTGTGGCGGTGACCATATGGCAAGTGTATGTCCCATTATGGCCCAGCCCCAGGCAAATCCTAGTAGCCAGTACTGCACCATAGAGCGCAGGTACACCAACCACACTGCACAAGACTGCCCATATAACAAACAAACTGTTAGGCAAAATTATCCTCAGCCATATCCACAACATGGTAGATACCAGAATCAGTACCCATCACAACAATATAACAGACCACAGCAAACTTATCAGCCACCTTATCAAGGGCAGCAGAGACCTCAACCAGTCCTAGTACAGCAACCCCCTGCTCCCACCAATGTGATCCCAGTAAAATATGCATCTACTGAAGAAAATCCAAATAGAGCCATAGTCCCAGTCACCCCATTGCTATCAGACAGTGATCCAAGTGACCATAGTTTTGACTCCACACACATGGATAGCCCACAGGCTTACTACATGCAGTCTCCCGAGCATAACGAGTCATACTATTATGAGGACCCAAGTGAAAATAGTGGGGAACCTGAGTATTCTAATGTCATGTACACAAACCCCAACTCTAGACCTCAACCTAGGCAGGTACGACCCCCATTTCCTAGAGGACCATGCTTCAGATGTCAGGGAGATCACCTTATACGTGATTGTCCACTACCTGCCCCGACACAACCTCAACCAGTAACCATTCAGGGTTTCTGTCAAGACTGCGGGAAAGAACATCTCCTACGAGATTGCCCAAAGAACCCTAATAACATGCCTAAAATCACTCCTATCAATGTCGTTGGGTTAGTTGTAGACTCCACAGGGAGTGTGACTTCCACTGCACCTGTGCAGGTGATCACAAGAGCCCAGGCACTACAACAAAACCAAGGTGTTGGTCAGGAAAAGAGCCCCGAGGTGAGTGAAACAGAGAGCATAACCAAAAAGAGGACTAGAGCCTGGAAGGATAGTCGTGAAAGAATGAAGAGGAAATGGGCAAAAAAGATAAACGAACTTGAAGAAAGCTTGAGAGAAACCAAGGCAAAAATCATAGAGATCACATCTCAACCGCACTCCCACACACTTCCACCACTACCATCCCCATCACCCTCCATTCGTCCACCCTCTAATACACCCCACGTAACCCACCCACCACCCCGAGTAGGATCAGTATTAGCTGACCCCACTCCTGAAGGCTTGGACATGATGTTCAAGGCCTACCAGGCTCGACTTCAAGAAGGGCCAACAGCTGCAAACCTAGACAAGAGTTACCCTAGAGCAGATTTAGAGATTGAACGGATGGAAATGTGCGTGAAAATGGTAGAACAAGCTCAAGCTATACTTGAGACTAGTCAAAAGTTCAATCAGACAAACTCTGTCAAGCCGGATTTGCATTTCCAAGGCTTACTAGAAAGATTAGAGCAGTTGGTAAACAAATCACAAGTTTCTTTACCTCCACAGACTCAACCAGTTGTTGAAAGAGGAAGCTCACCACCAAAGGGAGCTTATGTTCCTAATTCCACGGATGCTGGAATACCTCCTTCAATTCAACAGTACTCTCAAGAGTTCTTGCGGGAAATACAAGAAGAGAAATGGGCCAAGGAGAAGGGTGATTCCCCTCCTATTCCTGAGATTGATGATCTTTGTGATCAATTTCCCCAAGACATTCCGTCTATCTATGGAGATCAAACAGAGCAACAAGAGGATGAGAGATTAGATTTTGAATCTAATTCTTTACAAGAGTTGCCTCATTTCATAGGCCCATGGGAATCTGAATCTCTCCAGATTAGAGCGCCCACAATATTGGTGAGAAATGAAGACTCAGTGATTCCCAGGAACACTGATGTTGTGAAGAACACTAAGGTTCAATGTCATCTCACGGTAGAGGAGCTGCTCAAGGCAAAACCGGAGCTCTGGAATCATGTGAAGGATCAGGTTCCAGAACTTGAATCCAATACACCAAAAGTAGGCTCTAAGCAAAAAGTACCAGAGATACCTCTCGACAAGATAGGAGACATGAGCGAAGGTGAAGAAGGTAACACTTATCTTCCGATCACCTATCAAGGTTACACAACCAAAGCAATTGTGGATTCGGGTGCTGGTGTTGCTATTGCGACCACCTCCTTGTGGAAGCGATGGGGCAAACCCTCCTTAAGACCAACGAGAATGAAACTTCAAATGGTAGATGGTCATTTTGAAAGACCTCTCGGATTGCTTGAAGGGATAACTCTAACCACTTGTGGAGTAGAGTTTGAACATACATTTGCTATATGTGACTTTGAGAAGAATAATGTTTACGAGATGATCCTAGGAAGACCTTTCCTACGACAATTGCAAATAGTACAGGATTGGGGAACCAACTCCTTGTACTTACAGCACTTAGGGGTCACCACCAAGGTCAATCTGAAGGATTACACCTTCAGAGATGTACCACCCCTACAGTGGAATCCTATCCACAAAGCGAAAGAAGATTCTATCTCCGTGCATTCTGGAAGTTCACCTGAACCATCCTGGCTGCATGAAGATACTCACTTGTGGATGTGCAAGGTCGCTGAGGAAGAGGAAAAGCGCCTAAAAGCGAGAGAAGAAGGAACTCCCCCAGGAGATAGACCAATAAAAGACCCAGCCTATACACCAATGATATTTCCAGATGAGGAATTTGAGCCTCATGGTTGGGCAGAAATCTTAGCTACCCTGGACATTGCAGTCAATGAGGAACAATGGACACCCCATTGTGACGAAGAGGGTTATGATATTTCAGTGTTCATGTGTCAGCCCTTGTTGGAAGAGTGTGATCCTAGTGAGTTCATAGAAGAAGAAGAGAATGACGATGATCTAGAATCCATTGTGATGGATACTTACTTTGACTCAGAGGAACACTACTTAGAAGACATAGGAGTGTTAACCCAAAAAGAAGAAGAACCCCTTGCGAGTATTAAAACGATAAATTCAAAGAAAGGAAGTGAAGGAAGTCAAAAGAAAAAGAAAAGAAAAGCAGTGGAACAAGAAGAGGAAGAATCATTGTTTGAGGTACCAGAAAATTTCAAGAAATATGAAGTGGAAGACCGAAAAATTTTGGTACGAATGCCTAAGAGAGAGGCCATTATAGGAGAAGCATATGACAACAAAGAAAAGACCAAAAAAATTGTAGTGACCATTGAAGGGAACGAAGAGCGATGTACGTACATAGGAGACGACCTAAGTGCAAAAGAAGAATTAGAGCTGGTAGCTCTATTAAGGGAATATAGGGATGTGTTTGCATGGCACTATAGAGACTTGAAAGGAGTAGATCCAGAGATTTGCTCTCATACGATTCCGATGACCGCTGATGCCAAGCCCACCAAACAAAAGCCCTACACATATAATGACAATTATGCAGCCAAAATAAAGGAGGAAATTGACAGGCTGATTGAAGCTGGATTCATCTATGAGATTGAGCACACTGAATGGGTGTCCCCCATTGTAGTGGTGCCCAAGAAGAATGGGAAATTGCGAGTGTGCATTAACCTTAAAAAAGTCAATGCCGCTACGATCCGAGATAGTTATCCACTTCCAATCACCGAACATCTATTGGAGCGTGTTGCAGGCAAGGAAGTTTACAGCTTCCTTGATGGATTTTCAGGTTACAACCAAGTAGCCATTGCCCCCAAAGATCAACACAAAACGGCCTTTGCCACAGAATGGGGAATCTTTGCATTTCGTGTGATGCCATTTGGGCTCACCAATGCACCTGCAACATTCCAAAGACTCATGTGTCATGTCTTCAAAGAGTTCTCGCGAAAGAGCTTAGAAGTATATGTGGATGATTTATGCGCTCATTCCCAGGAAAGAAGTTACCACATCCCTGAGCTCAGGAAAATCTTCAACAAGTGTAGAGATTATCGAGTGTGTCTGAATCCAGAGAAGTGTGTGTTTATGGTGCGACAAGGTAAGATCTTAGGTCACATTGTTTCTAAGAATGGAATTTCAACAGATGAAGACAAAGTAAGAGCAATAGCAGAGTTGCCCAGACCAAGGAATGTTAAAGAGGTACAAGCCTTTATGGGCCATTGTGGATATTACCGTAGGTTTATCCACATGTATGCCATCATAGCTAAACCTCTTTATGGGTTGTTAACTGAATTTGAGTGGAGCGAGGAATGCGAGACTTCCTTCAACGAGCTGAAGAGACGTTTGTGCACAGCACCAATATTGACGACTCCGGATTGGAGCAAACCCTTTCATGTCCACGTAGATGCCTCAAATCATGCAATAGGATGTGTGCTAGCACAACCCACAGGTGAAGGAAACCTAGATTTGCCGATAGCATATGCTAGTAGGCAATTAAATGCAGCTGAACAAAATTATACCACAACGGAAAGAGAAGGCTTAGGTATGGTATATGCTGTGAAGAAGTTTAGACACTATCTATTGGCCAATAAATTCAAGTTTTTCACTGATCATCAAGCTTTACTATATTTGGTCAACAAACCTTGCAATACAGGCCGCTTAGTAAGATGGTTCCTCCTACTAATGGAATACGACTTTGAAGTTGTTGTCAGGAAGGGTAGAACCCATCTTAGGGCAGACCATCTTTCTCGCATCACTTCCGGAGAGCCACCGCAAGGAGTGTCTGATGAATTGCCCAATGCTTATCTGTTCAATTTAGAAGTTGTTCCTAAATGGGCAAGTAAGTTGGTACCAGTCCTAACCTTCGGGCCTGCAAATAAGAATGTGAAAACAAGCAAAGAGGAAATTGTAAAATCACTAAAGTATCAAATATTGGCCGGAAGTATGTACAAGCAAGATATCGAGGGCGTATTAGCTTGTTGTGTCGAAGACGATGAACATACTAGTTGGTTGCAACAAGCCCATGAGGGATTGCTAGGGAATCACTACTCTAAACAACGAACATTGCAGAATCTAAAACGTTTAGGAGTGTATTGGCCTAGCATGGACAAAGAAATACAAGATTGGATTCACAATTGTTCAGTGTGCCAGAAGAGAACCCCAGTGGAACATGCCACTCTTTATCACGTGTCATTAATCCCAGATTGGAGTGCTCCATTGGTCGAGTTCATGAGATCGGGAACATTATCCAATCAGGCTAGTCTTGCAAGAAAACGGAGCATGGAGCAAGAGGCTCGAGACTATGCCTTAGTAGGAGACAACCTATATCGAAGAGGCAAGGATGGTTACCTAAGACTGTGCATTCATGAATCAGACTATTTGAAAATCTTAGAAGCGGCACACAGCGGTACTGCAAGTGGACACTTTGGGCCTGACAGGGTAATTAAGACCATTCTATTTTCAGGACTTTGGTGGCCCACTCTTCATATGGATGCACATACTTATGTGAAGAGTTGTGACACATGCCAACGTGCCCAATATCCGATAAGAAAAGATGAAATGCCTTTAAGGCCAATGATGGGAGGACGTGCATTTTCCAAGTGGGGTATAGACTTTGTAGGTCCCATCAACCCCCCAGCTAGAAACTCCCATGCAGAATACATTATTGTAGCCACAGATTACCTTACAAAGTGGGTGGAAGTAAAAGCCACGACGAAGAATGATGCTCAAACGACGGCTAAATTCTTATTCGAAAATGTGTTCACTAGATATGGGTTACCAATAGAGTTGGTTAGTGATAGAGGTACGCACTTCTTGAATGAGGTCATTGAAAATCTCCTTCAAGAATTCATGGTGATACATAAGAAGTCTGCACCCTATCACCCACAAGCTAACGGACAAGCCGAGAGCACGAATAAGATCCTATGTAACGTATTGACGAAACTTGTAAATAATAAACGCTCGGATTGGGACAAACAACTTCATCATGCTGTTTGGGCATACCGAGTTGCTTACAAAACGGTACTCAATGCTACCCCATTTCAGATGGTCTTCGGACAGAATGCGGTGCTACCATTAGATTTCCTAATCCCAGCTTTAAGAGTAGCACAAGAGCATGAGTGGAATGGACATGAGTTGTCCTCTAGGATCTTTGATCTAGAGCGTTTAGGTGAGACGAGGCTACGAGCAGCAGCAGGCATCTATGCTGCAAAAAAATGGCAAAAGGCATACTTTGATGCCCATGTGAAGGATAAGGGCTTGAAAGCAGGAGATCTAGTTTTAGTCTACACATTGAAACAACACGCAAGAAAGCTAGAAAAGAGAGGCTACGGACCTATGATCATCAATAGGATCTCCACGAGTGGAGCAGTACAACTAGCCACTCTAGAGGGGGATGTTCTACCAAACTATATTAGCGGGTGCAGAGTCAAGCTGTATCAGGAACCCCTCACGGAGGAAATGCTAAGTCGACTCAATACTGCTAAGCAACGTAAAGAGGAGGAAAAACGAATTCGAGAAGAAGCACAGGCAGAGGCCTTAGAGCGTATCAGACGAATGAAGTTGAGGAGACAAGGGAGGGACCAGCCTGTGACTGACACTCAAGAGTCTCCAGGCTATCACATGGCCATGTGTGAGGCTTCAGGTGAACGTACCCATAAGATAGTGGACCGACGACCTTTTGTGACCCTAGAAATAGGACAAAGAGACCGCAGCACAAGCGTGAGAGCTTTAATTGATTCAGGAGCAGCCACAAGTGCAGTTCGGCTTTCTTATTGCCAGCAGCTGCAATTGGAGGTAAAACCCCTAGAAGCATATCTGATAGGGTTAGGAGGTGTTGAAACCCCTTGTATGGGAGAGGTGGATCTTCCCCTCTACATACAAGAGGTCCTCATGACAGCAAAAGTGCTAGTGTGTGAAGACGAGGATCTGACCGAACCTCTTGTCTTAGGCCAAGACTGGATCTATGATCACGCAGTCAACCTCAACCTAAGAAATGGACTTCTTCAGGCTTGGGTAGACCAAAGCCGTCTCACGATTGAATTAGAAAATCAAGCACTCAAACCAATAGAACAGGCACCAACTTCTGGTCCCTCCAGGAATCCACATGAAGATAACAATGTTGTGCTTGTCCAAACTTCTATGGTGCAGAGGAATGTCAATCTTACTGAAGGTTCAGGGGCCAAGAAGGAGTTCCTAACTGATCCAAAGAAGATTCTAAACAAGCAGACCGAACATCACTCTACACGAAGGAGGCCGCTGATCAAGAGGCAGGAGCGCCAACCCGTGCTACATAGAGCATCTCGTGGCGTGAAGCAGATCTGGATACGCAAGGATGGAAAACCCACAGCTCTAATAGCAAACTCTCAAGGAGACAAGAAACGTGCCTCACCATCAAGGAACAAAGTGAAGAAGCCCCCTAGGATAACCACTAGGCATACCATTTCTATTTGGGTTCCTAAGCGGTCAATGAAGGCCACCCCTAATGCTAGACAGATATGGGTGCCCAAGGCCTGCTTACAAGCCCAAATTACTTCACCTTCAGGCACTAGGATGAAACAACTTCCACAAGCACTCATGACCAACAACTCAGAAAATGAAAAGATACCTACACCTCTCACTATCCCCACCCCCATCAACCCTAGGAATGTCGGGAAATGGGTACCCAAAAGGTCCCAAATACATCACACTCTCATACAGAAATCTTCACCTGTCTTTAGCTCTAAGAGCTACGACTCCTCTATCAAAGTGTGGAGAATTAAACTGTGTACTAAACCCCCTGACCCTATTCTGTAAATCCGTCCACACTAACACAGGAGCATTCCGAGCCCATTGCATCACCAAAGTATGCATCTAGGATGACACTGACCTTTAATCACCACTCACACCTATCACAAACACTTCACCACTAACCACTGACTTCCGGGATTGTCATGTTAGTATTGTGAAGGGAACACCATTACATCTTGTTTCCTATGCAACACTAATGTGCCTTTCGTCTTCCAGCAGATAAGCAACCTACTCTCATGGCAACAGCGGCAGGCACAAGCTCTCAGGCAGGTGCCCATGCTCCAATCAATTGGGATGCCATGCCAGTGGAAGCTCCACCAACAGCTCGGCCGGAAGAATTCTTGAATGTGCGAAGGATTCCTATTCCAGATCCACCCAGTGGACTAACCGAAAGAGTAAAAGGGCACTCCCATTGGTTCAATGAAATGCCAGGAGATTTGGGAGACACAGATCACATCTGGGAGTCCAAGATGGAGTGTGGAGGGGTTTGGTGGACCTTCCAATTCTTTTCAAGAGAACTTGAGACCTTACAGAATGCAGCTCCACTTCAAGATATCTGGCAAAAGGCAGGACTACAAGCTTACTTCAGTGCAGCTCTACCTAAACCCGACTTCCTCAGGTGCTACTACTTGATTGCTACGCTGAAACCTACCGGGGATAAAGATCATTCAGGCACATTCTGGGTGCCCTCCTTATCCAATCTGGAGGAGATGAGGAAGTTTGAATTAAATGTAACGTTAATCAGGGAAGCCCTTCAAATGTATGGCACTCATGTGCCTTCAGATCGCGACCCACTGATACCGGAGTCGATGAAAAGCAATAGAATCAAGAAACTAAAAGAAATGTGCGCCCTCACCCCCAACATCGCCATACCTCTGCGGATGTGCCTCCAGCACTTCGCATTTCCCGCTCAGGACCGTTTCACTCAGCCTCACAAGAAGATATGGTACGGGCTATATTTAGCAGAGACCGGAAGCTTGCCCATTAAGATGCCGGTATGGATCTTAGATCAAGTATATGAGGCAGGCAAGCGGGGAGCGAGGAAGCCCACTTTACATGGTTGTTGTGCGCTGACAAGAATCATCTACAGATGTCTTGCATATGATGTGCCAGTTGCTCGAGCCCTAAAGTATGCACTCCTGGAGCTGTTCAAAGGGCGGAAGTCAGGGAGTCAGCCTGCAAAATGAATGTGTGGATCGCTCTCCCAGGTAACGATCCCTCAAGAAGCCACGACTGAAGCTTCTCCCAGACCAGAAGCTCAAGTCACACCTTTCACGATCCATCTTCAAGAAGTTCAAGCGAGAGAGGTGGTACAACCCGTTCCATCCGCCCCTCCACTACCTACCGATGCAGAGTTTGCATCTATGACCACCTTCACAGAAGATCCAAATTTCGATTTTGAAAGATTCCTGCAGACGGTCCCACTATCCGACAGTGAAGATTCCCTTGACAATGTGGGTCCAGGTGCATCAGCCCAAAGAGAACAGCCACGGGGCGAGACAAGCAGAGTACATGGGGAAGAAGTGGCACAACATCCTCATGACCCAAACACACAAGTGCAGGAAGGCGCACACAGAAATGACCCGGAAGACAGTGAAGAGGAGGTCCCTGCCTACACAGCACAACTCAGACGGCTGTACAAGACAATCAAGCAGGTACAGAGAAGACATAAGCTGACAGAAGCGACGAATAGAGCTCTAGTGAACCAGATGCTTCAAGCCGAGAACGTTGACTCCAACTTTGTGGAATCATTGAATTTATTGGCAGAGACATGTGGGATCGGGGAGGCATTGAGGACAATGGTCTATCAGGAAAACCCTGTCTATGATCAACGACGAATTGATACACGACCACGACGCGGGAAAATGATTCAAATGGAAACCTCTACCGCCTTGCCAACTATAATTTCAGAAGATGTTCACATGACGAGCCCGAGTCCCACCGACGAACATGAGGTAATTACACACGTACCATCTCCAAAGCCACCTTCCATCCACCCTTCAGAACCCCTCTCCACTATTCCTCCTGAACAACCGAAATCCACCCATCACGAAACCATTGTACACACCTCCGTTTTTACATCCTTCCCTTTACCCACGTCCCACACTTCCACCCAAATTTTGGAACCTCACACCGGTCATCCGGCCACCGATCAAACCATAATAGGTCACCCTTCCTATCTTCCCGCCCTTGGACAACCACTTGCCAATAGCCAGACCTCATCCCATCCTCTTCCATTCACTCACACCCAAACCCTATCCACCACTCCCCTAGCAACTGCCTCACACTCAACCCAAGTCACACAACCCTCATTCTGGACAAACCTTGTAAATATACTCCAACAGGTGGATACTTATAATAAAAAGTCCTTTTCCCAACCCCACTCCCCCACATTCACTGCCACCACTATCACACCACCCACCATTCCTGTATTCACAGTGCACAAATCACACACTCTCACGTCCGATCCCATGGACATCTCACCATCCACAGGATCACCCACCACCACTGTTATCCCAACATCTCCACATATCATTTCACTCACGTCGCCATTTCCAAGCATTGTAGGCACAACATCCACTTTTCCCATTCCCACTTCCCAACCCCCTGCATCTTCCATCCTTACCCCTGCATCCACCTCATTTAGTCTTGCACTCGACACCATGCTCGAAGCTGCCACTCAGCTTAAGCAGGAATATAAATTATTGGAAGAAAATAACAAAGAGCTTTGCACCCTCTCGGCAACACTCCAAGAGCGTGTCAATGCTTTGGAGTCTAGTCATACGAAGTCACAAAGCAAAATATCCGCCCTCGAACAGGCAAATGCGCAACTGGAAGCGAGGCATATGGAAGCGAGCAAAGCCATGGAGGAACAGTTGCGAGATCAAATGGGCCGCAATGCAAGGCTTCAACGAAACATGGCCTTGCTACGACGACATCTTGCAGCAGCTCAAGAAGAGAACAGACGGCTTCAACAACAAAACCAAGAGAACCTCGAGGCTGCCATGGAGAACACCCCGGGAGCACCCATAGACCCGGCTAAATTTCAAGCTGTTCCCTCAGAAAGCATACAACAGATCTTGGAAACTTATGCCAATCTTTTAGAAGCACATGATCAGCTTGCCGACCAACTAAAGGACCTACAGAGATCTCAAGAGTCTACACCACACCAACAAGAACCTAAAGAGATGACCAACGCTGCCACTTCACCTGAACCTGAACATTCAACGACCGATGACGTACTGGAGTTACGGCAACAGATTGCGGAATTAAAATTGAAGTTGATGCAGTATGAGCGACCTCCTTCCCCACCAGAGCAACCGTTAGAAGAAGAAGCAGTTATTATTCCAGTGGTGGAAGCATTCGACGACACCTATGAGCCTCAACCATTTCCAGGCGGACGCATCACAGAAGAAGGTCAAGATACCTATGAGGAACCCCCATCAGCATGGATGAAACAGGTAGAGGAAATGGGGAAAACTCATCAGGAGCGGATATCCACTCAGATGCTGGCAATGAAGGCCATTGAGGACACCATCCTTCACTCAGAGTACTTCAGGCACATTGCCTCTAGACGCCTTATCACTAGCTCAGAATTACAATACAAGCCCTATTTTGTATTGTTGGCCGACTACAACGCAGAAATCAAAAGAGTCACCAACAAGTGCCCAACATTTGCCACACAGTTCGAACCAGAAGATATACCAGAAGCAGCACGAAAAGGGGCCATATTCCAACCCACTTGGAGGCAGAAGTTACTCGAAACTTACCCAGAAATGCTTAGAACATGGGATCACGCCCCCATGCATTTGAAGTACAATCCGTGTTTTGGGCCAGTGCAAAGACGAAGATCATGGAAAGCTTTTGCAATCAAGGTTCAGAACAACGCGAACTGTAAAGAATGGCTCACTTACCCCGCCATCGCTCCCCCAACCGGTACTCCCACGGTGTCATACATGATGGCAACCATCAGACATTGGATACCACGTCTCCACCCCATGCCAGATGTCGTTGCCCAGATGATGCTCAAGATCTTCGATATGATGCAGGTCGTACTCAAAACTTTTCGCAATGTATGCCGTATTCAACCTCCTATTCCCGGGTTTATTAATGGTAACTACGACCTGCTATATGATATGAGCACAACCCCGAGCATACGAGTGGCTTACGCATGGCATGCACGCATAAGATATCTCCCTGCCTGCTACAAGCAAACATTCGACGATATGTTCACCACGGGGTTTTGGGAAGCACATTCAGAGGTATTCGCACCACGGCCTACGCATTTACTCCATCTCTTTGCATGCGAGCAAACAATGCATTCCGAGCTTTACATGATGCCACAACCTGACATGCCTGGTACAGTTGATTGGGAGGCTTTGCAACGAGACCTGATCAGAGGTTTAAGAATCAAAGAACAAGAATTGGCAACCGACCTCCTGCAGAAGTACATTGATCAAACTGTGGAACAGAGGTCTGTCAGAGGCGACAGACCCTAGGGGGGGGAGAGTGTTGGCAGTATACGGGAAGAGGCAAGTACGGACACACATGCAGATCTAGCACTAAGGCAACCCTTCATTTTTTTTTCAAAACCCTTACATCATTCTTAAGTGATTCTCATCACTAAAAACCCTTGTAAATATCATTTCACCTTTTTGTAGCGCCATTTTGTACAAGCCGAGGAGTCCTCGAGCTTGGGGAGCCTTAGAAGTAGTTGCTTGCCAATTTTCATAATTTTTAGATCTCGTTTGAGCCCTCAAATAAGCCCTGGAACCTAACTTTTAACTAGGCCGGACACTAGGTCTAGACAGGGCCAAAGCTAGTCAAAAACTATAAATAGAGCTAGAGAGCTCATTTTTGGGGCTAGCTTCTTGTAGTTTGAGCTTGTATGAGAACTTTCTTGCAATAGAAGTGATTCCATTGTCTTACTCTCTTTGTTCTTGCCGTGTGTGCGCGTGTGCGTGTATGTGTGTGCATACTTGTGTGCTTCTCACTCACGCACTTGTGCTTCCACTTGCTCGTGGTCTTCATACCATCCTCACGTCTTCCCGGATTGACATTAAAGGAGGTGCTACTCATCGCTGAGCTACAACTAGTTTCTTGCAAATAAGTTTAAATTTTTTACTGATCATCAAGCTCTATTGTACTTGGTAAACAAGCCATGCAATATAGATAGATTAGTAAGATGGTTCCTCTTACTAATGGAATATGACTTTGAGGTAGTGGTGAGGAAAGGTAAGACTCACTTGAGAGCATATCATCTCTCGAGGCTCACATTTGGAGAGGCCCCCCAAGGAGTATCATATGATCTTCCTCATGCTTTCTTGTTTAATTTGGAAGTTATACCACAGTGGGCCAGGACCTTAGTGCCAGTATTGACATATGGGCCTAAAGATCCTGTACTAAACACCCAAGATAAGGAGCTAGCAAAAGCCCAAAAGTACCATATCATGGCAAGGAGTATGTACAAGCATACAAGTCAAGGAATATTATCTTGTTGTGTGAAAGAGGAGGAGTACGTGAAATGGTTGCAATTAGCACATGTGCGTGCATTAGAGAAACACTACTCAAGGCAAACAACTTTACAGACACTAAGGAGACTCAGGATGCACTCGCCAACTATGGAAGTAGATGTCCATAGGATGTGCAAGGAATGCCCAATTTGTAGCACTAGACTTCCAGTGGAACATGCCACTCTTTATCGGGTGTCTTAGTGCCTGATTGGAGTGAACCATTAGTAGCCTTTCTGAGGACGAAAACATTCCCTCAAGAGATGACTTTGGCTAGGCAAAGGACTTAGAACAGGAAGCACTAGACTACTCACTCATTGGAGAGCACTTATACAAGTGTCGTAAAGATGGTTACCTAAGGCTATGTGTCCATGAGAGTGAATATCTCAAGATCTTGGAAACTGCTCATTAAGGTGTAGCAGGAGGGCACTTTGGACCAGACCATGTGATTAAGCCAATCCTATTTGCAGGCTTGTGGTGGCCAACCCTTCACGTGGATGCACATACCTATGTGAAGTGGTGTGACATTTGTCAGCAAACTCAATATCCCATACGTAAAGATGAGATGCCATTGAAACCTATGATGGGTGGATGCACAATCTCTAAGTGGGGAATAGACTTTGTAGGTCCTATTAACCCCCCCAACTAAGATATCACATGCAGAATACATCATTGTGGCCACATACTACCTAACCTGTTGTCAGGATCTTGCTCACGCGCATACAGAGATTACGGACGCAGAAAAACACACAGAAAATAGAGGCAACAAGAGACAAGATTGAACGCAAGATTGGGTGCAATCTCCCCCCATGCACTCTGTTTCGACAGTCCACAGAATGCATGTATTTATAGGAATTTTGATTATGTCGAAAAGAGTGGTTACAAGAGGGCGGCTTCAAAAAGTAGGCGTGAAACTAAAAGTTGATCACTTTTACAGAAAGCCATTGCTTTCAATAACAGAAACTACGGTCTACAATGACCCTTATGCTAACCATTACTTTTCTAACAATAGAACCTTCTACACAGGTTTATTTACAAGCTAAATAATAATTATTCGGATTATTGATGTCCGCCCTTTCACGCCTTGCACGCTCCTCACGAACCTTCAGCTGCTATATCAAAAACATCAAAAAAACATATTAATACATTAATAATATATCACTTTAACAATGCATTGTTCAATAATATACAACATGCCTCTCAGTTGACAAGCAACTAACCTCAGTTGATAAAATAATTTAACACTCTAACAATTACAATATATTGTTCAACATATTCCATGTTACTGTTACAATCCAACAATGCATTGGCTAACATATTCCATGTTACAATCCAACAATGCATTGGCTATTCCATATTTCAATCCAACAATGCATTGTCCAACATCTTCCATAATACATTAATAATTTAACACTCCAACAATTACTTGTTCAACATATTCCATAATTCATAACATGCCCCTCAGTTGAAAAGACAACTGACCTCAGTTGATAAAATAATAAACATGGATAGCCAGTCACATGTTTCATCACTAAACGAAAAAAAAACATAGGCATGTTCCATGTAAAAACACATGCATGGAAATGTTCATGGAGGTGTTAAGTTATTAAAAGTATCTGTGAGATGCGGACATAGTCTTTCTAATGAATTTGGGCCAGCAAAACTTGAATATGCTCCTATGGACTAAATTCAATATGTAAATGCATCACAATTATCAAACATGTAGGATAAACTTTAAAGGTAGAAATGAATCCTTAAACTCTTCTTGAAAAGCCTTCCAGGTGCACGGACAATCTGCACTATGACAAAGATCATTCCACCATTGCTGCGCTTTACCTACTAAATAGTTAGTGGCAAACTCGATTTTCTTATTTTCTGAATATAACTCATCGGAAAAGAAGTCGTTGAATAGGGATAGCCATGATAAGACAAAGCGGCCATCTTTTCGTCCGTCGAATTGAAGCATAGCATAACGTCCTTGTATGGCTTGTTGAAGTGTTTGAAGTTCTTGGTTCATAATCTCTAACTCTTGCTTGAATGAAAATCCAGGTAAAGGTGAATTACAGAAATCTTCCATGGTGATCTTGGACCCTTGCTCTCAACCTTGGTGTATTGAACCTTCTTGTTTGCAACCTTGGTGTCTCGATCCCGTGTTCTCAACCTTGCTTGGTATCTTGAACACTCAATCAAGTGCCACCTAAGGATTTTGAAGGAATTCACACTTCCAAGCTAGCTCATTGGAAAGTTCGTTCCGAGAACTTTCCAACGGTATATTACATGCCTCAATCCGACCTACGGATTGAGAGATACACTTGATTCTTTGTTGGGTCCATCCTTTTTTTTTAATATAAAGGAAGTTCGGCATTAGCCTACTCTCCCGGACTTGAATTAAATAAAGAAAAGTACAAGAGAAGGGGACTAGTGCCCACGGGACCCCCCAAATCCCACAAAGCAGGGGAAGCTTTTAGAGAGCTTAGATGACATTACAAAGAAGGTTAATTACCCTCTCATCACCCTCATGTGGGGCCCACTTGGGTTTAAGCTTGTTATCGATCAAAAGGAGTACTTGATGATGCCTAAAGGGGGGGGATTTTTTACAGTTGACAATCCTTTTGCCAAGGAGGAACAGCGATTTCTCAATTGACCACTCCTTGGGGGAGTCACCGAAGTTGAAAGCACATCTTTCCCGCCAGATTTTCCATAGGACCTCCCCTCTGATGGCGTTCCAGAGAGTCGCGGAGCAGCCGATCGCTTCTCCCAGCAGTGCTTGTTGCCAACTGAGACGTTTTTGAACTCTAATTCTCTTTCCAACCACCTGCCGGAGTCTGTTGGAGTTGGGGCAGGTAAAGAAGATGTGTGAAACATCTTCGATAGACCGGTAGCAGCGTTTGCACCAGGGAGGGATCCCACAAATTTTGCTAGCCTTAAGGTTGGTCCAGATTCCATGATGAAGAATTTGCCATAAGAGGACAGACTTTTTGATTTCTATGAGGGGGTGCCAGATAGCCATGAAATCGTCCTTGAAATCGTCGCGAGCGCCTTCCATAAATAAGAAAGAGAGAGAACTTGAGTACAACTCCAAGAGATGGTGGAGTGGTCAAAGTACTTCCCTTGAAAGTAGGAGGTTGTGGGTTCAAATCCTCCTACCTTAGGGACTCTAAACCTCTCTATTACCACTCAAAAATTAAAATTGTCTCGCGCGTAGCCAACGGCTGCCAACGGTCGCCAAGGGAGCCTTGGGTGCCAATGTTGCCAATGTATTGCCTAAGTTCTTTGCCTTAGTCGACGCCTTAGTCGACGCCTTAGTCGACGCCTTAGTCAACGCCTTAGTCAACGCCTTGGAGTAAGTCGAAGGAGTAAACGTAGGTGAAAACGTAGGTTCTGGTTCTGGAACAGGAACCGAAACCGAAGACGGAGATGGAGACGGAGACGGAAATGGAGATGGAATCGGAATTCAGAATCGCGAACAGAGAACAGAACCCTCTGTATTGACGCGTGCAGAGCTCTGATACCACTGTTGTCAGGATCTTGCTCACGCGCATACAGAGATTACGGACGCAGAAAAAACACACAGAAAATAGAGGCAACAAGAGACAAGATTGAACGCAAGATTGGGTGCAATCTCCCCCCATGCACTCTGTTTCGACAGTCCACAGAGTGCATGTATTTATAGGAATTTTGATTACGTCGAAAAGAGTGGTTACAAGAGGGCGGCTTCGAAAAGTAGGCGTGAAACTAAAAGTTGATAACTTTTACAGAAAGCCATTGCTTTCAATAACAGAAACTACGGTCTACAATGACCCTTATGCTAACCATTACTTTTCTAACAATAGAACCTTCTACGCAGGTTTATTTACAAGCTAAATAATAATTATTCGGATTATTGATGTCCGCCCTTTCACGCCTTGCACGCTCCTCACGAACCTTCAGCTGCTATATCAGAAACATCAAAAAAACATATTAATACATTAATAATATATCACTTTAACAATGCATTGTTCAATAATATACAACATAACCAAGTGCGTAGAAGTAAAAGCCACCACAAAGAACGATGCTCAAACGATAGCTAAGTTTTTATTTGAGAACATATTCACTAGATATGGACTTCCTATAGAGCTAGTAAGTGATAGAGGCACTCACTTCTTGAATGAAGTCATTGAAAATCATCTCCATGAGTTCTTGGTAGTACACAAGAAGTCTGCCCCCTATCATCCACAAGCTAATGGGCAAGCCGAAAGCACCAATAAGATTCTATGCAATGTGCTGACCAAGTTAGTGAATAATAAACACTCTGATTGGGACAAACAGCTACACCATGTTGTTTGGGCATATAGAGTTGCCTATAAAATGGTACTCCAAGCCACTCCCTTTCAGATGGTGTTTGGTCAAAATGTAGTGCTACCATTAGACTTCCTGATACCCACAATGAAAGTAGCACAAGAGCATGAGTGGACAGGTCATGAACTCTCCTAGAGGATCTTTGATCTGGAACGGTTAGGTGAAACGAGACTGAGAGCAGCCACACGGATTTATGCAGTTAAGAAAACACAAAGGCATACTTTGATTCCCATGTGAAGGATAAAGGCTTGAAGGCCGGAGACTTAGTTTTGGTGTATACCCTGAAACAACATGCAAGGAAGCTAGAGAAGCGTGGCTATGGACCCATGATTATTAACAAGATATCAACAAGTGGGGGATTCCAATTAGGCACCTTAGAAGGTGATATCCTACCAAGTTACATTAGTGGATGCCGAGTCAAATTATATCAAGAACCCCTCATGGAGGAAATGCTTAATCGACTTAATACTGCCAAGAAACAAAAAGAAGAAGAAAAACAAAATCACGAAGAAGTGCAAGCACAAGCGTTAGAGCACATCCGAAGAATGAAATTGAGAAGACAAGGTAGAGATCAGCCCAAGAAAAATGTCTATGCAGCTCTAGGACATCACATGGCTATGTGTGAAGTCTCAGGTGTAAATTCCCATAGAATAGTTGATCGACATCCTTTTGTGACCTTAGAGATAGGACAAGGAAATGGTGCAAGGATTGTACGGGCCTTAATTGACTCAAGTGCAACCACTAGTGAGGTTAGACTTTCTTACTATCAAGAATTGAAATTAAGTGTCAATCCTATAGAAGCATACCTCATAGGATTGGGAGGTGTAGAAACCCCTTGCATGGGTGAGGTGGAACTTCCCCTCTACATTCAAGATACTCTCATGACAGTTAAAGTACTAGTGTGTCAAGACCAGGACCTCACTGAGCCTCTTTTCTTGGGTCAATACTGGATCTACGATCATGTATTCAACCTGAACCTAAGAAGTGGACTTCCTCAGGCCTGGTTAAGTCAAAATTGCATTAGAATTGAATTAAAAAAGGAAGCACTCAAGGAACTAGGATAGGCAGCAACTCCTGGTCCTTCCAGGACTACACATGAAGATAACGATGCTCTTCTTGTCCAAAACTCTATGATGTAGAGGGATGATGTTCTCAACAAAGAAGCCAATGATAGGATGGAACTCCCTTCTTTTGCAAAAGTGAGAGAGACATGGCAACTAAAGGAGTACCAAACGTAGAGGAAGAAGGCGGCCTATGCTCAATGGCAAAGGGGAATACGAACCAAGGTGTTGAAGTGATTCGATGGCGATACACCACAGTGCACTCACCTTCTTGAGAGCTCCACGATGATATGCTCGGAGTAGAAAATTGAGCACCTGAGGCCGCACACAGTATTCCGCACAAAGGCTGTAGAATACGCAGAAAACACAATACTCAGGGAGCACGAAAACAGACTTCTTAGGTCTTACAAATGTGGTCGAGCTTACAGTCTGTGACTGACCAGGCCACTATATGTTTTATTAAAGAACATATACAAAGAAGTGTCTGGTGGCCATTTGGCCTTTCATATGGACACTAACGGTAACAGGTGTCTCAACCATCAAAGCAAATATGGGTACGCAAAAGCGAGCATCCTATTGCTAATAAACTAGAGTCATCGACTAAACATCATACTAGTGGTCGACGATAGGACACTACTAAGAAGTCTCTCAAAGATTCAACTACAAAAGTAAGGTCTATTTGGGTACCCAAGAGGTCAATGTGGATGAAGAACCCACTGATATGGGACAGTGGGTAATGATTCCCATTGAGTACTTTTTCTTGATGGCCAGAAGAAAAAGGGACTCATGATCCAATGGAATACATCAAGAAGATAATGTCTAGGAATGACTATCTTCTTCAATTATCCTCTCAAAGGGAAGAATAATTCTTCCAACAAAATATGAAAGGATCTATCTCTCATAAAGAGTTAGAAATAAGGAGAGGATCAACTTCTTTGAGTTTAAAGGTAAACTCCGAAGAATGAAGCTCTAAAAGCTTCATCCCAAAGAATGACTTGAAATATAAGGATCATAAAAATGATCTTAGATCAAGCTTGAAAGAAAGCTCAGAAAGATCATCTTTTTGATACTTGATAATTCAAGTTAACTAAAGAATAGGAAAGATCCAATGATGATGTCAATATAGGATATCTTTAATAGATCTAGAATATAAGGGAGAGAACTCTGGAGGGATCAAGAAGACCTTTAAGGTTTGAAATCCAACTAAAGATCCGTAAGGATTAAGCAGTGAAGAAATGATTGGAATAATCTATTTCTACTTATGACCTTAAAGATAACACGATCTTTTACACTATGAGTTCCCATCTTGGGACGTAGTTATAAAGATCTTAATGTTTTTGGAAGAACAAGTAAAATAGGTTTCAATCCATTGGAGTTTACAATAGTTAGATTAATCCCTATGGATTCTAGTCCCTTAAAGTGGATTCTCAGAACTATGTAAAGTTTTGAAAGAACATTGAATCCACTTTTGGTAAGCTATTCAAATTCTCTCTGAAGATAAAGAGGATGTTATATCCTTGTAAAAACTAGATAATCCCCCTTTACCATTCTATTGGTTAGGTAGGGATAATATAATGAAATTCCCCTCTATTTAGGTTTATTGGAAGCGAATTGCAAACAAGAAAATCCACTCATTTCACTAAAAGAGAGTGATTTGGGTAGGGATTATGTAAGATTCATCTATCTTTTAAAACAAGTTGGATTCTAACTTGAGAGATGAATCTGATAAGGAAACCTTAAGTAGCATTCATCTATTTTGCTAGGTCCATGCACAAGTAGTGCAAAGCAATGGACCAAGGTAGTAATTTAGCTGAAGTCACCTTGTATCCACCTAATTCACATGTTTGAGCTAGGGAGAGCCAGATGGCACATGGCTTAAACAAGGAAATAGGCAGGGATGTTCTCTTCCACCCTTTTCATTGTTTCCATACTTTTCATTTGACTCAGTTCTTTTTCGTATGCAAACTAGATGAAATTTTGAATGATTGGGGCAAGGAATTAGACAACACATGGATTCTCCTCTTTTAAGATTCAGTCAGGGTAGAATTCCCCTTTCGATTTAAGAGGCGGACTTAGAGAGATGAAGCCATGATGCTTGAGATTGATCATGGAGCATGGGGGAATACCCCAAGGTATATATCTCCACTCATTTTCGAGGACAAAAATGCTTTTAAGGGGGGGAGAATGTTGTATAATTACATGGGTCTAAGGGGTAGAACCCTTGAGTTTCTAGGTGTGAAGCCCTTGGGATTTATGGTTTATTTACCCCTTTCAGATAGGTCTTGAACCTTAGGGCTAATTTTCTAAGGTTGAGTACCTTAGGCTTGATTGAAAGCTTCTCCTAGCCACTTGGTTTGTATGTGAGAGCTTGGAGAGTCTTCTTTTAGAAGACATGACCATGTGAACACCTTAGGGACCCATGTGATGGAAGGTACACATCCCCTTGAGAGGGACTTACCCCCTTGGACTTGGAGCTATATATTGGAGGGGTTGGTTGGGTGGAAACACATCTCTCTTCCTAGTGTGTGGCCTTGCTAGTTAGTCTTCTTAGTTGATTAGTTCAGTTGTGTGAAGGCTATGGAGTCCTTCCACAACAGAATTTCTTCTAACTAAGTATTCTATGAATCATGCTCCATCCTTTTGCTTCCCATGATGCTATTACATATAAGTTCCAATGCATACCTTAGTTCACTAAATGTTCAATCATCAAGTTGTCAAGAGGTAGAATACATTACACTATTTTAGGCGGAATACATTACTTTGGATGCCATAACATAAATTCTAAATAATTGTTAGCATTCCCATGTTTCCTTTTTCAGAAAGTCATGTGAAGAGATGTCTCTGTCTACATGAAATCACTTTCCCAAAGAGGCTATGCATCTCATCATCACCACATTGCATGTGGGAAAAGAAAGAAAGAGCATGAAAAGCATGTGGGAACGCTATTGAATGTACGCATGGCCATTTGTTTACTATGGGCCAAGTTTTTATTTTTATCAAAATATAATAATAAAAAAAAGAAAGCGACGCGAGAGAGAGCCCTTTCTCGGAAATTGTGATGGAGGATATAAAAGGACGCCTCTTTTGTTGAATGTGGTGGAAGATAAGGACAACGTCTCGTAAAATGGGCCACCCGTCAGTGGTCACTTCAAAGCCACGTGGCATGTGTCCTTGTCCCAATGTGAACACGCGGAAAAGTCATTTAAAAAAACTATGTTTTGGCTATTCCAATTTCAATGAAAAATATTTACGACAGAGACTGATAAAAATCATTTTTTCACCTTCACGTAATTTCTTAAACGAAGGTCAATTTTGATAGCTTTGATAAGTTGAAAGTACAACAACGAAGGACATAGCGCTCATAATGAACAAAGCCAAAGCCATGTTAGTGTGGCTAATCTATCCATGTAATGCCTTCAATCCGTTGAAAGTAGATGTTTTAGTGCAGCCTTTTCCTTGTAATGCTTCGATCATCTAACCCCTTCTTTATGCGATGCGAAGAGTCACATGGGTACTATGCCCTTCACTTATAGAGTTGCTTTTTCAATACATTCAAGCCCAAGGAGATTAAGCTTCCATCGAACTTCCCTAAAAACAAAAATGATAGAAATTAAGAAGGGACTGCTCTAAAGGCAGATGAGGAGATTGGTTTCAACTTGCCCCCCCCCCCCCTTTTGTCACTTCATTATTTTTATAATTCAACAAATGCATCATCCCCCATGAAGCAATCACATGCTTTGTGATTACCTTTGCCCTTCTTGTATTTTTTTTCTCCTTTCTCTCAATAAAGATCGTGTATTAAAAGCAAAAGGAATCGATTCCAGAAGATGGTCACATAGTACAAAACTATGTGAATGCATATGTTTTGAGAGAGATAATTAGTAATAAAGGATACTATCTAGTCTCATGCCTAGTAATAAAACATACTATTTTTGTAAGAGCTCCAAAAAAAAACATTATTTCTCCCACAGAGTAAGAATAAAGTGTGGTCTCTATAAGGTTAAGGGGATTATTAAATTATATGACGATGATGGAAAATTTTCATATATCTATTCTCATCCTACTAGCAAGCCACCTAGAATATTATAGGATTTATGCATTTTCTTATTTTATAGAAGATCTTTAATAGATGGAGTCAAGAATATCTCTTTCACTTCATATATTTCTACATGCATCTCTTTCGCTCCATATTTTTCTCCATCTTCCCGAAAGAGTAACATAGAGAGAGATAGAGATGGGGCATAGTGAGGTGAAAAGAAGGGTAGAGAGAGAGAAGGGGAGTAATAGAGATAGCAAGAGAAAGAGGGACAGAGAGGGAGACACACACACACACAGAGGTGAAAAGAAGGGTAGAGAGAGAGTAATCCTCTAATATAATATGTATGGTTTCTGGGGTGAGTGCCTAAAATTTTACTAGGGCTTATCAGTGCTCCTAGCATATTCTCTATAGAAGCTTCAAGATTTTCTACATTTTGTTTTTGCAATTGATGATTCTCCTCTTTTTCCATCGCTAAGTGTCATCTCAACAATGCATATTGCGTGTAAGCATGACATTATGGTCCATCTTCATGTGCAACTGTTCCTCCATTTTTTCAACCAATTCTTCTATTTTATCTTGGAGCTGAGTTGATTGCTCCTGTAAAGTCTGATTACATTGGGCTAGCAATGAGTACGACACAATTAGTCATCGTGGTGATAGCTGAATCAACAGTTGATGCAATGTATGATGTGTTATATGTAGAGGGGATAGGGACACATATTAGAATTGTGGATGCAAGAGAGAAAGCAATGGTGGGTGGAGTGGATGTTGGTGGAGGGGCGTCGAGGATTTTGGAAGTGTGGGGGATGGGGGAAGTGTTGTGAGTGGTGGTGATATGTCCATGGGATCAAACATGGTTGTGTGTGTTGTGTCTATCGTGGAAAGTGACACTACCTATGCCATGAATGGTGGCGTGAAAACATAACTAATACAAATGAGGTTTGAGTGGGTGGAGTGGACTAGGGCAAGGTTACATTGTATAGAAGTGGTCTTCTTGGAAGGTTAAGAAAGGGTTGAAGGAAACATGTAATAGAAAGGGTAGTGAACGCGGAGGGAAAGGCTAGGGGTTCAAAGATTACGATGAATAGTATAGGGACACCTACATTATACATGAGGTTGGCATGGGAAGAAAAGAGTTGTATGTGTGAAGACGGGCTACGAAACTCAAAACTTGGGGTGGGGGGAGTAGTAGGTACAGGGTTGGTGATGATGGGTGTTTCGTTCCTGGTAGTTATGGTTGGCTTCGGAGTTCTTAAGGGGGACATTTCATGGGTGGGAAATGGGGAAGGTGTATATGGAGGTTTCTGGAAGGTAGTTTCAATCGGATGAATAAAGGACTCAATGGTGGAGGTTTCTACAATTTAAGCAAGAGGGATGGAAGCAGAGGTGATGGTGGTGGTTACATGTATTTGTATAGTTCTTCCTGGGTGGGGGAGGGTTCTAACTCTTCTGGCATCATATGGTATGTGGGGTTTCTTGGTCAAACGATTGAGAGCCTCTATGACTCCCACTGCCTCTGCTAAGACCCATATGGACTGAATGAAAGTGGGATCAACATCATCTTCTTCCAGCAATTGCTCCAATACTAATCGGGTGTGCTGTTTTGATAATAAGTTACTGGACCAAATGTTTTGCATGTTTTTATGTATCCATTTTAGAGTTTTTTTTGTATGCTGATTACCCACCCTCTTCTCCTTCCTCCTTTGTATGTTGTTGACCTTCTTGTCTCTCTATTGGGCCTCGATTGTCTTGTCCTTCCTCCCCATCTAATTCAAAATTCATGTCTGATGGTGGAAATAATAGAGAATATCATGAAGGACTTGCTCAAAAGAAAATGTCTCCATATCATCTAGCTCTTCTGTCACAGGAAACTTAAGTTCTTGTGTGAGGGGTGGAGGCGATGGTTGGGCTATTAGTGCTTCCACTGTGGTAGTCGTGGATTGAGATTCTGTTGGTCATGTGAGATGAACGGTGAACCTTGGGACACTTGCTCATGTAGTTGTGGGCGATGCCTCCGAAGTGAGGACAATGGATGTTGGTTACAAATAAAGAATGGCTCCACGCAGCCTCTTTGGTTGAGGAGTTGTTGATGACCTTCTTTGTCGAAAGAGTTACAATTGCACTCGTGTTAGAGCTCGCTCCACTAGAATGTCGTTTGCCAAGCATTTATTAATTATCCTAATGATAGGAAAACATCTATTTAGAGCTTGCATTCGCTGCATAGAGCTGGTCCATGATCCAATGAGGTAAGTCAATTTTGATCTTTGCCATCTTTGCCAAGTATAAACTAAACCAGATCTTATTTTTTGGTTGTGTAAAGCAATCTTGCCTGGGAAATGTGAGATATTGCATGTACATCTATAGAGGTACAAACAAGCTTGGCATTATGGTGCTCATCTGGCTGATCCTAAGTATATCTCAAACAGAGATACCCATGAGTAGACCTTCTATCATCTGAGTCACCTGCCCAATCTGCACCACTAAACACTTTGATTCTTGTGTCAGAAGTGAAACCATAATACAAACCTTCACTTAAGGTTCCTTTGATATATCTGAGTACCCTTTGGGCTGCAATCCAATGAGTCTTCTTTGGACAATGCATAAATTGTGACAACACACCTACTGCATATGATAAATCTAGTCTTGTCAAGGTAGCATAGATTAAACTACCTACCAAACTCTGATATTTCTTCATATCATTGAATTCTTCACCTCCATACCTGCTTAATTTATGATTTACCTCCAATGGTGTAGTTGAAGTCTTGCAATCTTCCATGTTAAACTTGACTAGAAGATTCTTCAAATACCTCTCTTGTGAAACATATACTCCATGTTGAGTATACACAATCTGCATTCCTAGAAAATAAGATAAGTTTCCCAAATCACTTATCTTAAACTCCTTCTCTATTTGCCTTTTGAGTTCATTGATTCCTTGAGCATCTGTTCCTCTGACAATAATATCATCAACATAAATGCACATGTAAATGTATCCATTTTCACTTGCCTTCACTAGCAAGCTACTATCTGCCTTTGATGCTTGAAATTCATTCAAAAACTTGACAAGTCTATAATTCCAAGCTCTTGGAGCTTGCTTCAACCCATACAAAGCTCTCTTGAGCTTACACACATAATCTGATCCAATTGAATCCATAAAACCTTCTGGTTGCTCCATGTATACTTCATCCGCAATATATCCATTTAGAAATGCATTTTTCACATCCAATTGTGATAATTTCCATCCCTTACAAGCAGCAATAGCAATCAATGTTCTAATTGTAGACATTTTAGCAACAGGACTAAAGGTTTCATCATAATCTACCCCATAAGTTTGGGCAAAACCTTTGACCACAAGTCTAGCCTTGTATCTAGACACCTTACCATCTGCAAAACTCTTTGTTTTATATACCCACTTACATCCAATGACTTTCTGATTCTTTGGTCTTGGTACTAATTCCCAAGTTTCATTTTCAAGTAGAGCATCATACTCTTCCTGCATTGCCTTCTCCCAATTCTGTTTACCTTTGGCTTCTTCATAAGTGGTTGGATCTTCTTCTGTCTTCACAATGTAAGCATAATCTTTTGTTGTTAGAAAAGATGTATCATAACTATACCTTATGGGTTCTTTCCTTTCCCTTGTAGATCTTCTGATTTCTGCACTTCTCGAAGTTTCAGCCTCATTTGATTCTGGATCAAATCTTGGCCCTTCTTCTACATGATCCTGCAATCTACTTCTAGAGTCAACTTCATCACTACTTTCTTCATACACTTTTACTTTTGCCTTTCCTTTCCTTTGTATCTCTTCAACACCTGCATGATCATTTGTTGATCCTATATACCATGTATTTTGCTCATCAAATGTCACATCTTTGGTAACAAGAAATTGCTTTGTGGATGGACTCCACAACCTGTAACCCATCTGTCTATCATCATATCCAATAAACACATACTTCTCTGCTTTTGGTTCTAGCTTATGTCTTAATTGTGAAGGAACATAAGCATATGCAACACATCCAAATACTTTACAATGATCAAGAGTAGGTTTCTTACCCCACCATGCTTCATAAGGGGTTCCTCCATCCAAAGCTTTACAAGGTAACCTATTCACAAGGTATGTTGCAGTGTTAACAGCTTCTGCCCATAAGTAATTTGGACAATTCTTTTCCTTCATCATGGCTCTTGCAAATTCTACAAGAGTCCTATTTCTCCTTTCTGCTACTCCATTCTGTTGAGGAGAGTACCTGCAAGTTACTTCTCTTTTTATACCTACATTCCACAAATAATCATCAAACTCTTTAGAGAAATACTCTCCCCCTCCATCTGACCTTAACCTCTTAAGCTTTTGCCCTGTGATCCTTTCTGCATAGGCATGAAAATGTTTGAATGTCTTAAAGACTTCTGATTTATCTTTGATTACATACAAAGTAATCCATCTGGTTGCATCATCAACAAACAACACATAATATCTGGATCCATTTATGCTATAGTCCCTTGAGGGACCCCATACATCTGTATCAACCAATTCAAGCATATTTGAATACTTGTACCCTGATTTGTTGTAAGAACCTTTATGTGCTTTACCTAATTGACAAGCTTCACACTTGTACACCATATGTTGCCCTTCAATATTTGGCAAACCAAGCACCACCTGATTCTTTGACATTTCCTTTATAGCTCTCTCATTGAAATGACCTAGCCTTTTATGCCATAGGTCTAATTCAGATACCTTTTGACTTCCATAAGTAAACAATGCATGTCCCACATTACCTTGGACTTTGAGAGTGAACAATCTTCCTTCCTTTTTCCCTGCAATTATGTTTCTATATCCCTGATTCGGATCTTGTACATAAACACCATCATTTGTGAATCTTACCTCATATCCTTTCTCCATAATTTGCCCTACACTTATCAAATTTTTAGGAATAGTAGGAACATAAAGTACCTTGCTCAAAAGTGTACTTCCACTCTTTGTCTTCACTGATCCAATGCTCTCCACTTTATGCTTGGTATTGTCACCTGTTTGAACTGTATGTCCATTCACCTTTGCTTCCATATCAGTCATCAAGCATAGATTCCCACTCAGATGGTTACTACATCCTGAGTCAATATAAAACACTCTTTGATCTTCTCCCATTGATTCATGAGTTGCATTCAAGATAAGAGACATATCATCCTTTTGATCTGATGCATAATTATAATAATTGTTGTTGTAGGATTGAGATTGGAAGTTTCTTCCACCTCCTCTACCATATGATGTCCTACCACCTCTTCCTCTGAAGTTGCCTCTTTGGTTTCTGCCTCCTCTACCTCTTTGATTATAATTCTGATTATTGCTTCCACCATTTTGATTGTTATACCAACAATCATTTGCCAAATGATTTGTTCTGCCACAAATCCAACAAGCTTTAGCATTATCTTTGTTCTTACCTCCTCTTCCTTTACCTCTGAAATTCATTTTCCCTTTAGTGAAGTTAGCTTGATTTGAATTCCCTTCATCATCATTCGATTGCTTTCCCTTGCCATTCTTTTTCTTGTCCTTGGAGTACATAGCTTGACTTGTACTTCTATCATTGTCTCCTTTAAGGTCCTGCTCAAAAGTTAGCATGTGTCCTAGCAATTGATTAAGATCAGGAGTAAAGTGATCAAGTGACAACTCTATGGACAATATGAAAGGCTTCCATTTCTCATCTCCTCTCAGACCTGTAAGTATTTGTCTTACCAACTTTTCCTCTTCAATGTCTTCATTCACTGCTCCCAAGCTATCTGCAATATCCTTCATCCTTGCCACATAATCAGAAATTGATTGTGAGCTCTTCTTCTTGAAGGTTGTGAACTTAGCCCATAGTGAGGACTTCCTTGACTTAGTTGTATTTTGGAAATGCTCTTCCAAGGCATTCCAAACATCTGTAGCACTTTCCAATCCTCTAATGTGAGGTAGCAGATAATCATTTACAGCCATGTAAATAATACTCCTTGCTTGAGCATCCTTTCTCATCCAAGTCTTCAAATTTGCAAGCTCTTCCCTAGTAGGAATACTAGGATCTGCAAATTCAGGCTTTTCTTCATCTCCTGTAATGCATGCCATCAAATCTTTACTCATGAGGTGTGCCTCCATCCTCATGGACCAAGCTGGATAGTTTTCCCTATCTAGCTTATCAATCTGCAAGCTTTCTCCCATCCTTGACCTTCTGTATCTGCAATTACTATGGTGTATGAGGATAAAGTGTACCTTTGATATAAGCTTTGTCCTTCTTGATTCTTTTCGAACTCGTGCTTTGAACTTCTACAGGTTATCTTCAATAGTTTGTCCTTGTCCTCCTTTGATTTGGAAGAACTCCAATATCTGCACCAATCGGAGCTTCAATTGTCTTTTCTTCTCTTGTATTGCACCTTAAGCTCTGATACCACTGTTGGGGACCTCTTAATCTCCAAAGGTTTGATCTATACTGACTTAAGAACACTTCTATGTCAGTTATACACCAAACTTTACAAGAACATTGTTCTTCTTTACCAAATCTTTCATCAACACTTCTCTGAGTGAAGAAGTATCTACTCCAGAAAGTCTGCTTTAGAAATCAACTTCATTACCTGCACAAAACTTCAAATTTGTTCAAGCAAATGATGCACAAGTATTCGCAATACCTTTGCGCAATCATACTAATCATTAGTTCTCAAAACTAATCATCAAAAGTTTAATTTGATCCTTAAGATCAAAGATATGTCATAACTGTCTTCCAGAAGTAGCGCCTTCGACATAGTCAACTTCTTAAGTTGATTTCTCTCAACACAAAACCTGTTTTGATAAATGCTTTTAGCCATAGCTTCCCTATCTCCTAACTTAGATTTTAAGTGCTCACTCATCAGAAACTTTACAGTATACACTCAGATCTAAGCAAAACACTGAGACGGAAAAGTGCGCTACTCTCAGACTTCAGTTTTCACATTCTACATATGAATGTTCCTATTGATCATTCTCACAGTAGGAGAGGAATTAGATTCTGAAACTCTAGACATAGCTTCATTAGCTTCTCAATTAGATGTGTACAAAAGGAATCCTGATCCACATGATCAGACAGAGAGCACTCAGAGAAAAACCCGTCGCTATTTTTTGGGAAAAAACTCTCTACACATCTCTAATACATTTGTCATCTACAAATGACTCTCATACACATTTCTTGTCATCATTAACTTATATATACATGACTTTAGACTTATCTCGTGTCTATGACACTACTCCTTATCATTCTAAGATTTAGTTCTACTCAGATTACAAGGATTTCCACATATATGTACATATGTGTACAAGACATCATTCTGAAATCTCCTTCAATTTCTCAAGTGTCTTCCTTCACTTCATTCTGACCATAAGCATTCTTCAAGATCTGTATAATCATCAATTTGTGATTGGTTTGTTCCAACACATATGAGGAATGGAATCAAGGAGCATGATAGGTAATGTAGTGGCTATCTGTTAGCATACATAATAGCATGATTGGACACATGGAGGATGCCGAGACTCCAAAAGAGGCTTGTAACAGTTTGGTCATATTGTATGAGACCAATACAAAGGCACAAAAATTGCAACTCAAGAACGAGCTGCATACATTGGAGAAGAAGAGCATGCCGATAAGTGACTACACCTTGAAAATCAAAAGCATATATGAGTCACTTGCATCTATTGGCATGAATGTAGATGATGATGATAAGGTGGAAGTGTGTCTTCATGGTTTAGGAGCTGCATATAAGCAGTTCAGAACTTCTATACAGACCAGGGAAAATATTCCGAATTTTGATGATCTGGTATCTATGCTGATTATTGAAGAAAAGAATCTTGGTGAGGATTCAAACTCCCAAGGAAAATCTAGTTTTGATCAGGTATTCTACTCTGGTAGAGGAAGAGGCAGTGGTAGAGGTTTTGGAAGTGGAAGAGGAAATAGTAACCAAGACCAAAGTCAACAACAGAATCATGTAGGAGGAAGAGGATAGTTTTGAGGCAAGGGGAGCCAAAGAGGCCATAGAAATTTCCAAAGAAATGATTCAGGTAATGATAGTAAAGGATGTTGGAATTGTGGTAAACTTGGACACTTTGAACATGATTGGAGGTTGAAGAATCAAAATAATAGAAGGCAATAGAATAACTATGCATCCACAAGTGCAGATGATTCTGAGAAGCTGTTCATGGTTCAACATCACATGATGAATACGATGTCTGCTAGTGTTTCAAAGTCAAATGATAATGTCTGGTATGTTGATTCAGGTGCTTCAAATCACATGACTAGTCATGCGGAATGGTTTAGTACTTTGTAGAAATTGCCAATTCCTGGATATGTTGAAACAGGTGATGACACATCACATCCTATTGAGCATATAGGAAACATAGCACTATCAATGGAGGATGGAAAGGTAAAACATCTTGCTGATGTGCTGCATGTTCCAAATATAACAAAGAATCTGGTTTTTGTTGGACAAATGGCTGACCACGGATTACAAGTCAGGTTCAATGCTAATGGATTATATGTAGAAGAGTACAAGTAGGATGGATGATTGGTTTCCAAAGGAAACAAAGTGGGTAGGATGTTCACCTTAAATGTGCAGATTCTGGAAATGAATGTAGCCATGTTTGCAAAAGGTGCAGGAGTTATTGCAGATATAGAGATGTGGCACAAACGGATTGGACATGCAAACTTGCAAAGGCTGAAATCGATGCAGTCAAAGGAGATTGTCCATGGACTACCAAATTTCAAAGTTGTAGAAATGCAAAAGGTATGTGCAGCATGTCAATTTGGTAAACAGTCAAGAGCATCATTTCCACATGACAAGTGAGAATGTACTAGAAGCAGTACATACAGATGTTTGGGGTCCAACAAAGACCACATCTATGGGTGGTTGCTGGTTTTATGTTACTTTCATTGATGACCATACATGCAAAGTATGGGTATATTTCATGAAAGAGAAGAGCGAGGTGTTCACTCACTTCCATAATTTTAAAGTTATGGTGGAAAAGCAGACAGGGAAGTACATTCACACATTAAGATCTGATGGAGGAGGTGAATACATGTCAAATGAGTTCAGCAGTTTTCTAAAAAGTCATGGAATTTGGCATCCATTTTCATGCAGGTACACACAACAACAGAATGGTGTTGCTGAATGCAAAAATAGACATATTGCAGAAATAGCAAGTGCGTTGATGGTTGAGAAGAATATGCCTCATTGTTATTGGGCAGAAGCTGTGCATACTGCTATATACATCATGAAAAAAACCTCCGACTACTGTTGTACATCAAGTTACACCTGAAGAGAAGTTTACAGGTAAAAAGCCAAACTTATCACATCTAAAAGTTTTTGGCTGTATTGCATATGTACATTTCCTAGATGAATTGAGGATGAAGCTTGATCCAAAAGCAAAAAAGTGTGCCTTCATTGGATACTCCCTTGACCAAAAGGGATATAAATGTTATAACCCACTCACACGACAGGTAAAGGTGAGTAGAGATGTGGTATTTGATGAAATGTCAAGCTTCTAGGCATATGCCAAAGGACTGAATCTTGAACCAAATGACAAAGGAAATGCTGAAAAATCAAGTGTAGAATCTCAAGTTTTGAATGGACCGAATGCATCACCAAGCAATAGTTCCAACTCAAATCCACGGAGTTGAAGATTGCATGGAAATTTCAGTCCAACAAATTCATCAAATACATCCAAGAAAGGTAAAGAAAAGCTTTTTGCACATCATAAAACATGTGCAGGTTTTGAATACATTGATGGAGATTCAAGCGGTTCAGAAAAGAGTCTTGATGAGGAACTTGGAATGCCCTCTGTGAAGACTCCAGGAGTAAGAAGGGCACATGTAGATGATACAAGGAGAAGTGACCCAGGACCAAGAAGATCTAGGAGGATGCGGAATTCAGTGCAGTGATTGACGTATGTCAGTTATATGGCTCATTGTGCCTACATGACAAAGGAAATACAGGATACTGAACCTTCTTGCTTTGAAGATGCAATTGGAATTGAAAATTGGGAAAAAGCTATGGATGAGGAGATGGCTGCACTTTATGGAAATGATACACGGAAGCTGGTTCCATTGCTGCAAGGAAAGAAACCCATAGGCTGCAAATGTGTTTACAAGGTAAAGCATAATGCTGATGGTAGCATAAGCAGGTATAAAGCACGATTGGTAGCTAAAGGATATGCACATACATATGGCATTGATTATGAGGAAACATTCAGCCTTGTAGCTAAAATGTCTACTGTCTGAACATTTGTTGCATTAGCTATAGCAAAAGGATGGACTTTGCATCAGATGGGTGTGAAGAATGATTTCCTACATGGTGAGTTACAAGAAGAAGTATATATGGACCATCCACAAGGATATGTTTGCAGGTTGTAAAAGGCTTTGTATGGGCTGAAGCAAGCCCCTCGTGCATGGCATGCAAGGATTGCTGATTACTTAACCAACACTGGGTTTTCTATGTGTGATGCAGATCACTCACTATATGCAAGGAAGGTTGATGATGGCATCACTATTGTGGCTATTTATGTTGATGACTTGATTGTAGGTGGTGATAATGAAGGAAGCATCAAAGAGGTAAAGCAACTTCTTATGCAAGAATTTGACATGAAAGATCTTGGTGTGCTGCCCTATTTCTTGGGCATTAAGTTTATACATATAGAAACAAGTATATGGATGTCGCAAAGGCAATATGCCTTGAATATGCTACAAAATTATGGTATGGCGGATTGTAAGCCATTTTCTATGCCATTAGATCAGAGTTTGAAGTTGGATACTACATCAGGTGAAGCATTGGAAAATGCTACTATGTACAGAAAAATTGTGGGAAGTCTTATATATCTCACAATTACAAGGCCTGATCTAAGTTATACTATTGGACTTTAAAGTCAGTTTATGGAGGTTCCCAGGAAGCCACATTTGGATGCTCTGAGGTGCACTCTACATTATGTGAGTGCTACTTTGGATTATGCATTGTTTTATGAGGCTGGTGTATATTTGCATGTTTATGGATACACCGATGTAGATTGGGCTGGTAGCATCCCCGATAGAAGATCTACTAGTGGGTTTCTATTCTCACTTGGGAGTGTAGTTGTTACATGGAGTAGCAAGAAGCAACCCACTGTTGCTTTGTCGAGTACAGATTCTGAGTTTAGAGGTGCTGCAATGGCAACATGTGAGGCATCATGGCTAGAAATGCTACTTGCAGATTTAGGTGTGGAAGTGGGAAAGCCTATCACTATTTATTGTGATAATCTTAGCAGCATACAGTAATCCTGTTTTCCATGCTAGAACAAAGCATATCAAGGTACATTATCACTTCATTAGAGAGAAGGTATTAGCAAGTGATATTGATCTTGTTTATGTGAGAATAGATGAGCAGGTTGCTGATATTTTCACCAAAGCACTTGGAGCTGAGAAGTTGAAGAAGTTTCGGGAGATGCTTGGATTACAGGATATGGCATTGAGCTTGAGGGAGAGTGTTGAGATATCAAGCTCAACATGTGATGATCCAGGATGACACGTACCAGTTTTTCGTTTCTCTGACATGTATAGTGATCACGCCGGTATATGTCAGGGATACTTCATTGAGATTTATTAGATTTATCTACCAAGAGTGATGGCACATTTGTTCCTTGCCAGCTCACTCATTCACAGATATTAGGTTTTTTCCTTATGTACTGATCTTTATATATTGCACTTGTTGTATTCTTTTTTTTAGGTCATTCTTGTACATTCCTTTTTATGTAACAGAAGAAGAAGAAGAAAATCATTCTTCCTTGCCTCAATTTGTGTGTGTGCTTCTCCTTGAGAGTGAGAGTGTGTGTGTGTGAGCTCTCTTCCTTATCTCCTTCCTCGTGACACTTTTCCTTCTTTGTCATTTCAAATTTAGCAAAAATCATTACTCTATTTCATATTTTGTGAAATTTAGTGGAACATCAAACTTCTTCTCTTTTTCATCATTGGGGAATAGAGTTTTGCTTTTTGGTTCTTTTTTTTTCATTTGTGTTTGCTCTTCCTCACATTTCATATTCCTATGTTTCCTTGAGATTTTGTCTTTCATTACATCAATTGCCGCTATATTCTCCAAATATGAGGTCTTGTCCATCATTGCGAAATTTAATTCTTCATTGTCTTCTTTAGATGCACTTCCCTTTTTTTGCACTTTTATCATTATTAAACTTATGCAAAAGATATCATATCCTTCTTCATTTTTAAAATTTATTCCCACACTCTCTTCATTGGATATATCCAAGGTAGACAAAGTATGGGTCCATCCATATGATTGAAAATATTCATCATTGAATACTTGGGGTCTGTATCTTTCACCTTCTATGGTTCTATCATTTATAAGATCCTCCCTTCTTAAAAGATGTTGCTTTGTTTTGACTCTTTTTCTAGTTTTGGTTGTGGGTCATCTCTTGGTGTGATTTTTCTTATAATTTTCTAATGGATCAAATCAATATCATTTCTCTAAATGTTAAAGGGCTCACAAACCCTATTAGGGCTAAAGTTCAGCATTATTGGCTTCGAGACATGCCTCTAACTCCTCACTCGCTCTGCTTGTAGGAAGTCAAGGTTAATGATTTTAAAATACAACACAATCTTAAGCGGATTGCTGGTATGTGACTACTCACCCTGATGATAAAGGAGGAGGTGCTATTTGTAAATCTTTCAGCATTAGTCATCTTGTTTCAAAAGTTTTTGGTAGCCCCACTAATTAGTGGATTGCTCTAAAATGTGATTGGCCTCTTAATGTCACCATTATCAATCTGTATGTTGCTAATAATCATTCTAATATAATGAATTGATGGAACAAGATTTCTAACATTGGTGGAGATGCCATTTTGCTGGGTGACTTTAATATGTTTCTTTTTGCTTTCAATAGGAGAGGTGATAGAGACAATGCCACTCATGGTAGTGAGAAGTCTGATTGGTTTGATATGGTTAGTAACTTGAATGTTGTGGATCTGTCCTTTAATATTAGGCCCATTTTCTTGGCCAAGAATTGTTTTGCCCCTCTATTGGCTAGGTTAGACATATGCTATCCTAATGTCAACAGGATGCAAGAACTTTGGCACTACACCATCGAGACTGACACTTCCCTTGAGGTGTCTGATCATGTTCCCCTTTTGATTAAATTATTTAATAATTGTCAGAGCTATAAAGCTAGATGGATCCATCTAGATACTTTCCTCGTTGACATCCCTTTTATCTTCAAGAAAATTAAGAACATTTTTAATAGTCACTTCAAAGATGTATGGTTATCTATGTATGCTTTGGAGAAAGCCATTAAAGAAGTCCAAAATCTTTTCACTCACTACAAAAAACTGGCTAAGGAAATTAGGGCTAATAGAAGGGTGATGACTATAAAAGAAATGCAAAACATTAAGGATAGCCAACCCTCTAATCAGAGGGTCCTAGAGCTTCAAGATAGACTAAGGTTGGAAGACTACCATTGCTGGTAAGGTTGGCTTCAAGAACCCTTTCTTCTTCAAGGGAATTTTGTGTTGGTAAGGTTGACAAACCCAACAAGAACATGTTTGATTTGATGAAGAAGAAAAAGGCTAAAGATTTCATTCCTCTGCTTAAGAAGAGTTCAGGTGGTTGTGTTACTAATGTATTTACAAGAGGTTGTTAGCTTCTTTACCAATGTTCGCTCTAGGCCTCCCAAGTGGGGGGAGCACATTAAGAGGTCCATAGCTCCTATTGCTCTTAAAAGGAAAAAAAACTATGCATCAAAGCTTGGATTCCATTCTGGATGTGCCCCTCACTCTCGGTGAGGTTAGAGAAACCATTAGTAAATTTAAACCCTCTAAATCTCCTGGTTTTGATGATATTCCTAATGAATGTTACTTTGTTCTTGGTGATTTCCTGATTCGTTTCATTCTCTTGATCTAGCAAGAAGCTATTAAAAGAGGTGCTCTCTCAACTTTTATCAATGTTGGGGTTATCAAATTGATTCAGACAAGAGGATCCAAGGATCACTTAAACAATTGGAGACCTATTTCTTGTTTAGCTTCTATCTATAAAATATTTGTCTCTTCCTTATTTAGGAGACTCAACCCCTTGATGGATAGGATCATGTTTCCTGCACAAAAAAGTTTCATTAGAGGAAGATACATATTAGATGACATCATCTCCATTTGGGAGGGAGGGGAATTTGCGAAAGAAACCCAACAATATATTTTTCTTCAAAATTGATTTTGACAAGGCTTATGAGAGGATTGATTGGAATTTCATCCTCCAATCTCTCTATGATTTCGGTGCTCAGAGGAACTTTATCTGGTTTATGAGCACCCCTTTTTGGCAATGCTAACTCTAGAATTACCATAAATGGTCATCTTTCTAGTTCTTTTAGACTCCAAAGATCTATAAGGAAAGGGTGTCCCCTAGGTCCCCTCCTTTTTGCCATCACTAGTGATGCATTAGGATGGCTTGTCAGAGATAGTATGAATAATGATAAAATCCAAGGAATTGAAATCCTAGGTTCCCCATCTCAAATTGGGCTTCAAAAGTTTGTTGATGCTACTAACATGATTTTAGAAGCTAATGATGCTAGTGGCATTGTTGTTAACCACCAAAAGACAGCCTCTTACTCCACCAACAAGCACATTCCCCTATGCATCCTCAATAATAAATCTAAAACTATTCAAGAAGGTATGATATTCAGAGTGCTAGGCATTCCTATGGGCTTTGAGATTACCTTTGATCAAAGATGGGATATGGTTTTTAACAAATTTAGGAGTAAGGTTTTCAAGTGGATGCGATTACAACAAAATCTTTCGCACATAATTTTTGTTCTAAATCACTATATTTTGCCATATGTGATATATTTCTTGTCTTTTGGGAAGCCTGGAAAAAAGTAGCTATCTCAGGTGGTCGCCCTTGCTAGAAGGTTTTTATGGGGGGGTCCTGCTATGAATAACAAGATCCCTAAGGTTGCTTGGTTTGTTTGCTGCATGAAGGAAGAAGGAGGTCTTGGCATTCTCTGCCTTTCCAGAATGGCCATCCAATTGTCAGCCAAATGGATTAGGAGATGTCACATAATCCTAGTAGGAGATGGTTGAACCACTCCTTAAGAGAGAGGATTAGGAAGTAATCCTCAACCATGGCTTTTGGGGCAAGTGGTTAGCCCATCGCACTCCTAACCGGGAGGTTGTGAGTTCGATTCCCAACATTGGTATCAGAGCCTAGTTGAGAAATTGGGCGAGATGGAGGTTCGCGCCTCATTCGTGGGCACTTGGAAAAAGCGCTTATCTATGGTGAGTGTGAAACTGGCCTTGGATGAAGGCGCATGGGCATTTGGGCACCCACAGAGGGTGGGATAGGTCCAAATTTGGTCCATGTGCTGGACTTTGAGGTTGGTGGAAGCGCTCATGCATGGAAAGTGGGTCCAAGAGTTAGAAGGGTCCACAGGTGAGCATTGAGGACAATGCTCAGTCTAAGGGGGAAGGAATGTCACATAATCCTAGTAGGAGATGGTTGAACCACGCCTTAAGAGAGAGGATTAGGAAGTAATCCTCAACCATGGCTTTTGGGGCAAGTGGTTAGCCCATCGCACTCCTAACCGGGAGGTTGTGAGTTCGATTCCCAACAGGAGAGCTACCCATTCCTTTGATTTGTGGGCCTCTTTGATCAAAAGAAATTGGAATAAGTTTTATATCAGAGGTTATAAAACTTGGAATAACCTTAATTTTTGGGATATTGTAATATCTCCTTATGACTTTGTTCCCATAGGAAGCATCCTTATTTCCAACATGTGGAACTCTTGGAGACAAGTAAAAAAGGGATATCAACAGGATTCAGTTCTTTCTTCTAACTCCTCTTTCAGTGGAGGATCTTGCCCAACTTTTCAATGATTGCTAGCATGCTAATAGGTTTTGGAGAATCATGGATAAATATTGTAGCTCAACTAGTATCCCTAGCTTGGATGCCAAGAGACCTTATTGGGAGTATCTACTAGAATGGATGTCCCTCTTTGGCACATTTGGTGATCTATCATCTTGTGGAATATTTGGTCTAGTAGGAATCAAAAAGTTTTCATGCCTCGACAGAAAGACTTTGTTTACTCTTGTATCTCTGAGATGGAAAAAGAAGCTAAATTATGTATGAGGTCCATTGAAGACACTCCCCCTGAAAATTTTCAACACTAATGCTATGTTATGTAATCCTACACTCAATAAGTGGAGAGAGTTTGATTTCCTTGCACTCTATCCCCAGATTCCATTTGATGTTCAAAATTTTCAAAAAGACACTCCCCCTGAAAATTTTCAACACTAATGTTGTGTTATGTAATCTTACACTCAATAAGTGGAGAGAGTTTGATTTCCTTGCACTCTATCCCCCGATTCCATATGATGTTCTCTCTAGGATAGCTTTGTTTTTGTGGCTCTGGTGTGGAGGCCAGCCCACTCTACTCTTTGTATATTGCCCTGTATTGATATTTAACTTTCTTGCTTTGCTCAAAAAAAGGGAGATGAAACTTTCATTAGCGAATATAATATTTTGTAATTTTCCATGTTCACACTGGGGTGAGAATGAGCTCTAACGCGTCACGACCCACCTTGTAGCATGCAGTGCACACGTCATCTCTTTACGTTTTGTTCTGCTATGTCAATCACAATCATTTCTATCAGCAAAAAAACAAACGAAAAGGTTCAACTTCCGTTTTTGTCAGCGATCCGCCATTCTGCGCCAGCGCTTGGAAGTTGGAATTCGCAGCATGCATGATCCGACGGCCGAGAGAGAGCCTCAGTGTCTCTCGGCTTCTTCCAGACGTTCACGCCCTCCCAGATGCGCCGGGCAGAATCATCAGAGAAAGGACCTTTGTGGGATGTGGCTTCAAACCCTTTTTTTAGCAGTAAATCTGCCCTCGATAGGCCATGCATGATGTATACATATACTAAATATGACAGATCACCTTTTTGGGAGGTGACGCCCGTCGGATCGAGATGGTCCACATGGGGATGCATCGATGATGCGGAACTTCTTCACGGGAGAGAAGAGCCTTTTCACCTTTTCAAGAAAAGACTATCATATTGAATTGTATAAGACAAGCTGGATATCTCCTCACATCATTGACGGCTTGATTTGGAGCATGTGACAATTAAGATGCGATGCTAGGCCACCCACGTAGCCATGTCGAGCCATCTAGCGCAGCGACTTATCTGTCCTTTTCACACTGCATGGGCCCTTCCTGGGACGGGGACAGAAGTTGGGCCGCACATATAATATGAGAGTAGGCGAAAAATATACTTAAAAGTCGTTACATGATGTACCCAAGTTTCCTCTCCTCTACAATCGTGTGGTAACCCTCTCTCTCATTTAGACTACCATGCATGTACATGACCATCGCTTCAGTTTTTTCTTTTGAGAGTGCAATGAATTTGAATAGACACACACCCGATCTCGTAAGGTAGAGGCACCCATTTTAGGGAATTTTAAGGCATTCAGCCTCGAGCGGGACTTGAATCCTGACCATCCACCTAGGAGTACAAAGCACATCCGCTAACATAAGATAACATATATGAGGTACATAACATAACATAAGTTCTATTCTTTTTTTTTCAAGTGCATTTTTCAATCATCTGGTTTTCAAATGCAGTTTCGCTCATCTGGTTTTGAGGCTTCTTAGGTCCGCTTCACACAAACATGAGCATGCACACATAGATGACCATACACACATATGCACACAAGCTTATTCAAAAAAACCTCACCCACGAGCGAGAGAGCTCCAAGTGACTCACACATGTTTTGCATGTTTTGAGAGAAGAGAAAAGCAAGAAAAAGCTTACAAATGAATGTGAGTTCACTTTTATATGCCTCTTTTACAAAGCGACCTTGTTCACACTCTTATGTCCATCCTAGTTAAATATAAACCCTAGATCCTCATTGGAATCCAAGTGGAAAATCCTATAAATTCGGGATCATTGCACAGAATAGAAGACTTGTCGGCTTGCACAAAAGTGGAGTATTTCACAAGAAATTACATCTGGACATAATTCTAAATGTGGGTTTTCGTGTTCTAATGGCCAAATTGATGGACGACTTTAGATATTTTATGGGCCCTATTGGCACTTCCACCATTTGGAGCTGCTCCATCCATCTTAGCTTCCAAATCTTCACAAGCCTAGTTGTCTTCTCTCACATTCAATCGTCAAATCCACTTTCTAAGTCTCCATCTCCAACCATCTTCCCCTCCTTGAGTTTGTCATCCTTGATAGACGATCGGCATGAAAGTTGAAGCATGGGCATTAAACCGCATTCGGCTTATCGAGTTCTTGTAGAACAAGATATATGTTGGAGACAATGTGACACAAGATGCCCAAAATCCTCAAGTGACATAAGTTGTTGTCTTTTGAAGACCTTTGTAAGAAATAGCAGGCGCCTTCTTGGTCTAAGACAAACGATGAAAAATGACTCTAGGTGACCCTCGTTTGATCCTTAACACCAACATCAACAGAAAAGGATGAAAGCTTTTTTGGAAAAAGCAAGATGGTGATGAATGCTTTTCATTAAAATTAACGTAGCTTTTCGCAATGTATCTTGGTGTCCATTTCGCAAGGATCATACATTTAGTATTTCTGTGTTGCTTTTATAAATGCTTTTTCATAATACATAAAATATACAAGAAGGACCATTGAGGTCACTTGGATTATCACTTGAATTATGACTCAAGAAGCAACCAACTCAAGCTCAACGCAAGTTGAAGGAGAGGAGTTCATATCAGCCAACCATTAGCATCACTTGTTGAGTTATTGTGAGTAACAATTCTATTTCCATTCTCACTTGTTGATTCACAAGTTTTTGATTAAGGATAGTCAGAATTCGGGTTTACTGTAAACAGTTCTAAACTGTTCATATTCTCCATATTCTCTCTCTCTTACACACACACATACTCTTCATACCTCTTAGGCACACAATTTCTTATATCTAGTTCCTATTTCTGTCTAGAGTCACACATTGTTAGTTTGTTTTACATTGTGATATAGATAGTGTAGGTGAGCATCCTAGCTTATCGTGCACTTTAAAAACCTATCTATTCTCTCTCTATCTCCCACTCATCTCATTTTGAGTATTAAGGTGTGTATGCTAAGGTTCATGTGTTGGAAGATCCTACAAACCTGTTATTGTTTTGTTAGTGGCCCAACCCACTTCCAACATTTGGTATCAGAGTATAATTGACAAACACTCTTAACAAGATGAGGGATTATAGACTTGAGAACGAATACAAGATCGAGGGAATGTCTAATTATCCAATGTGGAGTTTAATATGATGAATCTATTAGTATCAATGGACGTGGAATATTGTCAATGGCATTTATCCAAGGCCAAGACAAGTTGGAGAAGAGGCTACTTCATCTTCTAGAAGAACCCTTGTTCTTATTTATGCTCAACACGCGGTTAATGAAGAAGAAGGAACCACTTCATCATGAGGACTCTATACTACTACCAGATTACTTTTTGTAGAAGAGCAATCCAAATGGAATTTAAAGGATGCTCTAGCACTTTCATATATTGATATGGGAGTCAAAAGGCATATTATATTCCGAATCAGGTCATGCAGAACCTCTTGTCATCCTTGCTTGGAGTTAGAGAATCTCTATCAGAGCAGAAACCATGCTAGGAAAGCTCATCTAAGGAGACAGCTAGCGACAACACAAGAATGCTTTTGTTACTTCTTTATCTCTCTCTATAAGAAATATAGAACTTTCATTTGAAGAGCTACAGTTCTTGTTACTTCAAGATGAAGATCAATCAAACGGTATGGAAGAGAATGATGAAACCATGCCATCATCATTGAAGGGAAAGAAGAAGAAGGAGACAAAGAAGGAGAAGAAGAGTCAGCAACCCAAGAAGGAAAGTAATTCTTCTAATCCTAAGTTTTCCAATCCTTTTCCTAATGCTTCCTCTACACATAAATTCTTTGACTACATATAATTCAAAGAAAGGAGTATGCCAATATTGTAAGAAACCAAGTCATTACATAGCAAAATGCAAAATAAGGATTTTTAATTAAAAGAAGAAATAATTAGGTAATAGTGTTGAAGATGATCCAAAACCTAAATCTTCAAAGGTAGATTCATATGCATGCATTACTACTGAAGAAGTAGCTTTTGATCACACAACGTTAAATGCAACCTCAAATAATCCTTGGATTTTTTATTTTGGAGATACTAAGCATATGAAATGTTGTAGAAAGGTATTTTCTTCCCTTTTTATCTCTTCAAGTAGAAGAGTGACCATTACAGATGGTCATGATTTGGATGTTGTAGGTGTTGGAGAAATGAACCGTAAGTCCAGAGCAAGTGGAAATTTCAAGTTTTTAATGTTCTTTACATTCTAGACATGAAGAATAATTCGCTCTATATCTCTACTTTCTTGTCAGATGGTTATAAAGTTGCTTTTAAGAAAGATTCATGTCAGATCCTCTCATCTAATGAGGAGGAATATCTACTTCGAGGTGAAAATAGAAGTGGCAAGTTTGTGTTATCCATAGTTAGTCATGCTAATGTTGCTAGGTCTAATACACCTATGGAGAACATGAAGTTATGGCATGCTAGATTTGGCCATATCAATTACACAACTCTCAAGCATATCAAAGATCAAGGTATGGTGGAGAGTTTGCTTACTTTTACTTTACCAGATGATGTAGAGTCATGCAAAGGATGTCCTAAAGGAAAGCTTCACAAACTACCTTTCAAGAAGCATGGATACATCATGACCACAAGGAAGTTCGAGATCATACATTCATATATGAATGGTTTGATGAGAGCAGATTCCGTTCAAGGTTGTAGGTACTTTGTTACTTTTATTGATGATTTCTCAAGATATTTGTGGATTTACGGCCTTAAAGTGAAGTGAGAGGTTTTTACTACTTCTAAGAAGTTCTTAGCTATGGTTGAAAATGAAAGCAAGTCAAAGATAGATTTTGAGAAATGATAGAGGAGGAGAGTACATGTTTGAAGACTTTAAGTCTTTTCTCGAAGACAAAGGTATCTCTCATCAACTCACTATTTCTTATATTGTAGAACGTCAGATTTATGATAAGAAGGAAGAGAATCCAAAATTCATAAAAGCAGATGACTATGCATTTTTCAAAAGGAATTTAGATTCTTATATTCAACTATACAAGGGGGGTGATGAACCTTCTCAAACCTTAAGAGGTGCAAGTGAAGAGAGAATTTCATTACCTACATGAGTATCTATTCCATCATCAGTAGCTCTCAAAGTTGTGACTTATGAAGTTGGAGAAGGTTAATCCAGAGTTCCAAAAGAAGGAGATACTGAAGAACAAAAAAGGATTCCACCACTTTTCAAGGATACACCAAAGTGGTTATATCAAACCTAGAAGGACAGTGGTATAAAGGAATATGCTGGAAGAACTAGAAGCCAAACAAGGAGACAGCAAATAGACCAGGTAAATTATGTAGAAAATTTTGAGAGTCATAATATTTAAGCTCTTACTTCAATTGAGAATGAACCAAAAAGTGTTCAAAATGCACTACAAAGTGTTATGATTATCATAATTCCCAAATATTCAGAACTTCAGTTGTTTAAAGTACATCTTTAAGCATACATTTGATGTAAAGTACTTAGGTATTTTGCATTATTATCTTAGGATTGAGATCAAATACAGAGGAGTGTATCTATATGACACATCATAAATACATCGAGAAATTATTGGAAAGGTTTGAGATGATAGATTCCAAGCCTATGCAAACACCTATGGATCTCCATGTGTCATTACAATCAGAAGCAAATTTAGATCCATTTGATGCTACATTATATAGTGAAGCAGTTGGTTGCTTGATATATCTATGTAATACACGTTCGGACATCCAGTTTGTAGTTTCTCAAGTATCCAGGTTCATGCGGAGTCCATTTAATATTCATGGGAAAGTAGTTAAGCAAATTTTTAGATATTTCAAGGAAACTTCCAATTATGCTATAGTATTTCCGAAGTCTTCACATGTCCTCCTTAAAGGTTTTTCAGATTCTGATTGGGCATGTGATAAAGACAAGATGAAGCACAAGCAGTTATGTTTCTATCTAGGAGATTGTGTTATCTCTTGTTATCCAAGAAACAACCTACATTTGCTACATCCACTACAACATATCAAGGTTATCTCGAGGTGCATATGGAGGAAATTGAAAGGGCACATTTCTACCCTGAATTTCGTGTATAGGTCGGTACATTCATCGGTAGCAAAGCGCCGATATAGGTGTCGGTATAATCATCGGTATGAGCGTGGGTAATTCAGACGCCCATAGCGATGACTATATGTGTAGAATTTTTTTTGGGCAGAGTGTGTTGTCTCTTGCTATAGCAACATGACCATGATGTTGTGTAGCAAAAGACAATGCACTCTGCCCAAAGAAAACTGAGTACATGTGATGTGTACTCTAATGGAAACCAAAACATGATTTCATATAGAAAAATACTGTCAAATACAAAAGAGATCAGCAGACGCCTATCACGTATACCGACGTCCTCCTGGGAATACCGATGGGCGTCTGCCCATCACGTATACCAACGTCCTCCTGGGAATACTGATGACCATATGTGCAAATTTTTTTTGGGCAGAGTGTGTTGTCTCTTGCTATAGCAACATGACCATGAGTGTTTTTATACCGATGCCCATCACGTATACTGACGTACTCCTGGGAATACCGATGGGTATACCGATGACCATATGTGCAGAATTGTTTTTGGGCAGAGTGTGTTGTCTCTTGTTGTAGCAACATGACCATGATGCTGTGTAGCGAAAGACAATGCACTCTGCCCAAAGAGAACCGAGTACATGTGATGTGTACTCTAATGGCAACCAAAACATGATTTTATATAGAAAAATACTGTCAGATACAAAAGAGATGAGCAGAATGAACCATGAATCATGTACAAAAAAGGTATATATTCCATAAATGAAGCATGTACAAGAGTGTGGCAAACCACTGTCATATATAAGCCAAAGACAAAAAGTGGCGAAGCACTTCCATATAGGAACCGAATACAAAATTATGGTGCACCATTGCCACATATGAGTGTAAAAAAAAATTGTGGCAAAGCACTACCATACATATGGTCAAGAGAATCAAAACATTTACACCTAGAGTCCTGCAACAAAGCATATATGTAAAATGAGACAAATTGACATGATATTTATAAACATGAATTAAAAATACCAAACTAAGCTATAAGTTTACCTCACCATAGATTCTCCCATGAAATGATCGCACCACATCCCTCTAAGTCCTGCAATAGTGCAACCAATCCATGATGATATCCATAAGCTTCTTCGATTCATGTCAGAGGACGACCCACTGCCAACTCCTATAATAAATATGCAAAATGTTAGATGAACATACATGATGTGCTTAACACAAACAAATTCAATAATTAAAATGGTACTTACAAATTGGTAACACATACTGTCATATTTGTCGCTACCCAAATGTGACGTTCCAGTTGTATCTAAACGTGTGGCCACCGCATCTCGCCGCTAATGATATCGGTCAGGAGTATGTTGTTGCTCATTGTGAATGGATTCCAACTCCTCAACATCTAACCATACAGGCTTTGGTAAGCCTACTCTGAAAGCATCGTGAGCCTTGGACTGTCGATGAGACATCACCTCGTGTGTCGTGTGCTGAATCCACTCTGAGCTCACAATAGGATGCCCAGGTGCTGGCCGTTACTCTTCATATATCGACTATGTGATATAATTTTTGGAATCTTTATCCTATTCACTCCATTTTGACACGATAGAATGTCCAAATTGTATGGAGCAAAGCTGTCAAATGTGTTGATGCATGGACTTTCCCGCCGCATCCATGACTGGAGCTCTATCAAGTATGCAATATATTTTGAATCTATAGATCTATTTTTTAGATATTTTTACACATATGTGTGTTTATTCACATATGTGTGTGTATACATATATGATTGTGTATGTATATGTTGTCACGAGGAAGGAGATAAGGAAGAGAGCTCACACACACACAAGGAGAAGCACACACACAGATTGAGGCAAGGAAGAACAATCTTCTTCTTCTTCTTCTTCTATTACATAAAAAGGAATGTACAAGAATGACCTTAAAACAAGAATACAACAAGTGCAATATATAAAGATCAGTACATAAGGAAAAACCTAATATTCGTGAATGAGTGAGCTGGCAAGGAACAAATGTGCCATCACTCTCAGTAGATAAATCTAAGAAAGCTCAATGAAGTATCCCTAACATATACCGGCGTGACCACTATACATGTCAGAGAAATGAAAAATTGGTACGTGTCATCCTGGATCATCACATGTTGAGCTTGATATCTCAACACTCCCCCTCAAGCTCAACGCCATATCCTGTAATCCAAGAATCTCCCGAAACTTCTTCAAGTTCTCAGCTCCAAGTGCTTTGGTGAAAATATCAGCAACCTGCTCATCTGTTCTCACATAAACAAGATCAATATCACCTGCTAATACCTTCTCTATAATGAAGTGATAATGTACCTCGATATGCTTTGTTCTAGCATGAAAAACAGGGTTCCATGCTAAATGTATATTGCTAAGATTATCACAATAGATAGTGATAGGCTTTTGCACTTCCACACCTAAATCTGCAAGTAGCATCTCTAGCCATGATGCCTCACAAGCTGCCATTGCAGCACCTCTATACTCAGCCTCTGTACTCAACAAAGCAACAATGCGTTGCTTCTTGCTGCTCCATGTAACAACTCCACTCCCAAGTGAGAATAGAAAACCACTAGTAGATCTTCTATTTGGAATGTGACCAGCCCAATCTGCATCGGTGTATCCATAAACTTGCAAATCTACACCAGCATCATAAAACAATGCATAATCCAAAGTAGCACTTACATAATGTAGAGTGCACCTTAGAGCATCCAAATGTGGCTTCCCGGGAACCTGCATAAACTGACTTTTAAGTCCACGAGTATAACTTAGATCAGGCCTTGTAAGTGTGAGATATATAAAACTTCCCACAATTTTCGTGTACATAGTAGCATTTTCCAATGCTTCACCTGATGTAGTATCCAACTTCAAATTCTGATCTAATGGCATAGAAATTGGCTTTCAATCAGCCATACCATACTTTTGCAGCATATTCAAGGCATATTGCCTTTGCGACATCCATATACCTGTTTCTGTATGTATAAACTCAATGCCCAAGAAATAGCGCAACACATCAAGATCTTTCATGTCAAATTCCTGCATATGAAGTTGCTTTAATTCTTTGATGCTTCCTTCATTATCACCACCTACAATAAGGTCATCAACATAAATAGCCACAATAGTGATGCCATCATCAACCTTCCTTGCATATAGTGAGTGATCTGCATCACACATAGAAAACCCAATGCTAGTTAAGTAATCAGCAATCCTTGCATGCCATGCACAAGGGGCTTGCTTCAGCCCATACAAAGACTTTTGCAACATGCAAACATATTTTGGATGTTTTGAATCTTCATATCCTTGTGGCTGGTCCATATATACTTCTTCCTGTAATTCACCATGTAGGAAAGCATTCTTCACATCCATCTGATGCAAAGTCCACCCTTTTGTTGTAGCTAATGCAACAAGTGTTCTGATAGTAGACATTTTAGCTACAGGGCTGAATGTTTCCTCATAATCAATCCATATGTCTGTGTATATCCTTTAGCTACCAATCATGCTTTATACCTACTTATGCTACCATCAGCATTATGCTTTACCTTGTAAACACATTTGCAGCCTATGGGTTTCTTTCCTTATGGCAATGGTACCAACTTCCATGTATCATTCTCATAAATTGCAGTTATCTCCTCATCATAGCTTTTTCCCAATCTGCATTTCCAATTGCACCTTCAAAGCAAGAAGGTTCAACATCTTGTATTACCTTTGTCATGTAGGCATAATGCCGAGCCATGTAACTATCATATGTCAATCGTTGCACTGAATTACACATCCTTCCAGATCTTCTTGGTCCTGGGTCACTTCTCCTTGTATGATCTGCATGAAAACTGACGCCGAATTCCATGATTTTTTAGAAAACTACTGAACTCATTTGACATGTATTCACCTCCTCCATCAGATCTTAATGTCTGGATGTACTTCCTTGTTTGATTTTCCACCATAACTTTAAAATCTTGGAAGTGAGTGAAGACCTCGCTCTTCTCTTTCATGACATATACCCATACTTTGCATGTATGGTCATCAATGAAAGTAACATAAAACCTGCAACCGCCCATAGATGTGGTCTTTGCTGGACCCCAAACATCTATATGTACTACTTCTAGTACATTCTCACTAACATGCTTGTCATGTGGAAATGGTGCTCTTGAATGTTTACCAAATTGACATGCTGCACATACCTTTTGCATTTCTACAACTTTGAAATTTGGTAGTACATGGACAATCTTCTTTGATTGCATCAATTTCAGCCTTTGCAGATTCACGTGTCCAATTCGTTTTTGCCAGATCTCTATATCAGCAATAACTCCTGCACCTTTTGCAAACATGGCTACATTCATTTCAGGAATCTTCACATTTAAGGTGAACATCCTACCCACTTTGTTTCCTTTGACAAACAATCATCCATCCTGCTTGTACTCTTCTACATATATTCCATCAGCATTGAACCTGACTTGTAATCCCTGGTCAACCATTTGTCCAACAGAAACCAAATTCTTTGTTATATTTGGAACATGCAACACATCAACAAGATGTTTTACCTTCCCGTCCTCCATAGACAATGCTATGTTTCCTATATGCCCAATAGGATGCGATGTATCATCACCTGTTTCAACATATCTAGGAACTGGCATTTTTTGCAAAGTACTAAACCATTCTGCATGACTGGTCATATGATTTGAAGCACCTGAATCAACATACCAGACATTATCATTTGATTTTGAAACACTAGCAAACATCGTATTCATCATGTGATGTTGAACCATGAACAACTTCTCAGAATCATCTGCACTTGTGGATGCATAGTTATTATGCTGCCTTCTGTTATTTTGATTCTTCAACCTGCAATCACGTTCAAAGTGTCCAGGTTTACCACAATTCCAACATCATTTACTGTCATTACTTGAATCATTTCTTTGGAAATTTATGTGACCTCTTTGGCTCTCCCTGCCTTGAAACTGTCCTCTTCCTCCCGCATGATTCTGTTGTTGATCTTGGTCTTGGTTATTGTTTCCTCTTCCACTTCCGAAACCTCTACCTCTACCTCTTCCTCTGCTAGAGTAAAATACCTACTCAGAACTAGATTTTCCTTGGGAGTTTGAATCCTCACCAAGAAATTCTTTTCTTCAATAATCAGCATAGATACCAGATCAGCAAAATCCGGAATATTTTCCCTGGTCTGTATAGAAGTTCTAAACTGCTTATATGCAGCTCCTAAACCATGAAGACACACTTCTACCTTATCATCATCATCATCATCTACATTCATGCCAATAGATGCAAGTGACTCACGTAGGCTTTTGATTTTCAAGGTGTGGTCACTTACCGACATGCTCTTCTTCTCCAATGTATGCAGCTCGTTCTTGAGTTGTAGTTTTCATGCCTTTGTATTGGTCTCATACAATGTGACCAAATTGTTCCAAGCCTCTTTTGGAGTCTTGGCATCCTGTATGTGTCCAATCATGCTATCCTGTATGCTAGCATATAGCCAGTACATTACCTTTCGTGCTCCTTGATTCCATTCCTCATATGCTCTTACCTGATCTGCAGTCCGATTCCTTTTTGGTAACTGCAGAGCATTTTCATTCTCTCCTTCGATGTACTTCCAGTAGCCTTTTCCCATCAAGAAATTCGTCAGTCTGAATCTCCAAGCATGGAAGTTGTTTTTGTCCAGCTTATTGCTCATAAGCTGATTCATTCCATCTGTGTTTGCCATTTTTGCAGCAATTCACAACACTGCAAAACACTACAAGCAACACTTCTGCTTGAACACTGTCGCACTATGACATGATAGTTCGATCTCAGAAAAACAAAGTTTTCGTGTATCAACGGTACACGGAATCGCTTGAAATTCTGGATCTGGAATATATGAGTGTTGCCGAACACAATGCAAGTTATAGTTTTTGAAACTCACATGGTATTTCTGTGGGCCCCATCTTGCAGGCTCGAAATAGGGGTCGAGATACCTTCACACAATTTTCGTAGCAAACAGAGGTCGTTTGTGAATCGCGTTTTCTCCACGCCTTGCTGCGTACTCTTCGTCGTCGCCTTCTCCACGAGCTCTCTACAGCCACGCTGGCTCTGATACCATGTCATGAGGAACGAGATAAGGAAGAGAGCTCACACACACACTCTCACTCTCAAGGAGAAGCACACACACAGATTGATGCAAGGAAGAATGATCTTCTTCTTCTTCTTCTATTACATAAAAATGAATGTACAAGAATGACCTTAAAACAAGAATACAAGTGCAATATATAAAGATCAGTGCATAAGGAAAAACCTAATATCCCCAAATGAGTGAGTTGGCAAGGAACAAATGTGCCATCACTCTCGTTAGATAAATTTAAGAAAGCTCAATGAAGTGTCCCTAGCATATACCAGCGTGACCACTATACATGTCAGAGAAACGAAAAATTGGTACGTGTCATTCTGGATCATCACATGTTGAGCTTGATATCTCAACATATGTGCATATGTATGTATGTATGTATGTATGTGTGTGCATGCATATATGTGTATGTATGTATGTATGTATGCATATGCATATGTGTGTATGTATGTATGTATATGTGTGTATCTATACATGTGTGTGTTATGTATGTATGCATATGCATGTGTGTATGTATATATGTATGTGTGTGCATGTGTATGTAAGTATGTGTGTGTATGTATATATGTGTATGTATGTATGTGTGCGTGTGTATGTATTGTATGTGTGTGTATGTATATATGTGTATGTATGTACGTATGTGTGTGTGTACATGCAAATGTGTGTGTATGTATGTATGCATATGCATGTGTGTATGTATGTATGCATATGAATGTGTTTATGTATGTTTGTGTGTGTGTGTGTACATACAAATGTGTGTGTATGTATGTATGTATGTATGTATATGTGTGTATCTATGCATGCGTGTGTATGTATGTATGCATATGCATGTGTGTATGTGTGTGTGTATACATATGTGAGTGTGTATGTATATGTGCATGCATATATATGTAATATGCATGTGTGTATGTATGTATGCATATGCATGTGTGTGTATGTATGTATGTGTGTGTGTGTACATGCAAATGTGTGTGTATGTATGTATGTATATGTGTGTATCTATGCATTTGTGTATGAATGTATGCATATGCATGTGTGTATGTATGTATGTGTGTGTGTCCATGCAAATGTGTGTGTGTATGTATGTATATGTGTGTATCTATGCATGTGTATGTATGTATGTATGCATATGCATGTGTGTATGTATGTATGTATGTGTGTTGTTAGGCCGCCGGATTGGAATATGTAATTTTATTTTTCATAGTCGCACACACCGAAAAGGCGTAGTGAACAGATGTAACTCTCTATTCATTAATGAAAAGGAAATCATGGTGTTCTTCGGTGATAGACTGGATCACCAGACTGTCTGTCTGGGTGACTGTGCTAGAGTGCTGTGTTGCGGAATTGCAAAAATACTGAGTATTGTATTTTGTTTGTTGAATTGCAGTAATTAATCATTAAACAGAGTAATGCTACGATAACATTAATAAGTCTGTGTGAATTCGTAGTTGTTAATTCATGTGATAAGCGTACTGTGTAGTGATAATCATTGAATTGGAAGACAGTTAACCACTCAGTTGAATTTTGAATTGGGAAAATTAAACAAAGGGGCTTTGCATTGTCAGACCCCTATCCATTCCCAAGAACCCAGAAATGAGATTAAAAGTGACTTACAGAAGCGCTTTTAACACTGGCGCCGTCTATGGGAAAATGGAAACATATTTGGAATAATCAGTAAGGGAAGAGCAGTACTCAAGGCAAGCAATGGAGAATAGTAACCGCTAGTTGAAGAAGTGATATATGCCGGTTACTCGTTCCGGTGAGTCCTACCCAAAGTGTAGGAGAGATCAACATCCCTAGGCAGTTCCAAACTTATTAGGAACACACCCGGGTGATAGAAGTACAAGATAATTAAGTCTAGTTGCACAAGGATCAAAACCAGTCCATAGTGATTCTGGTGCTAGTTCGGTAGCACAGGATGAGATTCCGGTGAATTCCGGTGTGAGTCCGGTACTTTTTGAAGAAAGCTCGGTGACTTTTGGTTGTACAGAGACGCAATGCGGAATTAGTTCTGCACAATCTGGTCAGAACTCGGCCATTTCCGGTGACAGGTTCACGTTATCGGGTGAGCACGTTTCCGGAGACTTCGGCGAGTTCCGGTGGAAGTTCGGTACCACTTGGTGGTCATTTGAAGTTTTTCGATGATACTACGGTGCTATCTAGTGGACACTTATTGCGTTCACCACTTTTCGGTACAAGTCTACCTAATTTTGACACCAAAGTTGAGGAAAGGCTGCTAGACTTGGAGTCCAAGAATCGGTTCGATGATATTTTTGGACCGGAAGGTGCGCAAGTTGACCCTCAAGTCCAGGAAGCTCACGAGAAACCTCCCCAAAATTCAGGGAATAACAATGCCAACAACAATAGCACCATGAGTGGCTCACAACAATAGCAACAACACCGCCACAACTGCAACCGCAATTTCAGCAACAACAACAATAGCAGCCATAGCCAATCGTTCCACCTCAACTGGTTCCAACTAGAGTGACATATACAAAATTCGGTGGATTTTTGGGAGATGACTTCGACACACATGTTCGCACATTCGAGATCAGTTATGCAGTGTTGAATCACCCACCAAATCTGGCGTATAAGGCCATCGTGTTTCAGGCCATGTTGGTTAATGAAGCAGCAAGGTGGCTGACAGAATATGATATTAATCATTTCGATAATTATGAAGATGTGAGGGATGCATTCCTGCAGAGGTTTTGCTTGAAGAAGAACCCTGCAGAAATTTTTGACTATTTGCAGAACAATCGATAGAAACCACACCAGAGTGTCCAGGAGTATGCAACACTGTTTAGAAATCACTTGCGGCAGTTGCCTCCGGCACATGCCAACCTGCCAGATGATGTCATAACATAATGGTTTATCAACGGATTGAATCCACAGTTAAAACAAATCCTGATCATTCGTTGTGTGGGCGGAATGACATTGGACGCTGTCATTGCAATGGCCTTGCAGTTGGAGCATAAACTTGGAGGATTTAGGGAGGATTTGGAATGGTTGAAAGCAAGTAAGAACGTAACCGAGGATCCATCTAAACAAGTGTACTGTACTAAGTGTAAGAATCCTGGTCACACCAGTTCTACATGTGCTCTCAACCAAATGTATTGTGCCATCTGTAATACGACAGGGCACTCAACAGAAACTTGTGCATATAATGCAAAGGTGCAGGGTAGAGCGGCAGTAAATGCTATAATACAGGAGGAGGGCCAGCCAGCCACCCATTACGTACCACCACAATTGCAGACCAACCAGAAGCACGGATATAGGAACTATCGGGGTCAGTGTAACAACAATTTCAATCAAAATCGATGGCAGGCAAGTACATCAACTGAAGGTACCTCTCTCCTACCCCCTCGATGTCATTTCTGTGGCGAGGTCAGGAATATTCGTAGATTCTGTAAAGAAGCCACAGAGTACGACAAAAGAGAAAAAGAAAGGCAAAATTCGATGACAAATATGGTTTATATTTCTCCAGTGGATTCACAAGCAGCCGTAGTATAGACAAGATCAAGAAAACAGTTGCAACCAGCAGCTGAAGTTTTCGAGCCTGGAATTCGTGAGCAAAAGCGGATGTTTGCAAAGGCTAGTCAATGGACAACTAAGGAGCCGACTGTGTTCCCTGACCTAGTTCTGTTAGCTCAGCCTTCTCTGCCAAATGCAAGAGTGAATACACAGAATTCTGGCCCAGCGTCATTAGAATCACCACCAGAGTCGGTGATAACCACAACACAAACAAACCAGGTATGGGATGTTATGTCTAAGGCTTCAATCACACTCCCTCTAGGACAGTTGCTCACCCTAGTTCCGGGTGTAAGACAGGGATTCCAACAGCAGGTTATCCCCGGACCTTCTTGTACTCTGGCAACTGCGACCATACAACCCGAGATGGATCCTACGGTGGATCATACAGTACCGTTGATTATAGTTTGGTATAAAAACCAAAAGATCACCCAAGTTCTACGATTCCAACAGCAGGTTAGCCCCGGACCTTCTTGTACTCTGGAAACTGCGACCATACAACCCGAGATGGATCCTACGGTGGATCATACAGTACCGTTGATTATAGTTTGGTATAAAAACCAAAAGATCGATGGAGGGTCTGGCGTGAATATTGCAATAGCTGCACTCTGTAAGAAACTGGGTTGGACCCAAATTGAACCAGTGCAGTTCTTTGTGCGAATGGTGGACCAATCCAGAGTCCATCCGGTGAGACTAGTACGTAACATTCCTATAACCTTGCAGGGAACTACATTTAAAATGACTTTTGTAGTCCTGGAGTTACCCGAATCTAGCCTCGACTACAACTTACTTTTCGATCGACCATGGCTCAAGCAAGCCAAAGTCATGCAGGATTGGTCAACTCAAGAGTTAATTTTTGAGAACAATCACCATAAATATGTCGTGATATTGGATCCTATGCAACCTTGTGATTTACACGCATGCCCATATGTAGCAGAGCCAGTCCATATGTTAGATGGGCTATCTGATGATGAGGAGGCTTTCCTCAAGACCAATAAGGAACTTATCCCATTAGGTACTGTAGACTTACAGGTGGTAGCAGATAAGTGGAGTCCGGCAGCTTGTACGATCGTACCAATGATCGAAGAAGCAGAAGCAGATGATGACATAACTATGGATGAAGCGACTTTACTACAACTATTGTAGCCAGTTGATGATTTGGTAAAGCCCCGACAGTTCTATGTATCGGAGGATCAATTCATAACATACAATTTGGGAGATACGGTTAACCCAAAACTAGTCAAAATTAAGGCAGGATTAGCAGATAACTTCCAAGACGATTTGGTACAACTCTTGCGTGAATTCTCAGATGTCTTCGCTTGGGATTACAGGGACATGAAGGGCCTTGACCCATGGATTTATCAACACCAGGTGGTCCTGAAGCCAGATGCACGACCCTTCAAGCAAGCCAGCTACCGGATGAAACCGCATTATGCAGCCCAAGTAAAAGCAGAGCTAGATCGCTTGCTGAAGGTTGGATTCATTGTTCCCATTGAACATGCAGAGTGGATCTCACCAATAGTGATAGTGCTGAAGAAAAATAAACAGTTACGCATTTGTGTCGATTACCGGAAGCTTAACGCAGCCACCGTACCGGATCCGTTCCCTCTTCCTTTTCTAGATATGATGCTCGATAAGGTAGTTGGTCACAAAATGTATTCTTTCTTGGATGGCTACAGTGGATACAATCAAGTGAGGATGGTGGAACAGGATATACCGAAGACGGCATTCATCACCAATTGGGGTGTCTATGCCTGCAGCGTAATGTGGTTTGGTTTACAGAATGCTCCGAGTACATTCCAAAGATGTATGCAGGAAGTGTTCTCACCTTAGCTGACAATGTTTATGCAAGTCTATTTGGATGATTTTTCATTGGTTGGCGACACTTCAGCACACTTGTATCATTTACGGTGCTGCTTTGAAAAGTGCCAAGAGTATCGATTATGTTTGAATCCTACCAAATTGGTTTTTGCAGTCTCCTATGGGAAGCTTCTCGGTTATATTATCTCCAAAGAAGGAATACATGTGGACCCTGATACGGTAGCAACAATCTTGGAGGCACCGGTCCCAAAGACACCGAAAGAAGTTATGCGGTTCCTTGGCCAGATCCGGTGGCATGGGAGACATTTATAGTGGTTGGCTCATCTAGCAACACCACTTAACCAGCTTATGACCAGCACCCCACAAAAATATGAATGGACTAATGAGTGTCAAATGGCATTTGATCATTTGAAGGTCTTACTGACACAAGCTCCGATCCTGCAACCACCTGATTGGGAACGTCCCTTTCATGTATTTGTGGATGCATCAGACATAGCGATTGGCAGTGTGCTAATGCAACAAACCGACAAATGGTTTCAGCTTGTGTATGATGCGAGCCATAGACTAGCTCCTGCAAAAAGGAATTACTCCGTGACTGAACACGAGTGTCTTGGTCTGGTATACTCTGTTAAGAAATTTCGGCATTACTTGCTGGGATGCAAATTCACTTTCCATGTGGATCATGCCATACTGGTGTATTTGGTTCGTCGAAAATATCACCGACCAGGTATGGCACATGTCTTGGAAGACTTCTTATCTCGAGTGGATTCTAGTGAATCTCCGGTAGGTGTTGATGACAGTACGCTGGCTATTTACATCACCGAGACAACTCCTGAAGAATCTACAAAACTTAATGTTGCCCCTACATACTATGATACGTAAATGAATTTTCTTACTCATGGTTGTCTACCTCCTAATACTCCTGCTACTCTACGTCGTAAAATTGTAGTATACAGTAGATGATTCCGGTTGATTGTGGGTCAACTGTATTACATAGATCATACTGGTGTCTTGCTCAGATGTATCCCTCCACATGAATTAGCATCAGTTATTGCCATGGCTCACTCATCACCCACTGGAGGACACTTCGTAGCTGACCTTATTCATCGCAAAATCTTGCAAAGGGGGCTATGGTGGCGTACCATGTACAGAGATGTTTTTCAATTTGTGCAGCAGTGTAATGTCTGTCAACGGTCTGGACAACCCTTGCAGCGACATTTCTTTCCTCTTCAACCGGTTCTACCTTTGGAGCCCTTTCAGAAGTGGGGCTTAGCTTTCATTAGCCCAATTTCACCTCCAGCGACTCTCACCAGCAACCGATATATTTTGACCTATACAAATTATGCCACTAGGTGGGCTGAAGCTTGGGCTCTCGTTCTGCTACCGCTATTTCGGTGGCCAATTGTTTGATGAAGGATGTCTTCCCTCGATATGGATTACCTCTGGAAATAGTGACAGACCAAGGTTCGCAAATACCTTACTAAAGGTGCTGACTCAAACTTTCCAGATTGTACACAAATTCAGCTCACCTTACTATCCACGTGCCAATGGTCTGGCTGAGAGTACCAATAAGACTCTGCTGAATATGCTCCGAAAATTGATCTTGGAATGTCCAGAACGTTGGGACCAACTCTTACCTGCAGTTTTGTGGGCTTACCGGACCATGTACAAAGTGGCAACCGGAACAACTCCATTTAAACTTGCTTATGGACTAGAAGGTATTACACCAATGGAAGTGGTGGTGCCGAGCCTCCGAGTCGCCTTATCTCAAAAATTGTTGCCGGAAGAATCTTTTCCATTTCGATTGGATGTGCTCAGATCGTTGGATGAACAACATTGGAAAAGCTTCACGATTCTTCAAGAAGTTGAGCTACGCCAAGCCCGTACCCATGATTGCTTTCTAAAAACCCCTGTCTTCACGATTGGCCAACTCGTTTTATTTTATAATGCTAAAGCCAATCGCTCTACCGAAAAATTTAAGTTACAGTGGTTCGGTCCATACCAGATTGCTGAGCGAGTGGGACCTGCCACTTTTTGGTTGACGACCTTAACATGTGTTCTCCTTCCAAAAGTGATTAATGGCTCCAAACTCCGCCCCTATCACCAGCCGTCTGGTAACTCCTGACGAGTACTCGTACTTTTCCTCTTTTTCACTTGTCACTTGATCTTCTTCTCTACCACCTATGTTTTGGTTGACCAGCTGACCGTAATCTTCCTATTTTTGTATCTAATTATCATTAATCGTCGCCTCTGTGTTGCTGTTTCTGTTCATGCATGCATGCAGCACTTATGAAGGATATCTCTCCAATATTGCATTATGTAGGGTTTTGCCGCTTGATTTTTTCCGTATTCCTATTTAATCTTGTTCTTTCCATTGTTAATCGCTATTGTGTTTGTGTATTTGCGAGCTCTGTGTATTCTGTGTTTTCATGTATCTTTGTGCACACCATGGAAGCTCTGGCTAATATCACAACCTTCAGTGCGGGTCTCACTCCAGATATGAGTGAGTACTTGCGTACTTGTGTACTCGCGGATTGCTGACCTTCACTGAATTGCCTTGGCATTCAGTGCAGTGTCATCCGTTCCATGCGCAGATTATTTTTGCCATCGCCGCCACACCTGCTACAGAGCAGTGTTGGCCGGTTACATGTTTAAACCCCCATACTGTAGTTACGCTCAATACGTTTGCTGAGGGATTCCACCTCCCTCAGGAAGGATTGGAGCATGGATCGCTTCTTCCTCTTGCAACCATGAAGGAACTGTTTCCCCGGCACTCATCTAATGATTTTGCTATCCTTTCTCGCCTAGAACCTGAGCGCACTGCTCTACAATTCCTTGTCGCCGCGCTAAATTTGGAAAAACGCACCTATGGTATATCTCGTCCCTTTTATTCCATGATAGATACAACTTTCCGTGAATATGTGAATTTCATGGCCTTTTTCTTTAGGCGCATTCACCATGAATGCGTGGTGGTTACAAAACAAATCGCCAAGAATGACCTCCCTCGTACACGCTTACCTCATATCCTCATCTTCCTCTTTCCGGTGATACAAGCCACCCAACCACCTCCGAATACCATGCTGTTACATGAAGAATCTACTCAAATGATCGACGACGATGACGATGAAGATTTGCTTCAATTCTTTCAACGTAAACGTAGATGTGTTAGTCCCTCCCGGAGTCAGGTACAGGGTTCCACTGTGGGTAACAAAGTTGAGGTCTTCCATGACACTGCCACCTCATTACAGGTCGAGTCCACTCCATCCTCTTCTCTTAAGCAGCCGGATCCAGATACGAATATGGAAGATGTCACTGAAGTTTCCTCGTGGAAGGAATGTCATCAACCGGATGAGGATGCTATGAAAGAGATCGCAGACGTTATGGGAGGTATGAACTGTCAAACTTCTTTGTCACCATCTATGGATGTCCAAGCAGATGCAATCAGTGTTGAAGCAAATGCAATCAAAGAAGTGCCTGACACTGCTGAGGCTGTGATTGAAACTGCCGAGGAGATAAATCGGAATGAGACCAGAATCGTGTTAGTGTCGAACGTCCTTCTCCCTCTTCCTCCGTTGATTACCCATTATGAGCATGTAGAAGTTCTTCCTGGTGCAACCTCCACTGCCATTCAAGAGGCATCAGCAGCTCAATTATCTTCTCTTGATTACTCTCCACCACCCTCCCCTCATCTGCTCTCTGCCTCAACATCACAACCTCCTCCTTCTCTTCCACCCCCAACAGTCATGTTCACCGAATCGGAGTCTATGGGCCGTCTTCTTATACAATTTTCCCAGCAATTACCTCTCCAAATGAAGTTAGCTACTCAGAATATTCGACAAGAGTTGCAGAGTAAAGTTGACATGCTAGAAGCTGACATTGCTCCGCTCTAGAAATAAGCCAATGCGGTCAAAGCCGAGAATCACGCACTCCAGCTTTCAACTCCAGCAACTTCAAGCACAATTAGCAGAAAGGGATACTATGATTGCTCAACGAGATAGCGAGCCTTCGGAATTATAGGAAAAGATTGTCCTTCTTGCTGATCGTGAGGAAGAAATTTCTCAATTGAAGCAGTTGGTAAAAGATAAAAAAGATGCTTGCGTCGCGATTGGCAATTTACTGGAAGAAACACGTGTGGACCTTGAGCTAGTGATACAAAAAGGACAAGAAATGGCTGACTTGGCTATGCAGAACACTGAAGAACTCAAGACAGTATCCGTTGAACTTTTTCAAAAGAGCCGTGACTTGGAAGCATAGACGGGCCGAACAATTCACATAAAGAAGGAGATGGAAGGTATTATGAAAGAGAGGGATACCTGAGTTCGGTTCGAACTGATGCACAACTGGTCGAGGCGGACATTTTAAAGACTATGCTGGACTCATTGAAGCGGAAGATCACCCGCACTTTTAAACTAGCTAGATCCCTGTATATACAAGGCATTATTGATGAGCCTTGACTGTATTTTCCTTTTTGGGTTCGAGTCCACCGTGCGTGCCAGTGTTAGACCGCCAGATTGGAATATGTAATTTTATTTTAGGCGTAGCGAACAGATGTAACTCTCTATTCATTAATGAAAAGGCAATCACGATGTTCTTCGGCGATAGACGAGATCGCTAGATTGTCCGTCTGGGCGACCGTGCTGGAGTGCTGTGTTGCGGAATTGCAGAAATACTGAGTATTGTATTATGTTTGTTGAATTGGAGTAATTAATCATTAAACACAGTAATGCTACGATAACATTAATAAGTCTGTGCGAATTCGTAGTTGTAATTCATGTGATAAGCGTATTGTGTAGTGATAATCATTGAATTGGAAGGCAGTTAACCACTCAGTTGAATGTTGAATTGGGAAAATTAAACAAAGGGCCTCCGCACTGTCAGACCCCTATCCATTCCCAAGAACCCAGAAATGCGATTAAAAGTGACTTACGGAAGTGCTTTTAACAGTGTGTATATGAAAATGTGTGTGTATGTATGTATGAATGTATACGTGTATATCTATGCATGTGTGTGTATGTATGTATGCATATGCATGTGTGTGTATACATATGTGAGTGTGTATGTATATGTTCATGTGTATATATGTAATATGCATGTGTGTATGTATGTATGCATATGCATGTGTGTGTATGTATGTATGTGTGTGTACATGCAAATGTGTGTGTATGTATGTATATGTGTGTTTTTATGCATGTGTGCGTATGTATGTATGCATATGCATGTGTGTATGTATGTATGTGTGTGTACATGCAAATGTGTGTGTGTGTACATGCAAATGTGTGTGTGTATGTATATGTGTGTATCTATGCATGTGTGTGTATGTATGTATGCATATGCATGTGTGTATGTATGTATGTGTGTGTACATGCAAATGTGTGTGTATGTATGTATGTATATGTGTGTATCTATGCATGTGTGTGTATGTATGTATGCATATGCATGTGTGTATGTATGTATGTGTGTATACATGCAAATGTGTGTGTATGTATGTATGTATGCATATGCATGTGTGTATGTATGTGTGTGTCTATGTATGTATATGTGTGTATCTATGCATGTGGGTGTATGTATGTATCCATATGCATGTGCGTATGTATGTATGTATGTATGTGTGTGTATGTATGTATGTATGTGTATCTATGCATGTGTGTGTATGTATGTATGCATATGCATGTGTGTATGTATAATGTGTGTGTACATATATGTATGCATGTGTGTGTATGTATGTATGCATATGCATGTGTGTGTACATGTATGTATGCATATGTGTATGTATGTATGTATGTATTTATGTATGTATGTATGTATGTATGTATATGTGTCTATCTATACATGTGTGTGTATGTATGTATGCATATGCATGTGTGTATGTATATATATGTGTGTGTGTACATGCAAATGTGTTTGTATGTATGTATGCATATGCATGTGTGTATGTATGTATGTGTGTGTGTGTATGTATGTATGCATATGCATGTGTGTATGTATACATATGTGCGTGTTTATGTGTTTATGCATATGTGTGTGTATGTATGTATACATATGCATGTGTGCATGTATACATGTGTGTGTTTATGTGTTTATGCATATGTGTGTGTATGTATGTATGCATGTGTATGTAATATGCATGTGTGTATGTATGTATGTGTGTGTGTACATGCATATGTGTGTATGTATGTATGCATAGCATGTGTGTATGCACATATGTGTGTGTATACATATGTGAGTGTGTATGTATATGTGCGTGTCTATGTAATATGCATGTGTGTATGTATGTATGTATGTGTGTGTACATGCATATGTATGTGTATGTATGTATGCATATGCATGTGTGTATGCACATATGTGTGTGTATACATATGTGAGTGTGTATGTATATGTATATGTCTCTCTTTCTCTCTCTCTCTCTCTTTATGTTTCTCTAGATCTCTCTCTTTCTTTCATATCTCTTTCTCTCTCTCTCTCTCTCTTTCTTTCTCTCTCTATGTCAGTCGAAAACAAAACAATCACTTACATCGATGTAATTGTTTGGATTGTTGTCATCAAAGTCCACTTAACGTTTTCCTTTGTCGAATTCCAAAAAAATGACACTGAAAAGCTCCTGCAAAACTAAAGTGAAGAGAAATTGGGAAAGGGAAAACATAAAGAAAGAGAAAAGGGTGCTACAGTATGTGAGATACTTACCAGATTTTTAGATCTAGAGAAATAGAGGGGTGTGTATAGAGAGAGAGAGATGTTTCTACACAATATCCTCATAATGTAGTTCGCACATGCAAACTTGAGAGTAGCAGAATTTGGTTCAAAATGCAAGCAAATGTCGAATTTTTTCTCTCGAGTTCGCCCGGTATAGGTGTCGGTATGAGCGTCGGTATAAGCACCGGTAATTTCCAGTAAATTATTGGTGCTTATATCCACGCTCATACCGACACCGATAGTTTTCAATGCGCATACCGACTATGGATTTTCAACGAGTATATCGATGGTTAAATGACCGTCAGTATTGCCTCCGTGGTTTTTAAAGCATTTTCAAGGGTCATATCGATGCCAAGGCATGACTGTCGGTATGGACAACGTCGGTATGGCCCTTATATGTTGTAGTGATCTTTAAGTGAAGTAGAGTACAAGGCAACATTTATAGCTACACTTGAATCAGTTCGGTTACAGTAGATTCTAAGTTATCTTGATGTTCAAATTCATCTTCTAGTTCAGAGATTTTCAGATAGCCAGAGTGCTATTGCTATTGCAAAGAACCTTGTTCATCATGCTAGGACAAAGCATATAGATGTTCATTACCACTGTATTCGAGAGTAGGTATCTAAGAAGCAAAGTGAGCTTGTCTACATATTTACAAGTGAGAATGTTGCATATATTTTTAACAAAGCATTGACAAGGGAGAGCCGCAGGAAGGTTTCTAGGTTATTAAACCTTGTACCATTGTTGTCTTTTGAAGAGCTTCATAACAAATAGCAGATGCCTTCTTGGTCTAAGACAAATGATGAGAAACGACTCTAGGTGACTCGTGTTCGATCCTCAACACTAACAGTAGTGGAAAACGACGAAATGTTTTTTGGAAAAAGCAAGATGACAATGAATGCTTTTCATTAAAATTAACGTGGCTTTTGCAATGTATCTTGGTACTGATTTTGCAAGGATCATAGATTTAGTTTTTTCACATTGCTTCTAGAAGTGCTTTTTCATAATACACAAACTATATAAGAAGGATCATTCGGGTCACTTGAACCACACGCACACACACTCTTCATACATCTTATGCACACAATTTCTTGTATTTAGTTCCTATTTCTGTCTAGATCCATATATTGTCAATTTGTGTCATATTCACACATTGTAATTTGACATTGGAATATAGATAGTATAGTTGAGCATCCTAGCTTACCATACACTTTGAAAACCTATCTATTCTCTCTCTATCTCTCACTCATCTCATTTTGAGTATTGAGGTGTGTATGCTAAGGTTCATTTGTTGAAAGATCCTATAAACCTGTGATTTTTTTGTCATTATGGTCCACCGCACTTCCAACAATATACACACATTGCGAGTGTCAACTTTTTTTTGTTGTGGTAGGGCATACTCATTAGTGTAGTGCATGGGCGAAAAGAAAGAAATGTGCCTTGTGCACAAACTTTGTAGGGTGGCCATATACATGCCTACTTTGGAAATGAAAATAAAAAGAAAAAAGATCTTAAGCATGTCACTCAAGGGGTTGTTGTTGACGAAGCATCCTAGTTTAATGATTGGAAATATTTCACTACAGGACGTTGTGGCTGATCTTGAAGTAATAAGGGTGGCTCCAAAAATGATGTAGAGCTTGAATCGAAATCTTGAAATTCTTTGTTGCATGGCTTGACAAAGTTGCAAAGTGTAGCACCAAAAAGAGTGCTTCTTGGTATTCGCTGTTAATAATCATGGGTTGTCTCATTATATTAATGACTTGAAAAGTCATATAAAACACCAACATCGCCAAGTACATGTTGAAGAGCACTCCATAAATACTCAAAGAATGGACCCGATAGTCCATAACCCTTCTGAACCAATTAATCCATGAATAGCAATGTGATTGCATATCCTTCACTACCTATTTGTCCCTACGATCAGCATGCATAGTGTGATAAAGACAACCATCAACTTCACTTAGCACCGTATATTTGGATTTGGTAAAACTCTCTACATCAAGAGCCCTAGTCCTCTCTTTTAGCTATTCCAAGGTAGCATCATAAGTCGCTTGCTCATCAGGAAATTTTGCAAGTGATGTTTGACCTCACATCACATTACAGTGGTTCACTCACATGCATGGGATGTTTCAATTGTGCTTGATGCATGTTTGTGTAATGTGGCTTTAATCAAATGCATATTTTAAGTGCAATTGATCTTAATCTGTGTGAAAAAGAAAGGTTGTGCAATTAGCACGGTGCTTTCACACAAAGGTTGTGCAATTAGCACATGGTCTTTGTAGAAAGAGGCTTGCGTGCTCTATTGTAGTTGCACCAGATAGTAATTCACGTTCTAGATTGGAATCTCTAATGTAGCCGTTGAGGATGAATGTAGCTTAGCAATCCATATGTATTTGATTTTTGTGCATGATGTTGAACGTGGTATCTTAGAGGGTTAATTGACCTTAAGTTGCCACATGAGCATCTGCTTAGGCTTGAGAGTCGTCTTCTTTGGTAGTGGTTTTGTTCATGGTTTTTCCTTGGAAGTGCTTAGCATTGGGAGTTGACTTGTCTTTCGTTTGAGCCTCCAACCGTATTTGGCTCCTTCTTGTACATGAATCAAGGATTTAGGACTCCAGATTGGGCGTGGGAGCTCTTTGGTGCTTATAGGAGGATGTGGAGGCCTTATACTTTTGCTCCTGAGGAGTCGTCTGCTTGAGCCTCCAATTAATATACTTGAAGCCCTTGGAAGAGTGAATTTGGACCTTGGGGAACTAGATGGGTCCTTGTTGTCTCGACTTCTTTGCATGTTTTCTTTGTGTTTGTCTTCGTGCCCCCTTCATCTCTTTGCCTACGCTTTATTTCGTGATGGAGCCTTCGTCTTCGTTCTCGCTTGGTATGTTTGACCTCTTGTTGGCCTTCATGTGTTGATGTAGTAGATTAATGGTCCTTAGGAATCGAGAACTGAGCTGTTGTAGTTTCAATAATTCAAGTTAATCCGGACAGGTAGATCTCATTGATCGAACCCTCTTCAATAAAAACCTTGTGCATTTTCTAAGAAGAAAACATTCTTGGAGAATGTGGTCCATCAATTGTAACTGTGTCATGCGTGCAAACCAAGATACATGGAGACTTTGTTCTACATGATTTTAGCGGCATAAAAGGTTTGTCTTCTTATACGTGTGTATCCTTGTGGCTTCACTCAAAAAGGAGGTCGCGGCATGCAACTCCGCAGTTGTGAGGATTTTGTCTCTATGGTGCATGCACAACATGAGAAGTTGGCATTTTGTCCACAAATCCTTGCCTACATTCCTTAGTGTACTTTTCCTTGAAAAAGAAATTCTTTGTTTTCGCTAAACAATGTACAAGCATAATTTTGTTTGCACGCAGAGTATCTCATAATAATGGCGATTTTGGCATGGTCTCCTGCATGGATCCTTATCTAAATTCTTCCTTCATAATGATGTACAAATCTCGTGGTTTCACTTGTGACTCTCGAGTATGCTTACAATTCTCGTTTGCTTGTAGAATGTTCTCATTCTTTCCCTCCCATTTGTGATGGCTCGTCTCATTTTCACATCGCTTACTCTAGTTCTGGTGTTTGGACTTTTGTTTCACTCTGCCTTTGATGCTTAGTTGGTTGCTTGAAACTTGCTAAGACAAGAAATGTGCAACCAAACGCCGGTGCATTGTGGGGTTTGAGCTCTGTTTGCTAATCAGCTATGCTCATTTGTTACTGTATTTAGAGTTGGACACTATTGAACATGCTAATCAGCTATGCTCATGTGTTACTGCATTTAGAGTTGGACACTATATTTGCACATGCTAATCAGCTGCTCTCATTTGCTTTGTTACTGCATTTGGAGTTGGACACTATCAAACATGCAAATCACCTACTCTCATTTGCTACTGTATTTAGAGTAGGACGCCAATGAGAATGCTATGGAATATGCATACAGTTTCTAAAAGAAACATAAGACATAAGGAAGAAACAGTAACTACAGTAATGATCACATAAAGAATGCAAGATAATAGAAGCTCTCCATCTGTCTCACAATATGCTATAATCTTCATGTCATCTCATGTGATCCTAATGTCTAATTGAAGTGCCCCTTACTCGAGAGTACCCAACTCCCTTTGCCATAGAAATGTGATATATTGCAGCATCTCCCTTCTACTCTTGTAAGGAGCTACTTATTTCCTTGTACTTCTCAGTACACTTTGTTGCTCTCAAAGCAAGAATTAATACAATTCTTATCATAAGTCTTCCATATTAACGAATGTACATGTATTTTGCTGGTATCCCTCTGTGAACAATCATAGAAAAAAAAAGGATAAGCAATTAGCTCCATGAGAATGATAATTCATGAAAGAATGGTATTTCTTCAAATTAGAAACAGAGTCGTCTTTGTCTTGTCAACTAAAATGAAGGGGATTGATATCTGCATTAGGCAGGCCTGTTTGTTTGCTGAAAGGATGTATACAAAGGGTCTATGATGATGCTCTGATGTCTTCATCGCTCAAAGCCTGCCATGATGCTCTGATGTTTGGGCTTAAAAGATCAAGAAAGCTCATCTAACTACAGCTCAGACAGAACAAGGAGGACTCTGAAACAGAAACAAAATGCCGACTTAGAGCTGCCACAATGCCGGCTCCACCATAGAGGGCGCATCGTCTTCCGGAGGCGACGGCAGAGAAAGCAGCTTGAGCTGTTGCTCCCAGGACCAATAGAATGACAGAGAGGAACTGGACAGCAGCTCCTCCAAACGTACCTCTTCATCATAAGGGTAACCCAACGCGACGCTCAGGCCGACCTGCGGGACCGTCTGTGGAGTCTCGGCGTTCCCATTTAACCGCAGAAAGCTTTCCAGGCTATTCGTATCTTGGTATGGTGTGGTACAGCTTTCCGCCGACGTGGAAGCCTCCGACACAGCGAAGAGCGAGGAGGTGGAATCCGAGAGTCGAGGAGATGTTGTGGATGAGGCACGAGAGGAGGGCGCCGACGATGAGCAGTGCGTGTTGTCGTAGTCAGACTTAAGGGAGTTCGACGAGGGTTCGGATTTGGTGACATTGGATGGGTCGGGAACGGCAGCGGCAGAGGCGGCAGCGGTTGCGAGCTCCTGGATTTGATGGTGCGAGAGTCCCAGAGGAGCGTAGATGGGAGGTGAATCGGGGAAATTGAGAGGAGCGGAGCGGCCCCGGAGGCAGACGACAGCGACGTCGAAAGCGCGGGCGGCCTGCTCGGCCGTCGCGAAGGAGCCGAGCCAAAGGCGGGCGCGGGTATTGGGCAGGCGGATCTCAGACACCCACTTGCCCCAGGAGCGCATGCGCACCCCTTTGAAGCGCCTGGTGGAGGTGGAGCTGAAGGCGGAAGCCAGAGAAGCAGAGGTGGCGGCTTCGCCGTCCGCCGGCCGCCTCTTGGCCGCTCTGAGCTTGGCCACCATAATTTAGGACCCTCTAACGATGACGTCCCCTCGTCCGACACTGTTACACAGCGGCAGGGCGCAGCGTGTGGTAGATCGTCTGAGAGGTCTCCTTGCAAGGGTGACTGTGTCTGTGCGTGCGTCTGCAATGCGCGGCGGAACACTCATATACGACGGCTGCAGCGACTTTCTGCATCGTTCTCACGCTTGTCCTGTCATTGTCATAAGCGTGGCGTGGTGGGCCTCCGCTGAGAAGTTGACTGCGCTCCGTCATGAGTGACGTTGAGATCTCAAGCCAGGAACACGGAAGCGGACGTGTTCGTAAGCCGGATATTGTGAGAAACACCGCGCTGGATATTTCTTTTTCCCTGTCGTTCGCCACCTTACGTGAACGCCGAGGGGAAATTCTGGCTGCTCTATTTCCGCCACCCCTATCTGAATGGCCTCCAGATACGATGTCAAGAGTGAGCGTTTTCACCATTTTGCTTTTTTTTTTTTAATCAAGAAAAAAAGTAAAAAGCAAATGAGAATGGCCAAGACATTGAAGGCAAAAGGAGTGGGTGTGGCCAAGGCGTTGAAGCCCACTTGAGTTTTCCTTTGGAGCCCATGTCTCACATAAAAGCTTAATTATATGCATAGATTTGTCCGTTTTCTCCTCTTGCAAGTTGCAGCGTAAAAACAATTGTCACATGTCCATTGTGAATCGTGATACTTATCCATGGAGAAACGCACAAGAATAAGACGGATTCCAAGCACATCAAGGACTAGATGGTTGGCTGGCAAAGTAACTAGTCTTGAGGATTATATCCTAGTGACCTAGGACTCCTAGTAAGAGTGGTAGCTATTAACTATGGTAGTTGTGAGCTACAAGAGTAGTAGAAAGTAAATAGACTCAAGGATATCCTAAGGACCTTGTACTCCTACTAAGAGTACTAGCTTTTAAATATGGTAATTGTGAGCTACAAGAGTAGTAGAAAGTAAATAGCCTTAAGGATATCCCAATGACCTAGTACTCCTAGTAAGAGTAGTAGCTATTAACTATGGTAGTTGTGAGCTACAAGAGTAGTAAATAGCCTTAAGAATATCCAAATGACCTAGTATTCCTAATAAGAGTAGTAGCTATTAACTATGGTAGTTGTGAGCTACAAGAGTAGTAGAAAGTAAATAGACTTAAGGATATCCTAATGACTTAGAGTAATAGCTATTAATTATGGTAGTTGTGAGCTAGAAGAGTAGTAGCTATTAGCTATGGTAGTTGTTAGCTACAAGAGTAGTAGAAATTAAATAGTCCTAAGGATATCCTAATGACCTAGTACTCCTACGAAGAATAGTAGATATTAACTATGGTAGTGGTGAGCTACAAGGGTACTAGAAATTTCTTCTTCTTCTTCTTGTCATTACTATGCAGGCTTTAACAGTTGAAATCCAACCTTTTTTCTCCATGTTCGATGTCATAGAAGTGGGACTTGAGCTCTCGACTGCTCGCTAGACACATGAGTCTAATACATGCTTAACCATGCTTCATTACCAAAGAGTCAAGTGCCATACCAAGTTAACCACACTTCATTGACAACTATGGAACCTATAACTACTTGCATTTATAAGTCAACTCATCACATCATTGCATCATGATGCTATTAAGATACCATTGTGATGTTCTTCACACGTTATTTCCACCACTTGATGTGGACAGGAACCTTAGATATTAATTAGGCTTTTCTCCTAACAAATTCAACTTCTTGCTTTCTTCTCTTGCTTTCACTATCACACTCCATTCTCAAACTCTGTTGCTTCCAGAACTCCAACCATCTTTCATAATCTGAAAAATCGACTTAAACATAGATTAAATCACTTCTCATTCCCATACTCTTGCAAAGTAACTTAAAAAAATACTAAATCATTCCTCTCTCTTTCTTTCTTTACCTTTGAATCATACCATCCTTAAAGTTCTCTCTCTCTCTCTCTCTCTCCTTCTTCTTCTTCTTCTTCTTCTTCTCTCTCTCTCTCTCCCCCTAAGCTCTTCAAAAGAGCCCTTGTGGCACCCTTGTATGAGACTTTACAACTAGATGGTGCCATTTTCCACTTGTCCACGATTCAATGTCTCTGTGCCTATTACAACTACACTTGTCCACAATCCTCTATGTGTGTGAGGCATTACAACTACATATGCTATTCCCCGCTTGTCCATGATTGTGTGTGTGTGTGCCCACATTCTCTTGGCCATTTCTTTACAATTCTCTGGCAATGTTGAAGTGGAAAGCTCTTAGAGAGAAGAAGGACATATCCTAAGCTTCGTTAAAAATTCAAGGCAGTTGCGGGGATCACTCAATCCCATCATGCTCACCACTTGCTAGGCTTAGAATTTCTCGACCTATGCCAAATACCTCATAATAAGAAAACCAATATAAAATTACATCACTTCTATGCAATATTCCAAATATAAATTACATCACTTCTATGCATTTACCGATTTCCTATTCTATTATATTCTTGACATTTAATCCGTATTTCCTTCTTCTAACCTCTTCACATTGTTTCGACCTTTCTACAAATTGCTTTTCCTCTTAGAGGGATGCTCATTCACACGACAATATATTTCATACTTGCAGAAATTATCACAACAATGGCTAGGAAACACATGTTGAAGATCAAGAAAGACTAAGATGTCTCCATTTCTAGGTGCAAAGCAAGGTGGGTGGCATAGTGATTTTCCAAAACATATGGTATTAACTCTGAAAGGACATTTCGTCTTATTTCTAAGGTGGAACCATCTTTTTTCTCTTAAGGAATTTGATATTTTTTTCTTCTTGCAAAATTTATGTTCCATCTTGATATACATAATTCTTTTCTCAATGGAACCCTACATCAAGATATGTGCATGGAGGAACCTCTAGAGTTCGAAGATCAAGGTTGATTTTAATCATGCTTTTAGATTATACAAAGACTTTCATGGTGTAACATAAGCTCCAAGACCTTGGAGTTACAAATTTTTATATTATCTATTGAAGCGATGTAGACCTATCTTCATTTTTTAAGCATGAAAATATTAGGTATGTCCACATATGTGTGTATATAAATAGGTTGCATTGTCCGTTATTCGAGAATTCATTATTTATGATATATGAAGACAACATATTATTTGATTGATTTATTCGATGAGCATATTTGAGCAATCTCAAATCATTTGACACTTTTGAATCGAAAGACTTTTGATCGAATAGTCTTTTGGTTGAAATCCTTTAGATTGGATACTTATTTTAATCAAAATCTTTTCAATCAAATAAAGTATTCAATATTCAATTAAAATCCTTTTGATAAAAAACTGTTTGTTTGAGAGGATAATATTATGAAAACAATAAAAATATGGTAAAATAAAAGGAATTTTTCTATCGAAGTCCTTAATCTCTCAATTGAAAGATTAAGGGTCCAAATGAAGCCTTTTTTATCGAAACCGTTCCCATTATCCTGAAGCTTTTTGATAAAAACCCATTTGATTAGAAAACAAAAGAACAATTTTTAATCGAAAAGAAATTAAAACATAATGAATTTAAATTAATAATTTGGTAAAATTTCAGTATTCAACCAAATAAATGCAACCTAGGCATGTTGATAATCTTATTATTACACAAGATGATCAAAGGAGCTTTGGAAGCATAAAAAGGATGTTTGGGAAAGAATTAAAGCTATAATACTTAGGAGATGTGAAGTATATTCTAGGAAATGAAAGTAATATACACCAATGAAGCTATATGGATAGCAGAAAGAAAGCACATCTTGACATACTTGAGGAATTTTGAATGAAGCATTCAATGCCAATAAGTGCTTGAGAAATTTTGAATGAAGCTATATGGATAGCACAAAGAAAGCACACCTTGACATACTTGAGAAATTTTGAGTGAAGCATCCAAGCCCGCATAGCCTAGTGGTTGATCCATTGAATCTCAAGGAGGAAGTCCCGAAGTCAAATCGTGGCTGGACATATCCATGAGTTCCCAAAGTTGGGTGTCCATGAAGTTCCCTGAAATGGTTGCCTCTACCTTAGGAGGTCGGGTGTGTGTGTCTTTCCAATTCATTGTACTCTCAAAAAAAAAGTAGTCATATGGTAATAAATATGAAGTTTAGTGTGAGTTAAGGTTTTATAGTTCTATTAATGGATCACTCATGTATGCAATCATTACAAGATTTGATTTGGCATACATAATGAGAGCATCTTTATGCAACAAGGATATGAACTAGGTAATCAAAGGGAACACTAGATGAAGTCTCATTTCACAATTTTGGATGCGATCTAGACCCAAAGCATTCATAGATGTAGGTTGGGTGGGATTAAAGGATGAATGGGATTAAAGGATGACACCGTCAAGGAGTATAAATGGATTTTCTATATTTCTATTGGATGTTTAAGAAGAAGCTAGAATATATTGAAGTCTAGGGCCTAAGGATGTACAAAAATATCAAGAGTAGGAAGATCAAGAAGAAGCTGGGAGCAAGAAACACAATTTATCACTAAGTATGGAATGTCCAAAGTTAGGAAACCCATTCGAGTTATGAGCATATATACAAGCCAGGATGAAAACATTCTCCCAAAGATGGAAAAAACGTGCATCAATAATCCTATGTGTCTCTACACATAACAATACCAACATAGACTAACAAATACCTTATACGAGTTAGATTTGAATAAAGACTTGGCACTTATGTATCTCAAACTGCTAAGAAACATAGAATTAAATGAATCCACAAAAGGGATCAATCCAAATCTTCACAAAAACATTTTAATTTCTCATTACAAAGAAAAGGTAATCAATATTATGTTGTTGATGCATAAGACAAACTTCTCTCTCCAATAGAGAGAGAGTCTTTCTCTCATGTAATGATACTGCACTTAAATGCGCTAAGTGGGAGCACAAAACATTGGGTTTCTTCCAACTTTCCAATGTGCACACATTGCTAGTAAAGATGGTGGTGGTAGAGGCCTTACAAAACCCAAATCATCCATGAGGCATCTGATCCATACAAACTCAATCATAGCTATGGAACCTTCTCTATATTCAGCCTCACAAATGGAAGGGGCTAGAGTAGGCTACTTCTTGCTCAACCAACATATGCACAACCTACCATGCATGGATTATCCATGAGCAGCATAGGGAGGTATCATTGCGTAGTTTGATTATAAATTACATTGCTTCCTTAACCAAGAAACCTAAATTTAAGAGGTATCTTATATTCACTATTTCATATGATTCGAAGGATAATCCTAGTACTTCTCTTCTAAAAGATACTTGTAGGTGTCTTTTCCTATTTGGGAGTTTCTCTATCACCTTGAAAGGAAACTCACCATCATTCCAATGTAGCATGTGTATTATTAGTAAATCATTTAGAATTATCTTAAGAAAAACCAATTTTAAGAACCAACAAAAATAAAAAATCAATGCTTTTTTCTTTGCTGAATTTTTAATCATTTTGTTCAAAAAAGTATAATGTTTATAACGAATTGAGATGAGAAAAAAAAGTTATAAACATTATATTTTTTCGAATGAAGGTCTAGAAACAATAGAAAAATTATTAATTTATATTAATGAGAAACCTATGCTGAAATTAGTCGACTGTTTAGCTATAACTACTTAATATTCTCGAATTTAAATTTTGTTAGACACTTTTTGTACTTGACATATGAGCATCACAACAATTCACGGTTTTCAATAGCACTGCCTTGTCAAGAAGGTCCATTGCAAGAAGATCAGTCCAGGCAGAACAGGTCCATTATACATGTTGCATATCAAGCTTTCTTGGCTAGTCAGAAGGGCAAAGGAAAATGGAGCTCTTCAAGTAGTAAGCAGAAATCTGCTAATTCTGCACAATCAAAGAGGGAAGACAAAGATGAAAAGAAATCAGAAAAAGAGAAATTGTTTTGCAAGTATTGTAAAGGAAATGATCATATCATAAAGAACTATCCAAAATTGCATGCTAAAGAGACGAAGAAGAAAGAGGCTAGAATGGTTGTTGCAGAGGCCTCTACACCAAAAATAGAGTCTACTAAACTTGTGTAGGAAGAAGAATGTGCGTTTACTACTGTTTGTAGTTTTGACCCATCTTCTCATGAGTAGTGTATGTCTATAGTAGACCCAGATGTTTGGTACTTTGACAGTGGGGCGACCAAACATATTACCTCGTAGCATAGTTTCTTCTCTTCACTCGAGCCTGCCCCTACAGGGAATACTATTACATGCGCCAACAAATCCTCTTATCCTGTTATGGGGGTTGGTAAGATCATTTTGACTACTGCTGATGGTAGTTCTTTCACTTTGTCAGATGCTTTGTTTGTGCCAGGGATCAAGAAAAATCTGTTATCAGTTTCTGCATTAGCCAAGATTAGCGTGGTTGTGAAATTTGTTGATGACAGATGTACAGTTCATGATCTGTCAAATGGCGATGTGATTATTGCTTTTGAAATTTTATTTCATGGGCTGTATAAGATCATAGACTATGAAAGATCTGTAAATGATTCGGCATGTGCAGTACATGATTCTCATGCTATGTAAGATGCAAAGCTTTGGCATGCATGCTTTGGTCATTTGAATTTCACTAATTTGCTACACTTGCAGAAATCTGAAATGGTGTCCTCTTTGCCCAAAGTTGAGGGACTCGGAAAACATGTTTGTGAAGGTTGTATTTTGGAAAAAATGCAACATTCCTCCTTTCCAAAAGATGCTTTAGTTTGGGCTACTAAAAAATTGCAGCTTGTACATAGTGATGTTTGTGGTCCTATGTAGACACCTTCTTTTGGAAATGATCTTTACTTCGTGACTTTCATCGATGATTTTTCTAGGCATGCATGGGTATATACATCAAACAGTTTTTGGTTTTGGTTGAAAATCTATCAGCATGCAAAATGGGCACCCTCCGTTCTAATCGAGGGGGGGATAAAACACTAGTGTACAATGTCGTCTAATTTTAATGCATTTCTAGTTGAATGTGGGATAAAACACTAGTGTACAATGTCGTATACACCTCAACAAAATGGAGTTGCTAAACAAACGAACAGGTCACTCATGGAGATGGCGAGGTGTGTGGTCAAGGGTCAGGCTTTACCACATAGTTTCTAGCTTGAGGCTATCATGTGTGCAACATATGTACTTAATAGGTGTCCCACTAAAGCACTACAGTCTATCACTCGATATGAGGCTTGGCATGATCGCAAGCCATCTGTTTCTCATCTGCGTGTTTTTGCTTGTTTGGCATATGCATTAGTGCCTAAACAACATCGTAGAAAATTGGATGATAAAGGAGTAAAATGTATTTTTTTTGGGTACAATTCTGAAAGTAAAGGCTATCGTCTATATCATCCATAGACTAAACGAATTCTGGTTAGACCTGATGTTGTTTTTGTGGAAAATCTATTCAGCCATTGTTTTCATATACTAAGAAGACATCTGTTAGCTCCAAAGACATGTATGATACTTTGCTGCCTCCTTTTAGAGGTGGACAGTCTAGTGCTGGTCCTAATGAGGCAACTTCTCAACCTTTGGAGGTTTCATGTGATGATGCAAATCATCCCATTTCTGATGCCGATTTACATGATGCACTTGTTGATGAGAGAGAGCTGATATTGAGGAGGCAAAAACTATGCCAAAATGGCTGGTGCAGACTTTGCGTGACGACAAATTAGATGAACCTCTGTCATATCATACTCGATCAAGCTCTCATAGTGCCTCTTTTGCATTAGATTGCTATGCTATGGCTGCATTCGACTAGAGCTTCGAGCATTTTGGAGAGTCGCGGAGCAACCACACGCTTCCCGCGGCAGAGCCGGCTTCCAATTGAAGTATTTTTTATGACTAAATTTCATTCTGGGTGATCTGCCAAAGTCTTTGTGGTAGGCCTTGCAATGATTACATAGTGTTATTGAGGAGGTTGATAAACCTTGCATCCCCATCATGTGGAGCCCACTTGATTTTAAGCTTATTGTTGACATAGTGTAGCTCTTTGTGATGCGTGAAGGGGGGGGGGTTTCTTACAGTTAGCAATTCTTCTACCTAGAAGGAAAAGGGACTTCTCGATCGACCACTCCTTGGGGCTATTGCCAAAGCTTTGAGCACATCTTTCTCACCAAATCTTCCAAAGGAGCTCTCCCCTAATCGCATTCCACAACGTCGCAGAGCAACCGATCGCTTCACCAATGAGGGCTTGCTTCCAATTGACTTGTTCTTGGAATCCCAAAGAACGACCAAGGACCCTCCATAACCGTAGGGATTTAGGGCAAGCAAAGAACAGGTGACCTATATCCTCTTTGCTATGGCAGCATCGCTTGCACCAGGGTGGGACCCCACAGATCTTGTTAGCTTTTGCATTGGTCCATATTCCACGATGTAGGATTTGCCATAGGAGAACCGAATTTTTGTTTTCAATGAGAGGGTGCCAGATAGACATAAAATTTCATATCCCATCGGAGTCGCGTCCAGTTGAGACACCATTTCTTGTTGAGACTGATGTGAATGTCGTTGCAAGCTTCGACGTATGGAAGCTTGGAGAGGTGATTACCATTATACCATTTAAGGCCCTTTGGGTTCGGAGAGTCCTGTCCCATAAGTAGTCGGATTTTTTATCGGTCCCAAGCATGGTGTCTGCTCAGTAAAACATTCCATTCCTCGTATGTGACCACAATAGTAGGGTCAAGGTCCTCAAAGTCCACCCATCTGTTCATGTCCTATTTCCAGAGGTGCTTCCATTGTTTGAATCCCTTGTTCCAGAGTCTCTTGGCACTCAAGACATTCCAAGGCTCTACGTTTCTCATGCCTTGGATCGGGAACCAAATAGAGTCATTTTGTCTTATACCTGTAGTCCACTTCCAATCTTCATTGATTCTAATGTGAGGTTTGAATGTGTTCCAGCTAGACCACAAGGATCTAAGCAGGATGGAAGTTTGTTGTCTCATAGATGAGCGGGTTTATGCATTACCGAGGAGTCAAGCATTCGCAGGCGGTTAAGCGCATCTTTTGCTACTTGAGTGGTACTCGGCTACTTGGGTCGTTTTATCCCAAGGGGGGATCACTACCGCCACATTTGCATGCTTTTTCTAACTCTGATTGGGCTGGATGCTATGACACTCGTGTGTCCACTAGTGGTTTTTGCTTCATGCTTGGTAGCTCATGCATATCTTGGCTGAGCAAGAAGCATCTTAATGTGGCCACTTCCAGTTGTGAGGTTGAGTATAGGGCAACTTTTACAACAACTGTTGAGTGCGTCTGGTGTTGGTCACTCTTCTACCACCACCATCTTCACTGACAATTAGAGTGCATTGGCAGTTGCAAGGAACCCTGTGTTCCATGCTCGAACTAAGCATATTGAGGTGCATTATCATTATCATAGGGAGAGGTTCTCTACTGGGGAGATCAGCTTGGCATATGTGCCTATGCAGGAGAACATTACAAACCTTTTTAGAAAGGCTCTGCTTAGGGAGAAGTTTGAAGCTTTCCGCAAAGCTTTGGGCTTACTTCCTTTTGTGGAGTGATTTCCACATAGCTTGGCACTTCCTTATACATGAGTGCCACCTACTTGTTCAGCGCATCACTCCTATGGGGGATTTGTTGCTATATTTAGGTAGTCATGTGTGTGAACACTCTAGGACCACCCGAGCACTTTTTTCCCTCTTTAGGAGGTTTTTTTCCCCTAGCTTGTATATACACCAATTTCCCTAATGAGCTACTTATCTTGCACATTCTAGCGGTAATACATTCAATATTGTGTGTTGTGCTCCAAGTTTCTTCTTCTTCCTTGTGTTGTTCACGTGCTTCCACAAACGTTTAACTCCAAAAACCTCTACCTTGTAAGATGTTCATCTAAAGCTTTTCCGGATTGCCATCTAGGCTCCAAGTGTTGGGGTGTATGGGTGGATGCCACCATCATTGTGTCTTGCTTGTACTAATAAAATTATTTATTGCTTGCAATCTCTCTTTTTTACTAGTTTTCTAACTAGATTTTGGTGTCTTGTATCATATAATATTTTTTTTGAGCCCAATAACTTTCTTATCATATATAATTTCAATTGTAATATTTCACTGTATTATATATATATATATATATATATATATATATATATATATATATATATATATATATATATATATATATATATATATATATATATATATATATATATATATATATATATATATATATATATACATACATACATACATACTGCACGTATGTACACACACACACATACATACAGTTAGAGCTAGGAGGAGCCAAGCAGGCCTAAGCAGAAAAGGAAGAAGGAGGCAAGAAGGCCAACAAGAAGGAAAAGGCATGGAGATGAGGCTGAGTAGGCAAGGGAGTCAACAAAAATATGAGAGAGAGTAGGCCTATCGAATTTTTAATCCTAATGTTTCATCAAACAGTGATTCTTATCACTACACATCATGGTACATACATGTTTTTGGTAGTTTCAACTCCATTTAATGTACGTCAAGGCATCCTCTAGCTTGATGTTATTAGAAGAGCCCATATATCAACTTTCATATTTTTTGAAGCTCATTTGAGCCCTCAAATTAGTCTAGGAACCTAATGTTTAAGTAGGTGAGACACTAGGTCTGAACTAGGCCAAAGTTAGTGAAAAACTATAAAAAGAATTAGAGAGCTCAATTTTGAGGTTGGATTTTTATGAAACTTACTATGAAGAGCTCCTAAGTGAAAGATTCCATTGTTCTACTCCTTGTTTTACCTTGTGTGCACATGTGATTACATGTGTGTGCATGTCATTGTGCTTGTCACTCATGTATTGTGCATTCTTGTTGCTCACTATTGTCATACCATCCTCACATCTCCACGGATTGACAAGTACAAGGTGGATCTTCACCATGGTGGTACTTCCATTATGCTAGAGTGATACCAAATTTGGTGCCATTGTCAGAGAGCACGATTCGAGGATGAACATATGATGGTAAATCATAGAGTCTTGACATTGGAATCAATGGCAAGTAGGTATATTTTCAATTATTTTCACATTTTTCCTTTCCCATTACCATCTCTACCATCTCCTCTCTTCATCTCCTTGCATCTTCTTCATCACCAAATGATTTAGTTTCTGGTTATATTCTCCTCTTCCACATCATTTCCCTCATTTCACTTGTGAGAGAGAGCAAGAGAGAGGGATTGTGTCTGGTATTGTTTTGTGTTTTTGAGTGCTTTCTATAGAAAGATACTCATTAGTCTGTTCCACTAGCATCATCAAGTACGATAGAACCTTGCATGTGTCTCGAGATGACTGCCTTTATCTATCGTGATAGATAGAAAAGGTTGGCAATTTGTGTTTGCATCATAGGGACAATAGAACCCATATCCCATTTTCTGTTCTATTGGGATAGAAACCATCTATGAAGAAAAATAAAAAGTACGATAGACACATCTATCTATCATGGTAGAAACTATATATCTCAACAATCAGACCCTCGCAACACTGTCTATCATGATAGACCTATCTATCACACCATACATGACCCTACGATAGAGGATAGAGGACATCTATCATGATAGACCCATCTATTGTGATAAGATTCACGATAGACAACAAATGATAGATGACAGACAACAAATAGGGTCTATCGTGATAGAGAGGCATCCACAACATGCCCATGCATCGCAAGAGAAACCCTCTATTGTGATAGAAATTATTTTTGGAATTTTTTATTTTTGCAAATTTCTATCGAGCCTCATTTTTGGAATTATGGAGCTGCTTGTGTGGTCAAGTAAAGTACCAATGTCGAGTAAATCTTGGGAAGAGCATTCTGACTACCAGAGCTATTCAAGCATGGAAATCGAGGTTGGAGGATCTCTCAAACGCCTCAATCAATTTTTAGCTTAGGCTAAGCGCATAAAAGTGTATTGAATAATTAGGGCAATGATAGGAACTGGTCAAGTACAAGAAACCCTAATGTTCTCAAGTCCAAGAATAGCTCATTAGGGAAAAAACACCCGAAAAAGGGCTGTTTGCTAATGACATATTAAGAAAATTGATAAAATATGGTCTTTCCACATGTACAAGAGTATAACATTTTTATCTCTTTTAATCGTATGGAGAAATGCATTTTCTAAGAAAATATGCTTAAAAGCACTGCTTAAAGTGATAGATTTTCTTGAATTCAGTGTACACTTTTTCAATTTCATAGGAAGAAACATATTTTCTGCATTTTGAAGATATGTAATATTTTTGTGTTCACAAATTTCAATGATGTTTCGGTCACAGTTGATACATCAAATCAAAAGATTGCATTTTGCTTCCACGTGTACAAATTTCTTTTCTATAAATACTCTTGAAGTTTTTGAATCTCATTTTCCCACTTTGAGCGTTCTCTACTCTTTCTCTGAGTGTTTGAAGGGCTTCTAGTTCTCATCATCCTTCTAGTCGTGTAACCTAATGTGAGGTTTATAACAAAAGAGAGGATTCTTTATGGAAACCTCTTTGTGTGGAGCTTAATGATTGGGTGACTATGTGTCCTAGTTACAGAGGTGCCCATAAAGTCAAGCATACTAAAAGAGACGACACAAAAAACCATTGGAAAGTTTGTATTTTTAGTTTCAAATTGAAGGGAGACGGTTGCTTTGCAAAAATTCAACATGTGTACAATGCTAAGGATCTCATGCTAGACAATCATCTACAATTCCCATCATATTGTAAGTGAAGTTTAACAATGCTCTTTTATCAATTTCCTTTGTTTTTGTATTACAAGATATATGTTTTTGTATTGCAAATATTTTTCCTTCCAATATTTTGGAGTGGCAACGTGTTGAATGTTTAACATGAACACTCAAAGTCCTTCATAAAGATTATGCAAAACTTTTGTATGCAAACAAATCTCTTCAATTTTCAATAGCATTCAATTATTTGTCTACTTTGTAGATTATTAGGTGCCATCAAGGAGGAGTGCTTATGGAAATCTTGTACATCTGCCTACTTCTTGCATCTCTCATTAGATTGGGATGCTCCTAATCATTCAACAGTTTTAAGTTTTTAATGCAAAATGAAAGATGATATCTAAAGGGCAATGTCAGCAATCCGAATTTCTCGAAGGATAAAGATTCAATGGTTTCTTCCTCTTCACGTTTTTATCATGTTTTAAAAACATGTTATTACATTAAACAAAAACAATGTGGTTGAATAGGAGAGTTCCAATTTCAGAGATTGATGATGTTTTAGGTAGGGAATGGGATAACAAACAAGATCAAAATCTAGGAGACATCATTTTATGTAAAGTAAGCCCAAATTCTCTTTCAATTTCATATCAGATATCTCGACAATTACTTGTTTTAGGATATGATTACAGAAAGTGGGGAAAGAATCTTGGATTCTGGATACCCTTGGATTCAAAGGAGAGCTATCTAGAATTTGAGTTAGAATTATTGATTCATCCAGATTTTGAACCTAGGAAAATAATTGTCACTGCAAATTAGAAACTCAAAAATGTAAGGGAGAAAACACTATCTTGCATAACTTGTCTGCCATCCAAGGTGATCAAGTTCGAACCCTTAAGAGTGTTCTACAAACTACATCTCTTTTTCATTAAACTCACCATATTCATTTTGTCATTGTTTCGGTTTATTTCATCACTCTTTTAAGGTTTATATTATGCAAAGACTTTTATAGGTTAAAGAATATCTCCATTGAGAAAAAACTTTTATCATTGTCTCAAAGCAACTATTGTGCAAAATTACATATCTTTTTTATGTAAATCATGATATTGATATTGGCATTGTTTTGGTTTATGTCAACACCTTTTTAAAATTTCTATTGTGCAAAGGCTTTTGTTGTGCAAGGTTTCTATTGCTCAAGATAAGGATAAGAAGCTCTGCATGTTACTTGTCCAAAAAAAATCTAATGGTCAAGGTAAGGATAAGAACTTCTCTATGTTACTTCTAAGTAAGATAGAGCAATAAGGTTGGAAGATGACAAAGGGGAGAATCTTGGAGGACAAAACCCATTCAAGTGATAAGAGGCAATGAAGGTTCTCTGAAGGCACTTATCGCTTGAATTGTTCATCTTTCTTTTTCTATGTTAATGGGTGTTGTGAGGCTGATTCAAGAGATAAGGGCCAATTGAAGTTCTCGAACTCCTCTCGTCACTTGAATCGGTCATGCCTTTTGTGTGGGTGAAAAACATAGTTAAGAGCATCAAGGATTACAATATGGAGAGGATTGGAGGATATGACCGATTCAAGTGACTAGGGGCAATGGAGGATTTGGAGTGCCCTAATCGCTTGAATTGGTCATGTTCTCCAATCTTCTGCATTTTCCTTTAGAAGCCCTATTTTTCAATTCCATATCATCAAATCATGTTATAGCATAACATTTAAGAAATTAATGATAAACAAATTATTATCTTAGTTTATGTCATGAAAAAAAGGCAGACCACATTTAAGAAAAACTACTACCAACACTAATAATTTGAAACCATTTCTTTGTACAAACATGATTTACAATAACTATCTTCTAGATAAAGATAGAATGGCATCATTTACTAATATATTCAATGCTATGAAGGTTAATTTGTGTACAAAATTGTATTTACAACAAAGAGCATATAAATAACTTTCAACATATGTTGGAAGTAATGGGCTAAGTATCAAGATAGATACAAAAATCTATACATCTTTGGAGCCTTCACCTTTCTGCTTAGTTTTTTTTCTTTTTGGAGCTTTCACTTCTTTGCTTATTCTTTGAGACATGCTGCAATGGAGAGCAAACAAGAGGTCCTTTCTTTTTATCTTCAGTATTCTTCTGTCTCGGTGGTGGTGGAGGTGGTGGAGCAGAGTTTGGATCATAAGGACAGATAGCATCTTTTCAGATGGCATGAATTGCTGTTTTCTCTGACCAAAAGGATCCATGCATCTGGATAGTTAGATAGATTTAGACTAGGACTATAAAATCTGTGCTCTAAAACCTTATTGTATTGGCAATTACTCTCCATTCACATGATGTACTATCTCTTTGTATTGGCACATGAATTTGCATATAACCAAACTTTTTTTCTTCATTCACTTTGCTTGGATATTTCTGATCAATGTGCATTTTCAAAAGTTTGATAGCACTACAAGGCTAAATAAATATCAGAATGCATGGCGATAGAAATTTAAAAGAGCAATGGAAGTGTGAACTTACAGTTTATAGCTACCATACTGTGATTGGAGAGAGTTCATGAATAAGCCTTGGTATTCAACAAAATCAATAATTATAAGACTCCAATGACCCCTGAAAATGTGACATATACTCATTAATAAAACCACCAAGAAGGGAATGACTTTATCAGAAAAATAGAAATGAAAACTTGCCTATGAATATATGGATAAACTATATATAGTATATCCTCACTAAAATTCTTGATAAAATGACCAATTTCTCCATGCTTGTATAATATACATTGAGTCACAAGGGGATCCAAAATAAAGTCCTTCCTTGAGAGTGATTCCTCACATTGTTGGAGTAAGACCCTACAATATAAACCATTAATAGATGCATCAAGGAGATCAAGTATTGATAAAATGGAGCATATGATGGCTTGAAAAATACCTGAGAGCTATATTAACAATGTTGTTAGAGATCTCAACATTGAAGTCTCTCAACATTTTGTTGTCTTCAGGCCTAATGTCAAGCATGAAGTCTTCCTCCCATGGCATTGAAGCATTGACAATTACCTAGCCATCTCCTTTCTTTAAAAGCTCTGAATTAGCCTTCTTCAGCCTCTGAATGTTCTCAAGGATAACAGATTCTTATGTCATAAGATTCATCCTTCTCTTCTCCTCCTCAGTTTCTGCTGCATTTCTTGTTGAATGGTCATGAGAAGGGACCTCTTCAATTTTGATTGAAGATGGCTTAGGCTTTCTTGCTGGAGGTATATTAAGAATATCAAAAAATTTCTAATCATGATTGTCAAGAGGGACAATGGCTTTATCAACCTTATATATTAGTATGAACACAACAACATAGTCCTTGGCCGTAAGTGTCACCCTATGACAATGTGCTGCACAGAAATACACATCATTCATAAAATTAATTGCAAAATCTTCTACTGCTTCTTGCAAGCATAGAAGAGCCTGGATCTGCCATTTGACATTCACAAATGAAGTAGCCTTGATCATAGAGCAAATATTGGAAGAGATCTCCTTAACTACTCTCATGAACAGAAGCCTTGGGATGAGAAGTCCCACAAGTTTGTGAGCTCTTTTGATTTCCCTCAGTCATTTAACATGATATTTAACTCTCTTTTTGGCATATGCCTTCTGTGGATCAACCTTATCTTGGCTATTTGTGGTCTTTGGAGCAGGTGGTTGCCCCTCTAGAACATGTCCCCCGTGTTGTTGGTCCTGAGGGTACAACTTCCTAGCTATCTTCTTTACCCTAGCCATGATCTGTAAAAAGAATTGAAGGGGATCAAACACATGGAACAAGAAAATCACGAATTCATAAGACAACCAATTCAAGTGATAGGGTCATCCAAAAATATCTAATTCCCCTAATTGCTGGAATCAGTCGTATCAAGGAAATGAAGGTCTTTGCTTTCTTTTCACGTATTCCATGAAGTCTTTATAGATGTTCTTGCCTTAAAATGAAAAAAGATCATAAACATGTTTTTTGAATAGGCATGACCAATTCAAGTGAATAGGTCAATCCAAAAATCTTTGATTCACCTAATTACTTGAATCGGTCATCCCAATAACAAGTGAAAAAGATAGAATCCTCTTATCTTTTGCCCTAATCATAAAAGAATAAATAATCTCAAAAATCCTTTGAACTAGGCATGGCCAATTCAAGTGATTGGGCAAGTCGAGTAATCTCCAATTCCATTGATCGCTTGAATCGATCAACTCTAGAAGATTCCACTAAACATGTTTTTTCTACTAGACACGATCAATTCAAGAAAATAGGTTGATCTGAAGATCTCTGATTCCCCTAATCACTTGAATCTGTCATCTCAATAGCAAATAGATTACATCTCACCTTTTGCCATGATCCTAAAAGAATAAATAATCTCAAAAATCCTTTGAGCTAGGCATGACCAATTCACGCGATTGGGCAAATCCGGCAATCTCCAATTCCACTAATTGCTTGAATCGGTCATCTCTAGAAGGTATCAAGCTCATGGATATTACCTTGCACACCAAGCGAGCTCAAGGACAAGAGGACTAAGAGATATTCGGAGAAGAGAATTGGAGCATGAAAATTGGTGGAAGTTGGGAGAGCATGTATGTCACAAAAAATGGCAAAAATCAAGGTAAGAGCTTAAATACGTCTCAAGGTGGAGTTGACCGTTAGTGCCATGTGGAAACTTCTAATTGGTCCATGTCATGTAGTTGTTGGGAATCCCAATGTATATTTCCATGTGTCAACATTTCAGTGCTCCATATCATTTGATCGTTGAAATTTCAAATTCAAATTTTCCACATGGCACACTTTCATTGGTCCACATCATGTGACTATTTGTTTCTCTCTTTGCCTATAAATACCAATTGCCTCACTCTTTTTTTATTTTCAACTTCCATTTAATTTTTGCCTTCATATCAAGCACTCTGAGCTCCAGTTCTATAGGCAATTGATTCAAGCGATCACGCCTTTTTGACTCTCTTTGACTGCGCCTATTTGCTTGCATCGATTACCTTTTGACATGGAAGAGCAGAATGTAATTCTAAGTGTTTCTCCATGTGAAAAAATTCTAGATTTTATGGTTCACGAGGGATTGAGGATGAATCATTTTCCAGATGCAATGAAAATCATCAATCCCATCTTTCATTTTGAAGCACGTGGAGAAAAGCAAGGAATTTCTTTCGAATGAATGGGAGACCTTTGTTAGGATAGTAGATGCTCAAGAAGTTATCATATCTGGGAAAACTTATATCCACCCAATGATTTTTGGGAAGGATCCTTTGGATAGGGCCAAAATCACTAAAAAATGTAAGAGGATCTCCCCTTTGCGTGGCAGGATAGAAATTTTCCCAGAACATCAAAGCAATTGTTGTTTAGTGCCCTTGAGCATAGGGTTTTTGATCTGGCTTGATCACATCTCAATTGGGAAGATTGAAGAAAAGGAACATGATGAAGAAAAAAGGGAATCCCTAGATGTTTCTCTTTAGCAATATTCAAAAAGTCAAGTCAAAGAGATTGCTAAAGAGATTAACCTCCAAACAGAAGAAGAAGAGATAAGGAACTTTGATGTTGCTTCTTTCAAAGTAGAGACTACCATAAGAGAGCCAGAAGAAGATGTGAAAATATCAGAGAAATCACTCCTTCTTCCAAATCTCCCATGTTACTTTATCTATAGAAATGATTTTGTTCCTATGTATTGCATTCAAGAGCTCTTCAACATTAGAGAAGACTATTGCCTTGCCACTATTGCTAAATCAAAAGATGTTGCAAGGAGGCTTATAAATAAGAAGGATGAAATTAAAGAGGAATTTTTGAGCCTGTACTTATCCTTGTTAAATAAAGAATTCAAAGACTCATCCAAAGATCTCTCAGCGTGCTATGAAAGAGTGCTCCCACAGAAGCCAACCCTTGCAAATGAAGATTTTGACCAGGGACGAGAAAGAACTCATCCAAGAGGAAGATGAGGTCAAGGTATGTCTAGATAGGAAAATTCTAAGATACAACCGATTCAAGCGATTAGTCCCATCGAACAATTTCTGATGAGTCTATTCGCTTGAAGTGGTGGTGTCTAGATTTTTGTTCCTTTTTTATTTGAAGTGATGGGATTTAATCATTTGGATGGGGATATTCGTTTGTGGAGGTAGCTAAGGACAAAGGAACAATAAGGATTGACGAGAAAGAACTCATCCAAGAGGAAGATGAGGTCAAGGTATGTCTAGATAGGAAAATTCTAAGATACAACCGATTCAAGCGATTAGTCCCATCGAACGATTTTTGATGAGTCTATTCGCTTGAAGTGGTGGTGTCTAGATTTTTGTTCCTTTTTTTAATTCACTACAACGATCAATGGTATACCGAGGTTTTTACCGAGGAAAATGAACGCGGCTTTATTTGCCACGATGCCGGTGTAAAGGTCGGTTTCTGCGTCGGTACCAAAAAGTCGGTATAGGCGTCGGTCTAGACGTCGATAACAGCATCGGTATATGCATCGGTATAACCGTCGGTATATGCGTCCGTAACCGGTTTCTGTTGCGTCGCCTCTTGGGTGTACCGACGGTTATTCTGATGACACTACTGGCAGTACCGTCGCTTATACCGATGACCATACCTGCAAATTTTTTTTTGGGCAGAATGTTTTGTCTTTTGCTACAGCAACATTACCATGATGTTGCTGAACAAGAGACAATACACTCTGCCCAAAAAAAACCGAGTACATGTGATGTGTACTCTAATGACAACCGAAATATGATTTCATGAAGCATAGTATTATTGTACACAAAAGAGATCGATAATCAGAATGAACAATGAACCATGTACAAAAGAAGTTATATATTTCAATAATGAAGCATGTACAAGAGTGTGGCAAACCACTGTCATAAATGATACTTTTACAAAATGTGGCAAAGCAATGTATTGCCATATGGAAATCAAATACAAAATATTGGTCTTCCACTGCCATACACATGCAAAGAATGTTCCATATCAACAGTCTTGCAACAAAGAACATTAATGGAATGAGATAAATTCACATGAAAATTACAAACAAGTAAAAACCAAGTTTATAAATTAATTACCTCATCGCAAACGCTCCCATGGAACTACTGCACTGCGTCCCTCCAAGTCCTACAATAGTGCAGTCAACCCATGGCTATATCCATAAGACTCCTCCGATCGTGTTGGAGGATGATATTGCTAGCTCCTGAAACAAATATAAAAAGATTAGAGAAATATATATGAGAAATTTAACACAAATAAATTCAATAAATGAAATGGTACTTACAAACTCATGACGCATCGTGTCATATCCACCGCTGCCCAAATGTGAAGGTCCAATCGTGTCTAGACGTGTGGATGCGGCATTTCGCTGCTGACGATATCGATCAGGAGTCTGCTGCTTCTCATCACGAATCATGTCCCACTCCTCAGCATCTAACCACACAGGCTTTGGTAAGCCTTCTCTGAATGCATCACGAGCCTTGGATCGTCGATGCGACATGACCTCACGTGCGGTATGCAGAATCCACTCTGAACTCTGTGTGATATAATTCTTCCGATCTTTATCGTGTTCACACCATTTCCGCATGATGGAGTGTCCAAACTGGATGGAGAAAAGCTGTCGTATGTGTGCCCGCATTGCTTTGCCAACCCCATCCATCACCGGAGCTCCATCTCGGATACTATACACCTTGGAGTCATCATGGTCATGAGCACCCCAAGGTGTACGTGGTGTACTGCGTGGTGTACTGCATGGCGTACCTACATCTGAGGTACTCGTCCTAGGAGTAGAAGCGGGCGACACAACGTCCGTCCCACTGCCTCCACAACAACCGCCTCCTCTGCCTCCAAACCTACCTGTAGATCCACTCCTAGAACCTCCTGCTCCAGAGCATGACCTCAATCTACGAGACGGGCCAGACCCTGTATCGCGCTGAGGTGTCGAACGCACATGTCTACTAGTAGATCCAGTAGGAGATGGCTGCAAAGATGGTCGTGGTGGAGTCACAAAGCTAGGAGAGATACCTCCTACGGGAGTAGCACCACCCTCAGGAGTGATACCGGCAGGAGTGACACCGGTGGGAATGACACCGGCGGGAGTGACACCGGCGAGAGTGAGGCCAGCGGGAGTGAGGCCGGCAGGAGTAAGGCCGCCAGGAGTGAGGCCGGGAGGAGTGCTACCACGAGCGATCCAATACTATGATGCTGCGGTCATATACGCATGAGGAACCTCAGAGATGAACTCCAAAAACTACTCCTCTGTCATGGACTGTGGAGTGACTGGAGGACTGTCTCCCATCGTGCTCTGTAATAAAAGAACTCAAATAATTAGCATGCGATAAGAAAAATAATATAGGAAATAAAAAAAAAACCTAAACCTTAGTACGTACAAGTCTTTTATTCAAAAGTCCTCTATTCTAGCATCCTCTTGAAGATCCGATGCACCGAGAATATCTATCTCTAAATTGATGGCTTCTAGATCGCTTGCTATGTTGGTTTCCTCCTGATCATCGTCTATGCTTCTTCTTCTCGAACAATGACCTCTTCTTCAATGACCTCTTCTTCTCGAACAATGATTTCTTCCTCCTCAACTATTGAATGAATCTCTAAGTCCACTAGACATGGACTTTCTTCTACATCTGCATTTTCAAAAATTTGTCTACTACGTGGAGCGACTTGTAAAACAAATAGCCACTCCGCGTCTTTTGAATCTGGTATAAAAACAACTTGCTCACAGTGTTCGGGAAGTACAAATGTATCCCTTTCATCTGTCCATAATTTTGTGGAGTCGACTGGAAGCAAACCGCTCTTATCTCGCCTCACTGTTGCGTTTCTTCCAGAGGTGACTACTTTGAACCATTTCACGTCAAAAACAAAGTAATCAAACTTTCTGAAAGATAGTTTCAAGATGTCTTGAATCACACCACAATAATCTAACTCGCCTTCTAGAGCATTATTATCTCTTGCACTCGCTCTACTTTTTTGCAAAAAATTCACGATTACTCCACTATCAAAAGTACACCGGTTTTGATCGATTCGTGCGATTCGAAAGTGTCGTTCATGAGACCATAGTGCACCGTATTTGATATACTCCCAATCACATCCTTTTGCGAGTTCTTCTTCTTCTTCAGAGATATCTTCACCCGCTACCTTTGCTTGTGAAACCGCTGCATCTAGCCATCTGCTCGTTGGAAAAGGTGGGAGAGGTCGAAGATTTTCTGGAAGAGGCAAAAATCGAGTGGAACGATTTCTTTGAAACTGAGCTCTTTCCTTTGCGTTAGTTTCCTTGGCAAGTTCATACCTTTCTAACCACTTTTGCATAGGCTCAGAGTTAACTATGCAAAACTTCATTGCCCACAACTCTCGCATACGACATTGCTCTTCTAGGTCGTCCCTTTGTGCTTTGCTTTCTTTCTTTCGGATCAAAGTTTTCCAAAGCATCTCTCCCACATTCTTGAAAATATGCATCGAGTCTACCAAATGGTTGATCACCAATTCACTCCAATAAGGGAGTTCATGAAAAATGCACAACCATTTCGTGCCAGCAACTGGATTTTCCGAATCCCACACTTGTTTCCAATCGCTAGCTTTCATTTGGTGTTGCGCTTGTCGAACAATTTGTCCTTCACGTAAAACATGCCCATCAGGCAAATATCTATGATGCCCTTCATAGACAATTTTACGTAGTGCTTTGGAATAGCGTGCTTCGAGTCGTGGTCCGCATAAAGGACAAGCATGGTAACCCGAAATCAATAAACCTGAACATTCACCATAACCAGGCCAATCATGCATTGTCCACATAAGTATGCCTTGCACTCGCACGTCTCGTCTTCTTATAGGTTGAGACATGTCACGCACAGTGATCCCATCCCATAAAATACGCAGTTCTTCCACAAGTGGTGCAAGATATACATCCATGTTTTTTACCTTATACTTACCTGGTACAATAAGAGCTAATAATAAATGACCTTTCTTTGTGGCCAACCATGGTGGGATATTATAGTTGATGAAACATACAGGCCATGTGCTCCATGAAGAACTGCGTAATCCAAATGGATTCACTCCATCCATAGCTAGGCCTAGACGTATGGACCGAGGCTCACTAGCAAACTCTGGCCACTTACTATCTATGTGCTTCCAAGCATCAGAGTCAGCTGGCACTCGCATTACATTATCTGTAGACCTGCTCTTTGTATGCCATGACATTAACTCAGCTATAGATTTGCATCTAAACATGTTCTTAATTCGTGGAATGATAGGAAAGTGGCGAAGAACCTTTGCGGGGATTGCTTCGCCTATAACATCTTCTCTAAATCTATTTGCTCCACACTTTGGATATACGTGGAGATGCTCATACTCATTCCGAAAGAGAATGCAATCATTCGGACAAGCATGAATTTTTGTATAATCCATTCCAATGGACTGTAAAATTTTTTTCGCATCTCCACGTGTTGGAGGCATGTCATTGCCCTCTGGCAAAATTTGATCTTTAAGAAGACTACAATAAGCAATTAAAATGATATTAGTAAATGAAGTTATTGTGATACAACAATGAAAGCCAATTTGTTCTCCACTTACCTGAACAATTCAGTGACACTACTATCTGACCATCCATAAATGGATTGCAGATTGAGCATCGCGAGTGAAGCACGTAGTACAGATATCTTTGCTCCATTGTAAAGTGGTAAACGAGCTAATCTTCACATGTTTTCATATTCTTCATCAACTTTTGATCGTGGAATTTCTATTGTGTCCATGAAACTCGACACCTTCTTCACCATCATGATCTTCGTCCATCTCATAAAATGCTTCAAGCATCTCTTCCATATGTTCATTCTGTGTAATATTATTAGTGCTTGCTTCTACGTCTAAGTCCTTTTTTGCTCTCTTTTGTCCATGAGATGTTACCGGTGCAATGTCGTTTGGGTCCATCTGCTCACCTAGGGGACCATGCGAATGATAGAGTAGGTTTTCGAGTCGACTCCTATCAAAGGATCCATACTCTCTAACATGTGCAGTACAAATCCGTCGTTTCCGATAAATTTGATACTTGCACTGTGTGCAAGGACATGCCATTCTCTCTTCAGGATCCAAAGAAGCCATCTGCTACAATATGGACATTTTAGAACATTTCTTTTTTTATTAAACCTAAAAATCTAACTCTTAAAGACCTAAATACTTAAATAGCTAAAAAACTTAAAATCCTAGTTTTAAAACCCTAATCTATATAGCTATCCTATTTTATCTATATATTCGGATTTTTTCTTGATTGATCCTATTATATATATATATATATATATATATATATATATTTATTTATTCAGATTTTTTTCCTCTTAATTAAGTTATATGTATGCCTAAACCCTAAAACCTTAATTTTAAAGATCTAGACCTTAATTATGTATATTTCTATACACATGTGTATATACATGTATATATGTATTATATGTGTATGTGTATGTGTGTATATATGTTATGTAGGTGTTATAACCCTAAAACCCTAATCTTAAAGATTTAAATCTAAAATATGTACATTTTTGTATGCATGTGTATCTACATGTATGTATGTATTATATGTATATATGTGTTTGTGTATATATGTTATCTACGTATTAAAATCCTAAGACCCTAATCAGAAAGACTTAGACTTAAATCTGAAATACTAAACCCTAAAACCCTAATCTTAAATATCTAGACCTAAAACCCGAAAACCCTAATCTTAAATGACCTAGAACTAAAACATGTATATATATGTATGCATGTGTATATATATGTGTATATGTATATATATGTGAATATAGATAGGTATATAAGTATGTGTGTTTGTGTATTTATATATTTATTTATATACTCAAATTTTTTCTTTACTTAACTATATTTAATTATATATATTTAATTAAATAATTTATAACACTAGTTCTTTTTATATTTATTTATGTATATAATTATCTTATTATATATATATATTTATTTATATATTCAGATTTTTTTCTTACGTAATCCTATTTTTATATAGTTAATTATAAATATTTAATTAAATTATTTAAAACACTAGTTCTTTTTATATTTATTTATGTATATAATTATCTTATTTTATATATATATATATATTTATTTATATATTTAGATTTTTTTCCTCATGTAATCCTATTCTTATATATTTAATTATATATATTTAATTAAATTATTTAAAACACTAGTTCTTTTTATATTAATTTATGTATATAATTATCTTATTATATATATATATATATATATATATATATATATATATTTATATATTCAAGTTTTTTTTCCTTACGTAATTTGATTTTTATATATTTAATTATAAATATTTAATTGAATTATTTAGAACACTAGTTCTTTTTATATTTATTTATGTATATAATTATCTTATTATATATATATATATATATATATATATATATATATATATATATATATATATATATATATATATATATATATATATATATATATATATATATATATATATATTTATATATTCAGATTTTTTTTCCTTACGTAATCCGATTTTTATATATTTAATTAAAACCCTAATCTTAAAATTCTAGATCTAAAATACTAAACCCTAAAACCCTAATCTTAAATATGTAGACCTAAAATATGTATATTTCTGTATACATGTATATATACATGTATATATGTATTACATGTGCATGTGTATGTGTGCATATATCTTATGTAGGTGTTATAAACCTAAAACCCTAATCTTAAAGATTAAAATCTAAAATATGTATATTTTTGTATGCATGTGTATCTACATGTATGTATGTATTATATGTATATGTGTGTTTGTGTATATATGTAACCTACATATTAAAATCCTAAAACCCTAATCAGAAAGACTTAGTGTTGTATATTATTGAACAATGCATTGTTAAAGTGATATATTATTAATGTATTAATATGTTTTTTTGATGTTTCTGATATAGCAGCTGAACGTTCGTGAGGAGCGTGCAAGGCGTGAAAGGGCGGACATCAATAATCCGAATAATTATTATTTAGCTTGTAAATAAACCTGCATAGAAGGTTCTATTGTTAGAAAAGTAATGGTTAGCATAAGGGTCATTGTAGACCGTAGTTTCTATTATTGAAAGCAATGGCTTTTTGTAAAAGCTATCAACTTTTAGTTTCACGCCTACTTTTCGAAGCCGCCCTCTTGTAACCACTCTTTTCGACGTAATCAAAATTCCTATAAATACATGCACTCTGTGGACTGTCGAAACAGAGTGCATGGGGGGAGATTGCACCCAATCTTGCGTTCAATCTTGTCTCTTGTTGCCTCTATTTTCTGTGTGTTTTTCTGCATCCGTAATCTTTGTATGCGCGTGAGCAAGATCTTGACAACAGTGGTATCAGAGCTCTGCACGCGTCAATACAGAGGGACAGAGGGTTCTGTTCTCTGTTCGCGATTCTGAATTCCGATTCCATCTCCATCTCCGTCTCCGTCTCCGTCTCCGTCTTCGGTTTCGGTTTCGGTTTCGGTTCCTGTTCCAGAACCAGAACCTACGTTTTCACCTAAGGCCTCGACTAAGGCGTCGACTAAGGCAATAACTTAGGCAATACATTGGCAACATTGGCACCCAAGGCTCCCTTGGAGACCGTTGGCTACGCGCGAGACAATTTTAATTTTTGAGTGGTAATAGAGAGGTTTAGAGTCCCTAAGGTAGGAGGATTTGAACCCACAACCTCCTACTTTCAAGGGAAGTACTTTGACCACTCCACCATCTCTTGGAGTTGTACTCAAGTTCTCTCTCTTTCTTATTTATGGAAGGCGCTCGCGACGATTTCAAGGATGGACCCAACAAAGAATCAAGTGTATCTCTCAATCTGTAGGTCGGATTGAGGCATGTAATATACCGTTGGAAAGTTCTCGGAACGAACTTTCGAATGAGCTAGCTTGAAAGTGTGAATTCCTTCAAAATCCTTGGGTGGCACTTGATTGAGTGTTCAAGATACCAAGCAAGGTTGAGAACACGGGATCGAGACACCAAGGTTGCAAACAAGAAGGTTCAATACACCAAGGTTGAGGGCAAGGGTCCAAGAGCACCATGGAGGATTACAGTAATTCACCTCTACCTGCGGCAACACTTGAACAACAACTAGAGCTCTTGCGGCATGAGCTTCAACGTGATGAAATCCTCCAAAGGATGCAAGCTGAGGAAGACAACCTTACGAGAGTAGTAAAAGCTATTGTGTCTGCCCAATCTGATGTTACTCATTCAAAGATTGGTAATAGAAACTACCAGTTTCTACGATTTGATGGCCGAAAGGATGGGCCTTTAGTACTTTCTTGGTTGTCGCAGTTTGATGATTTTTATACCGATGAAATATATGCTGAAAGTGAAAAAGTTAAATTTGCCACTAACTACCTAGTAGGTAAAGCACAACTCTGGTGGAATGTCCTGCGGCACAGTACGGAGCGTCCAACAACTTGGAAGGCTTTTCAAGAAAACGTGAAGGATTCATTTCTTCCTCCTCAATACCATTTGCATGTTCGACGTGCATGGACGACCCTTACATGGAAGGAGGGTGATACGGTTACTACCTAGACAGAGCGGTTCTGGCAAAATTTACTACTTGTACGAATGCTTGAAGATGTATCAGAAGATATCTTGCAGCAGAAATACGAAGATGGTTTGGAGGTGGGTATCCAAGCTAAGCTTCACACCCTACGACCTACAACCCTCAACGAGGCTATATCTTTTGCTTATGATGCAGAAAAAGAATTCCAGTCCATAACCAAGTCACTCCGTCTACAACAATAACGTCCACGACCATTTCCTGTTAAACCTTCATTTCCTATGAAGCGTAATTTTAATGCCCCATCTTACCCTAGTTTTCCTCGTCCTCCACAATCCAATTATTTAACTCCACCCGTTGCTTCATCTTTCCAACCAACCAAACCACCTACCCTTCAAACTTCAGCAGTGAATGCCCAACAGAAGCGACCACGAATCACTTGCTGGAATTGTGGTAAACCTGGACATACAAAAATAAGGTGCAGATTGCAACCTCTTCATATGAAACCGGCTATAGCTCGATTGCATAACATGGAGGTCTATAATGAAGAAATTCCTCCTGTTTGTACAGAGGAATCACTGGAGAAGGATTTAAGTACCTTGGGTAATGATATCTCTCTACACTCTCTTCTTTGCATGCAGGGTACAATAAATAACAAACTAGTTAAAATTCTACATGACGATGGTAGTTCACATGACTTCATTTCACATTTATTAGTACAAGAACTTAAATTACAAACGTTTCCTTCTTTGTATAAAGTGAAAGCTGCATTTCAAGGTAGTCGTTATAATGTAACACGAGAAGTGCAAGATGTTACGATTAGCATAGGCCCTTATGTTGATTCACGAACATTTTTAATTGCACCTTTGCAATCTTATGATGTTATACTAGGTATGCCTTTTCGTCACCATTATAACCCACGTATTGAATACCATACTCATACCTTTAAGTTTGTTTTCAAAGGTCAAATCATTACTTTGTCTGCACAGCATGATTTCCAGCCATTTCCATTGATTAGTCACACTCAAGTAAAGCGTGCATTTAGGAAAGGATTCAACTCATACATTGTTTTTGTCAATGTCATCAATGATTATACTCATACACTTCCAGATGCATATAAACCTTTCATGAGTACTTATAAGGATTGTTTTATGTCTGAATATCCCTCTGAACTACCACCAATTTGAGGATCCTTTGATCATAGCATAGACTTAGTCCCTGGTAGTTCTCCTCCTCATAAAGCACCTTATAGACATGGCCCACTACATCAAAAGGAAATAGAAAATCAAGTAAAAGACCTACTACAAAAAGGACTTATAAGGCCTAGTTCTTCCCCATTTGGAGCACCAGTTCTCTTAGTAGAAAAGAAGAATAAAACTTATCGAATGTGCATTGATTATAGAGCCCTTAACAAGATCACGATCAAGAATAGATACCCTATTCCTCGAATAGATGATCTCTTAGATAAGTTACAAGGAGCTCGTGTCTTTAGTAAAATTGATCTTAAATCGGGTTACTATCAGATTCGTATGACACAAAGTGATATTTTTAAGACTGCATTTAGAACTCAAAATGGCCATTATGAATTTATGGTAATGCCCTTTGGACTTACTAATGCCCCTACTACATTTACCAAGCTTTTGTTCTTGTATTCTTTGATGACATACTTGTTTACAGTAAGAATGATAGTGAACATGAAAAGCATCTTGAAACAGTTTTTCATTTGTTACAAGAGAACACACTTTATGCTAATCCTGAAAAGAGTTATTTCTTTCAGCGTAAGCTAGAATATTTAGGACATATTATTTCAAGTGAAGGTGTGCAGGTGGATCCGAAAAAGATTAGAGTTATCATAGAATGGCCTACACCACAATCAGTCAATGATGTTCGTTCTTTTCTTGGGTTGGCTAGTTTCTATAGGAAGTTTGTTCGAAATTTTTCTTATTTAGCATTGCCTCTTACTTTGTTGTTGAAAAAGAAAATAAAATTTGCATGGGGAATTACCCAACAACAGTCCTTTGACAAACTTAAACATGCACTTTCACATGCACCTGTTTTACAATTACCTGATTTCTCACAACCCTTTCATGTTGTTACTGATGCTAGTGGTTTAGGAATAGGTGCTGTTTTAATGCAAAATGACCATCCCATTGCATTTGAGAGTAGAAAGCTTAAGCCCTCCGAGCATAATTATAGTACGTATGATAAAGAATTGTTAGCAGTTGTGCATGCTTTGCGAATTTGGAAACACTATCTTATAGGCTCTGAAGTATTAATCAAAACCGATCAACAAGCTATTAAGCATTTATTAAGTCAGCCCTTAATCCTTGATAGGCATCTTAAGTGGGCATCATTCATTCAAAATTTCCAACCCATGATACAATATCAGCATGGTAAAGCTAATGTTGTAGCGGATGCTCTTAGCCGTTTTCCTTCGCATTCTGTTGTTTTGAATAATATTTCTACCATCCAAATTCATTCTTTTCAAGAAATGGTTTCCACTTATGCATCTGATTTGTATTTTTCACGTGCATGGCATGACTTCAACAATGCTGCATCTTTATCTGATGAACATTATACATTTCATAATGGTTTTCTCTATTTTCAACATAGATTGTGCATAACCCAAGCTTTTAAAGATTTTCTCATTAAAGAAATGCATGAACCATCTTACATGGGTCATAGAGGCATACAAAGCACCATTTCTGCTTGCAAAGATTTCTTCTTTTGGCCACACATGGAAAAAGACATTGCACATTATGTTTCTCAATGCATTGTATGTCAGCGTGTCAAACGTAATCATGGTAAACCATTTGGATTATTAATGCCACTTCCTATTCCAAATGAACCATGGGAACAAATCTCTATGGATTTTATCACAGGTCTTCCTATCACTTCATCACATAATAATATGATTTGGACAATAGTTGATAGGTTTAGTAAATATGCATACTTCATTCCATGTAGAAAAACTTTAACTGCACCTCAAGCTGCAAAATTATTCATTAAATGCATTTTTCCACATCATGGATTTCCTAAAGTAATGTTATCTGATTGTGATGTTAGGTTTTGTAATCATTTTTGGGTTGCCTTATTTCAACATTTTGGTTCTAAAATAGATTTTAGCTCTGCATTTCATCCTGAAAGTAATGGACAGAGTGAGGCTACAAATAGTACTATTCTTGATTTATTGCGTTGTTATTCATTAGATAATCCTAATAACTGGGATGACAAGTTGCCCTTGCTTCAATTTGCTTACAATAACACTTCACACACCACTACTGGTCGTGCCCCTTTTGAAATAGTTTTTGGTAAAAAGCTTCCCACTCCCATGTCCCTCACCCAAACCGACATTCCGATGGCTGATTCTATTGCTCAAGATCACGTTTCTATACTTCATGATGTTCACGAGCACATTAGGAAAAGTCAAGAGCGATATACACGTATTATCAATACTAAACGATTAGCCAAAGGATTCAAGGAAAATGATTTTGTATGGTTGCGAATAATTAAAAGACGTCTCAAACATATTTTGCAGCATCCTAAAATTAAACTTGCACCACGCTATTATGGACCGTTTCGCATTATAGAAAAAATTAATGATAATTCATTTCGATTAGATATTCCATCCCATTGGACTATACATAATTCTTTTCATATTAGTTTACTTAAACCCTTTAAAGGAACTTTACCACTTGCTCCACTTCTTGATGACCCTCCTTTGATTGAAGAACAATCTGAAATCTTAGTTCCTGAGAAAATCATTGATCATGATGTCACTACTACACGCACAGGTACTCAATATCATCGATATTTGGTTAAGTACAAAAATCACTCTATTGAAGAATGTCAATGGATACATAAAACACAATTAACACCTCCTTATGACCACTTAATTTCTCCATATCATACACAAACACATTAATGTAACAGCTCCATGAACATTTCCATGCATGTATTTTTACATGGCACATGCCTATTTTCTTTATTCAGTGATGAAACATGTGACTGGCCATCCATGTTTATTATTTTTTCAAATGAGGTCAGTTGTTTGTTCAACTGAGGGGCATGTTATACCTTATGGAATATGTTGAACAATGCATTGTTGGATTGAAATATAAAATAGCCAATGCATTGTTGGATTGAAATATGGAATAGCCAATGCATTGTTGGATTGTAACATGGAATATGTTAGCCAATGCATTGTTGGATTGTAACAGTAACATGGAATATGTTGAACAACATATTGTAATTGTTAGTGTTAAATTATTTTATCAACTGAGGTCAGTTGCTTGTCAACTGAGAGGCATGTTGTATATTATTGAACAATGCATTGTTAAAGTGATATATTATTAATGTATTAATATGTTTTTTTGATGTTTCTGATATAGCAGCTGAAGGTTCGTGAGGAGCGTGCAAGGCGTGAAAGGGCGGACATCAATAATCCGAATAATTATTATTTAGCTTGTAAATAAACCTTCGTAGAAGGTTCTATTGTTAGAAAAGTAATGGTTAGCATAAGGGTCATTGTAGACCGTAGTTTCTGTTATTGAAAGCAATGACTTTCTGTAAAAGTTATCAACTTTTAGTTTCACGCCTACTTTTCGAAGCCGCCCTCTTGTAACCACTCTTTTTGACGTAATCAAAATTCCTATAAATACATGCACTCTGTGGACTGTCGAAACAGAGTGCATGGGGGGAGATTGCACCCAATCTTGCGTTCAATCTTGTCTCTTGTTGCCTCTATTTTCTGTGTGTTTTTCTGCGTCCGTAATCTCTGTATGCGCGTGAGCAAGATCTTGACAACACTTAGACTTAAATCTGAAATACTAAACCCTAAAACCCTAATCTTATATATGTAGACCTAAAATATGTATATTTCTGTATACATGTGTATATACATGTATATATGTATTACATGTGCATGTGTATGTGTGCATATATCTTATGTAGGTGTTATAACCCTAAAACCCTAATCTTAAAGATTTAAATCTAAAATATGTATATCTTTGTATGCATGTGTATCTACATGTATGTATGTATTATATGTATATGTGTGCTTGTGTATATATGTTATCTACGTATTAAAATCCTAAAACCCTAATAAAAAAGACTTAGACTTAAATATGAAATACTAAACCCTAAAACCCTAATCTTAAATATCTAGACCTAAAATATGTATATTTCTGTATACATGTGTATATACATGTATATATGTATTATTTGTGTATGTGTATGTGTGCATATATGTTATGTAGGTGTTATAACTCTAAAACCCTAATCTTAAAGATTTAAATCTAAAATATGTATATTTTTGTATGCATGTGTATCTACATGTATGTATGTATTATATGTATATGTGTGTTTGTGTATATATGTTATCTACGTATTAAAATCCTAAAACCCTAATCAGAAAGACTTAGACTTAAATCTGAAATACTAAACCCTAAAACCCTAATCTTAAATATTCAACCTAAAACCCTAATCCTATTTAAAACCCTAAAACCCTAATCTTAAATATTTAACCCTATAACCCTAATCCTATTTTTATATATTTGATGTAAAACAAAAACTTCAAAATAAAAATAGGATTATATGTGTGTATGTATGCATGTGTGTATATATGTGTGTGTATGTATGCGTGTGTACATGTGTGTGTGTATGTATACATGTGTATACATGTGTGTGTATCTGTATGTGTGTGTATGTAGGCATGCATGTGTGTGTACGTGTGTGTATGTATGCATGCATGTATGTGTATGCATGCCTATACATGTGTGTGTATGTATACATGCATGTGTGTATATGTGTGTATGTATGCATGTGTGTATGCATGCATGATGGTATATGTGTGTGTATGTATGCACGCATGTGTGTATATGTGTGTATATATGCGTGTGTGTATGTATGTGTGTGTGTATGTGTATGTATGCATATGTGTATATATGTGTGTGTATGTATGTGTGTATGCATGTGTGTGTATGTATGCATGTGTGTAAATTTATGTCTGTGTGTATGCATGCATATGTGTATATGTGTGTGTATGTAAGCATGCATGTGTGTATAGGTGTGTGTATGTAAGCATGCATGTGTGTACATGTATGTGTGTATGTATGCATGTGTAAATTAATGTGTATCTTCTTTTCTCTTCTCTCTCTCTTTCTTTGTCTCTCTCTCTCTCTCTCTCTCTCTCTCTCTTTCTCTCTCTCTCTCTCTCTCTCTCTCTCTCTCTCTCCTTCTCTCTCTATCAATAGCGAATAAAAGAATCACTTACAAGTATGTCTCTCTTTGAATCGTTGTCATCAAAGCGTAATGTAGGTCGTCTCTCATCCAATTCCAAACAATCGACGCCAACGTACTTCTGCAAAATCAACGAAAAGAGAAATTAGAAACCCTAAAGCATAGAGAAACACAAATGCTAACAGTACGCGCAGCACTTACCAAGATGTGAGAACTAAGCCAAGAGAGAGAGAGTGTGTGTAGAGAGAGAGATCCGTGTGTGTGTGTGTGCACAAGACAATGCAGGTTCGCGCGCGCGCAAGTTTGACAGTAGACCGACAGTATCAAACACGCGTAGAAATGTGAAGTTTTGCTCTCGGGTTTGCGGTATGTTTAAAAATTTTCCGCCGGTATAGGCGCCGGTATGGATGTCGGTATACGCGTCGGTAGTTTCCAGTAAATTACCGACGCTTATACCGATGTTTATACCAATGCTTATACCGACGCTCATACCGACGCCTATACCGACGCCTATACTGACGCCTATACCGACGCTTATACCGGCGGCTGCGGGCCACACCGACGATCTATTTAAAACGGTCATACCGATGGTCACTTGACCGTCGGTATCTCTTAGTGAGATTTTCTGAGGGCTATACCGACGCCGACTATGACCGTCGGTATATGCAGCGTCAGTATGCCCCTCATATGTTGTAGTGATTTTCTAGATTTCCCTTATGTCAAAAAGCCAAATAACATCTATTTGCTATCATTTAGAAGATACAACCGATTCAAGGGATTTGCCCCATCTGAAACTTTTGGATGAGCCTATTCGCTTGAATCGGTAATCTGTTGGATTCATCTAATTTTTTTGATCCTGTAACTAGTCCTCATATTGTTGCATGAAGGTCTTCATTTGCTATTTATTAAAAGGCTTTATCTCTCAATACTTATAAATGATGGCAAGCGATGGTAGTTTTATAATGATTCTGATTTACGACCGATTCAAGCGATTAGGCCCATCCAAGTTTTCTTGATGATCCTAGTTGCTTGAATTTGTTGTCTTCTTTAGGCTTTTGATAAACAGAGATGTATCTGCTTTGCTCGTGATGAATCCTTGATCCTGAAGATAAGTAGTCAACCTATGGTTCCATGCCCTAGGTGCTTGCTTCAATCCATAAAGGGATTTGTTCAATTTACATACATATGTTACCTTGCTTGGATCCTCATAATGAGGAGGTTGAGACATGTACACCTCCTTTGAAATCGAGCCATTTAGAAATGCATTTTTTACATCCAGTTGATACATGTTCCAATTCTTTGATGCAGCCACACTTACCAATACCTTGATGGTTGGCATTTTGGCCCCAAGTGAGAAGGTTTCTTCATAATCAACTCCTTGGGTTTGTGCAAAACCCTTAGCTACAAGTCTAGCCTTGTACCTACTTATTGATCCATCAGAATTCCTTTTGATCTTATAGATCCATCTAGAACCAATTACCTTCATAGATTCCTTCTTTGGTACTAGCTTCCAAGTATCATTCTCCTTGAGTGCTTCAATTTCCTCATCCATAGCTTCCTTCCATTCTGCCTTGGTCTTTGCTTCTTCATATGATGATGGCTCCTCAAATGACAAGCCTTTTGCAAGATAAACAGAGTGCGTAGTAACTAGGGAAGTGTCATACCCATATTTGATTGGCTTCTTGCTCTCCCTTTGTGATCTTCTAATTGCTTGGTTGGATGATTCAGGTATGTTGTCCAATTTCTTCATCTTGACTTTGCCTTTGGACTTCCATGCCTTGAACTCTTCTAGGTTGATGATGTCCTCATCATCTAAGTTGATGTCACCATTCTGAGTAGATTCCTCCTTAGTGAAGCTTGGAAACTCCTCTTCCAAGTCATAAGGTAGTTTTAATTTCTTGCATTCACTATCAAACCAAGAGTCATTCTCATCAAAGACAACATCTCTAGTGACCATGAATCCCTTGTTTGAAGGGTTGTAGAGCCTGTATCCTTTCTGATTCAAGTCATACCCTATGAAGATGCACTTCTCTGCCTTAGGCTCTAGCTTACCTCTTATTTGAGAAGGGATATGCACATAAGCTACACATCCAAAGATCCTGCAGTGATCAAGTGAAGGTCTTCTACCATGCCATGCTTCATATGGGGTCATCCCATCAAGAGATTTGGATGGCAACTTGTTTACAAGATAAGTGGCAGTAGATACACTCTCTGCCCACAAGTAATTAGGTAATTTTTTCTCATTTAACATTGACCTATCTATTTCAACAGTTAATCTATTTCTCCTCTCTGCCACCCCATTTTGCTCAGGGGTATACCTTGTGGTAATTTCTCTCTTGATTCCTCTGTCCTACAAGAATGCATCAAAAAATCATTTGATAAGTACTCACCTGCTCCATCTGACCTTAATCTCTTTAGGTTTCTCCCTGTTTTGTTTTCAACAAGTGCAAGATACTTTTTAAAGCAATTGAATACTTCATCTTTGTGCTTCATAAAGTACAATACATTCCATCTATTGTAATCATCAATGAAAGATACATAATACCTTGAACTAGACATTGAGGGATCCTTACTTGGTCCCCATACATTTGTATGGACAAATTCTAGGTAGTTCTCATGCATGTAGCCTTTCTTTGAGAAGGGTAACCTGTGAAATTTTCCAAACTGACAAGCACCACATTTATAAATCATGTGTTGCTTGGATACATTAGGTATCCCAACCACACATTGATCTCTACATATCTATTTTAAGGTTCTTTCACCAACATGCCCTAATCTCTTATGCCAAATTTCAAGTTCTGAAAGTGTTTGATCTTTGTAACTATAAAGTGCAACATTCCTTGTATCTTCAAGTTCAAAAGTGAATAATGTACATGTCTTTTTTTCTTTGGCAATTCTCTTGAATCCATGTTGGGGATCCTTCACAAATGCTCCATATTGGTTGAACCTGACCTGCAAACCCTTTTCCACAATCTATCCAACACTCATCAAATTCTTGGTAATTGTAGGTACATACGGAATCCTACTCAAAAGATTCTTGTTTCCATCTGAGGTCTTAACATTTCCTACTTTAATAATTGAGTGCTTGGTGTCATCACTTGTTTGTACTTGATGCTTACCCTTTGGTTCCTCAAGGTCATAGAGAAGAGCTACATTGCTTGCCACATGGTTTGCATCCTGAATCAATGTAGAAGAGATGGTCATCATTTATACCTGGTTTTGAAGTCATGTTCATAATGAGAAGAGAATCTTCTTGCTTCTCTGTGTAGTTGTTGTAATCCTTCCTTGATTTGTAGCCTCCTTAGTAGTTGCTATTGTAGTTGTTGTAGTTGTTATTGTATCCTTGATGGTGATTGAATCTTCCTCTTGATTGTGTATATGATATTCTCTACCTCTCTAATTCTTGGAGTTCCTGTAACAGTCATCTATAGTATGATTTGACAATCCACAAATATTACATGATGAGGAGTTATAAGGTCTCCCCCTACCTTGTTTACCTCCTCTGCCCCTTCCTCTTGAGATTCTACCTCTCCTTGCATAGTTGGCTTGGGAGGTAGTTCCTTCATCTTCAACCTTTTTGTTCTTCCCTTTCTCTTTGGATTTACTTTTATCAGCGTATAGGGCAGAAGACCTATTACCTCTTGATGAATCTCCATTCTTGTTGAGCTTGGATTCATGGGTAAATAGTTGGCCCATGAGTGTGGTAAGTTCTGGAATCTGCATGTCCATGTATAAGTCCATGGCAGTTGTGAAGCTCTCCCATTTGTCATCAGCTTTAATACCATTGATTACTTGTCTTACAATCTTCTCTTCTTCAATTTCTTCTCCTATGATTGCCAATTGATCAGCTACATCTTTCACTTTGGTCACATGCTCTGAGATGCCTTGCTTGGGTTGCTTTCTTTGGGTGCTAAAATCAATCCACAATTGGTTCTTCCTAGCCCTTGTGTTGGAAGAGAAATATGAAGACAATGTTTCCCAAGTCGCTTGGGATGTCTCACAGTTCCTAATATGTGGAAGAAGAAAATAAAAAATTGAGTTAAGTAAGTAAGACCTTTCTAATGCATCCTTGGCACACCATGTGTTGAGTCTTTCATGCTCCTCTCTTGTAGGTTGTCCTTTGCTTCTAAATATGGGCATCTCCTCATCTCCTGAGATGTATCCATAAAGGCTTCTTCATTGCAAGTATGTCTTCATCCTCAAGGACCATGCTTGGTAGTTGTTCTTTTCCAATTTATCACTGAAAGAAGGAAAACCATCTCCCATTTTACCTTAACTTTGCTCTGATACCACTGTTGTGATAGATGGATGGACACTCCAAGAAATGAGTAGGTACTGCCAAATCCTGCTTTGTACTAGCCCCTTGTAGCTTCAAAGTTGAGTTGTGGGCCTTCTTAGCTTTCCAATGAAACTATACAAGTGCCTATGTACTTTGAAAATGATGTAAGAAAAGATTGAATCAAAACAGACTACTTCCAAGTTGAAGGATCAATGAAAACCTTCTATTTTTTATCACACACCTGCTGCTTGTTATGCTCAATGCTACCAGTATAGTAGGAATTAGAAAAATTCCTTTTAGAGGTATCTAATTAGCTTATTAAGCTAATGATTCCAAATGGAATCACTTATAATTATGCACTATCCACAAAGCAATCAATTTAGCAATTGAATCATTACCCCTGATTTTTGAGGACCTCTGTAGAGTTTGACTAGTGAGTGCTTCGATGTGTTTTTCTCCAAATTGGCTGAATAGATTTCCTTGAAACTTTGTGAGCATGTAGAAAACTTGAAGGGATTCCAGAAAGCTATAGAACATTGAAAATGGTGGAGTAATGACTGAGATATGAGCAGTACAAGTTGACACTTATGAATGACTGTAACAGAGAGATCATAGATAAGTAATGTAGATCTATTGTATTAATGAACAATGTTATACATGATCATAGGCTTGACAATCATAGCCTAATGATGGTGAGTAGTGTAGGCTACAATGTAGACCTCGCTCTCATACAATATGGAAAATGGAGAACTCGGAATAGAGTGGTCTACCCGTGACTTTTTTCAAGCCACTTTATAAGTGCTACATTCAATTTTGAATTTAAATTCAACTATTGGCTCTCTCTAAAAGTAATCCACCAATCTAGGAGTTATTCTCTCTAACATAAATTCATGAATTCTAAGCTAATAAACTCCATGAGTTTGTTGAGAGTTACAAAGATTCTTCCAAGTTAAAAATAACTTTTACAAATGTAAAGGATAAAATTCTTCTAGCAATGGTTTGCATGGAGCTTCAATTGTTCATGAGTCTTCTAGACAAACATGTAGGCTTGCACTTTACACCAACACTCGAGCTTGAGGAGCTTTGGTAGAACAAGCCTAGCAATTTTGGCTATTTTTAGACTTCCTTTAGACCTTCAAATAGTACCTAGAACCTATTTTTTAACTAGGCCGGTCACTAGATGTGAAACTAGTAAAAACTAGTCAAGAAACTATAGAGAGAGCTATAGAGCTCATTTTTGAGGTTAACTATTGTGGGCTTAGAGCTATTTTGAGTTTGTAATTGAGATCTTGAGTAATAGAGTCTATTTTTCCTATCTTCCATTGTGTCTTGCTTGTCTCTTACATGTGTGTGTGCATCTCTATGCTTCTCACCTTCACTCTCACTACATCTCGCATTCACTATCTTCATATCACTCCTATCTCTTCCACGGATTGACATTAAGGAGGTGGATCTTCTTAATGTGGTACCTACCAATTTTCTAGAGCAACACCAAATTTGGTGCCGTTGTCGAGGACGAATGTGTGATGGTAAGAGTATAGGAAGAAGTGGCATTGGAAGGTAAAAATTTTAGTTTTGTTGTTTTTAATTATTATTTTGTGTTTTTCATCTCTTTTACACTCCTTATTCACCACCGCATCATCTTCTCCCACTTTGAAAAAATCAGAAAATTCACCGTATCCATCCATCCTCCTCATTTTCTCCCATTTGCGCATGCGAGAGAGAGAGTGAGCTTTTGTGCTTGTATGTGCATGTGTTTTTTTTTGAGTTTTCTTGCAGGTACAATGCTCCAGAGCAGTAGGAAAGCTTCCAAAAGGTGAGAAATCTATTTTCTGCCAGAATCTGTTGTAGGTGTCAGACCATCGTGATAGTCTAAGAAAGTCGGAGTTTTTGGTAAGCGAGTTCACCATGGCATAGGTGATCCTTGTGCACAGACGAATCCACACTTGCATTTTGAAAATCATTAGTTTGGTGGACCATTGTGATGAGCTCACGCCATCACGATTGTGTGACACCATTGCAATTGGCTCATGCTACCGCGACGGCTCGGCCGGACCATCGCGACAGTCTCACACGATCGCGATGGTTCACTTGAACCATCGTGATGTTCATTGACCATCACAATGATCCCGTCAACCCCATGCTATCACGATTGGCCCATGCCATCATGACGATTCCCTACCACGTGTCATATTAGACCATTGTGATGGTACCAGGTATGCCATCACGACACTTCAAATTCGGACCATCACGATTGGATCAAGCCATCATGCCTCATGACCATTGCGGCGGGCTCACGCCATCCCGATTGCTCATAAGTTAGACCATCACGACACCTCACTTAGACCATCACGATGCCTCGCACCACCGGACCATCACGATTGTGCCACACCATCGCGACGGGTCACCTGAGCCATCACAACGGTCCTAACCATCACGATTATCTCAGACCATCATGATTGTCCATCAGGAACGCCAAATTTAGGGTTTAAATTTTTGGGCTATTTTGAGGCTATTTCGACTAAATTTTTGGGTGATTAAGCTCACTGGAAACCCCTTAGCTCATAATTGAAGAAAAACTTGTGTGTCAATTTTTACCCCTGAGGGCCTAAATGTTCATGTCTTTTTCATTCGACGTCCGATTTTTTAGCTTTATAGCTCATTAGAAAGCTCTTTAAGAGTTCTATGTGACACTCAACTATTTTTTTCAAGAAGAATGCATTGATTTCTAGATAAGAAAATTTGAGTTTGACCCATTGTTGGGACTAGAAAAGAAAGGGGGCATAAAAATTTGGGCCAATGGAGAGGGTGTATATATCAAAGTGCTTGATGATTGATTTAAGAATTGGTCTAAACATTGGATTTTTAGAGGTCTAGCAAGGGCTATCAAAGTCAATCAAAGCAAGGTAGCAAAGAACGTAAGGCTTGGGAAGTGCGACTTCTTGGGCATCAGAGCAATCAAAGAAGCTGACTCGAGGTTGGAGGAATACTCAACCCCCTCAGTCAATTATTAGCCTATGCTAATGTTTGGCATTATTGATTAAATTAGAACGATGATAGGAACGCAAGAAGTCCAAGAGACTTAATTTTCCAAGTCAAAGACTAAGATAAAAGTGTGACACAAAAACATAAAGGAAAGAATTTAAGTCGGACGGAACGAGAACTCAAGAGTACAACAGAAAGCCGACTCCTGACGTAAACATTGAGACAAGACAGGAATTTAAAGGAATTAAAAAAGAAACAAGAAATAAAGAACAAAGAGACATTGACAATCAGAGAGTGCCAGGAAGTAAATTCATGAACCTTAGATCAGGCGAGTATATAGGTAAGTCAGACCGATGAAGCCTTAGATCATCAGAAGCAAGCGTATGAACTACTGCATGTTCGTGGGCACAACAACTGAATAGTTACCCTTATGAGTTGGGCTCAGATACCAATGAATGAAAAATGGCCTTTATAAGGAGGGTTAAACATAGCATATTTGGAAAGACCCAAAGGACCCTATAAAACTCAATTAGAATATGTCCGAACCAACCTCTTAGGTGCTCGCATCTACAAGGATGGTTTGCGAAGATCAGTGGTACAATTGCACAATCCCGACCAACCCATTGGATTGGATCATCCAATAGTGAAATTTGAGAGAGATGCATACATAGACAAAGAAGGAACCATGTACATCATAAGTACACAACCTAATCATACCAACGAGTTTGGTGTAGTTCAATTAGATACGGAAGCGAGAACCCAAGGAAAAGAACCACTAGGAGACGAATCGAGGACACCTAGAGGGAAATGTGTACTAACAAGAGTATTAATCCGAGAATGGATCCCTCAGGACAATAGAAGCATAGAGTTGTTTGTGAACAAGGAGACAGATGAAGCATTTTGGAGGTACAAAATGGAACAACCTAGTGAGGTAGGCTCCAACATGATTTACGAATTCAAGGACCCATATACACATGGAAAAGTTGTATACCTAGATGATACTTCAGAACGAGTATTTGTAGTACCAGACCACACGAGAAATACCTACACATGGAGAGGTGAATTAGTCTTCCCTCCATCTTGACCAAATGCTAATACGAGCCATCCGGATGGTGGAACATCCTCAGCCCATGGTACTCAAAGAGACAAGAACAAAGAGAAACCAGAAGTAAGTTTCACTCATCCCATAGGGAGAGATAGACCAACCATGGATACTGATAGATTGGAAAGACAAAGGGAACCTAGAATACAAGGTGGTGGAGATGATTTTCCTCTACCCAGACCACGTGAACACCCAAGGTACTAGGACCCACTCAATTAGTAAAGTCAATGAAATACTACTTTGATAGGACATGAGATCCCTATGATCATGCTGCGAAATTCAAACAAGTGCTATGACTAGAGCAAGTAGAAGACATCTTCATGCAATAGAATGTTTTTGGACTAACGTTAAAGAAAATAGCTTTAACTTGGTTCCAACCATTACAACAAAGGAAATTTAGGGATATCCATCACTTGTTAGAGTCATTCATCACGAAATTCTATAAAAGTGAAATCGGGCATGATACCTCTTCGTTGATTCATAGCTTCAAACAGACCCCTCAAGAAACAGTTAGGCTGGTAGGACATAGGTTTAGACAATATGTTGAGAGATGTCTGATGCAAGAGTTACCCTCACAGGCCAAGCATGTATCATTAGCTCCTATGTATACTTGAAGGAACCCAGAATGTTAGAGCAATGTGTAAGAACTTGTATAGACATTGAGGACAACTTAGGAGACAAGTTGGAACTCTCAAAAGTCTACAAGGACTCAGATTGTTCATCTCTAGCATCCTCAAAACTATCTAACTCGATAAAAGACCTAGCAGAAAAAGTGGCCCAAAAACTAGGAGTTTCTAGTAAGCAGATGTCTAGGTTAATAACAAACAAGCGTTGTTACATATGTGGTGGTGATCATATGGCAAATGTGTGTCCCAATGCAACACAACCACAAGCCAACCCTAGTGGCCAATACTGTATGATTGAGAGATGATACATGAATCACACAGCCCGGGACTGCCCATACAACAAACAAGTAGTACGACAAAACTACCCGCAAGCATACCCCTAATCACATAGGTATCAAGGTCAATATAATGCTCAGAATCATTACTATAGGCTCCTCAAAACTATCCCTATCAGGCTCAACAGAGACCTCAACCTATTTTAACTCCGCAACCACCCCCACCAGCTAATGTCATCCCCGTCAAATACGATGCTACATAAAAAAACCTCAATAGGGATTTAGTGGCTTCTTCACCCCTGATCACAGAAAGTGACCTGAATTCTAACAGTTTTGACTCTACTCATGTAGATAGTCCACCCGCATATTACACAATCACCAAAACATGTGGAAACATATCAATATGATAGTCCACCATTGGAACCCACTTGGGAGTCCGATTATGCTAATGTGATGTATACGAACCCTAATCCACAACCCCAGTTAACAGAGAAAAGACCACAGGGCCCTACAGGACCATGCTTTCGGTGCCAGGGAGATCAGTTCATAAAGGATTGTCAACATCCTCAAATAGCAGGACAGTCATAATACTATCACAGACAAGGTTTTTGCATCGAGTGTGGTAAAGATCATGTTATAAAAGATTGTCCCAAGAACCCTGGTAATGCTTCAAAAGTGACACCCATCAATGTGATAGGTATTGTACATAATGCAGATGGATCTAACCCTACATACGTGCCTATCCAAGCTATAACAAGAGCCTAGGTGCTCTTACAAAACCAACAGCTTAATCGTGAAAAAATAGCTAGAAGTAGTGAAGTTGGAGAGCCTAGTAATAAAAAGACGAAATCTTGGAAGGATCCTAGAGAAAGAATTAAGAGAAAATGGAGTAAAAAGATAACTGAGTTGGAAGGAAGTTTAAAGGAATCCAAAGCCAAAATCCTAGAATTGAATTCTCAAAAATTGAGGGAGAATCTAGCTCAAAGATCAAGATCAAGGGTAGTGGAACCCATACCAGAAGATCTAGAAATGATGTTTCATGCATATCAGGCTAGATTAAAAGAAGGACCCTAGATAAGTGAAATGAGTAAGAAATATCCAAGAGTGGATCTAGAAATTGAGAGGACTAAACTTTGCATGAAGATGGGAGAATTAGCACAAACTATGTTCGAAGACTCTCGTTATCTTAATTGGAATCACATGGCAAAACCTAAATTACACTTTCAAGGACTATTGGAGAGGGTAGGATACTTGGTCAATAGCAACAAGAAAAAGAATCTGCATAGGAACCCAAATGAATTTGAGACACTGGAAAGGAATACACCATCCCTGTCTCAAGTAGCAAATACAGAGGTAGAAGACAACCTATCTTCCATACATAAGTACTCACACGAATTTTTAAGAGAAATCCAAGAAGAGAAGTGGAGAAAAGAACAAGGGACCCATCCTCCTATTCAAGAAATAGATGACTTGCAAGAGCAATTTCCCCAAGATATCCCCTCTATCTATGGTGATGTAGAGGAAGAACAACTGAGTGAACACATAGATTTTGAATCCAATTCTTTGCAAGAATTACCTCAGTTCACACGACCTTGGGAAGCCAAGTCGATTAGCATGAGAGCACCCATGATACTAGTAAGGAATGAAGAATCCGTAATCCATGGAAACATGGAAGTGATCAAGAATATCAAAGTCCAGTGCCATCTCACTCTAGAGGAGTTATTGAAGATTAAACCAGAATTGTGGAAGCACTTAGCAAATCAATTCCCCGAGCTAGCTACTACTCCCTTCCAGATAGGATCACACAAGAAGGTACCAGAGATACCTATAGAGAGAATCAGAGATGTAAGTGAGGGAGAGGAAGGTAACACTTATCTTCCAATAACCCATCATGGCTACACCACCAAAGCCATCTTAGATTCAGGAGCCAGAGTAGCCATAGCTACCACCGCTTTATGGAACGTTGGGATAAACCAACATTAAGACCTACCAAGATGAAGCTACAAAATGGTGACAGACATATAGAAAAAGCATTGGGCTTACTAGAAGGCATATCTCTCACCATTTGTGGTGTGGAGTTTGAACATACTTTTGCCATTTGTGATTTTAGGAAAAATCATGATTACGAGATGATTTTAGGATGCCCATTCATGCATCAGTTGCAAATTGTACAAGATTGGGGAACTAATTCCTTGTACTTGCAACATTTAGGAGTGACTACTAAAGTCAATCTTCAAGACTATTCCCATTAAGATGTACCCCCAATACAATGGAATACCATCCATAAAACACAAGAAGAAACAGAGTTGGTACACTCATTGGAGTCAGACCCCTCATGGTTGCACGAGGATACTCATCTATGGATGTGTAAAGTAGCAAAACAAGAGGAAGAACAGTTAGAATCCAGGACTTTAGGTTCAGAACGACGTCCACAAACCCTTCAAGACCCAGCTTATGCACCTATAGTATTTCCAGACGAGGAATTCGAGCCTCACGGTTGGGTAGAAATCTTAGCTACGATGGACATAGCGGTGAATGAAGAACAATGGACCCCTCATTTTGATGAGAACGGATACGAAATTTCCATTTTTATGATTGAACCTATTGAGAAAAACTTCATCCTAGAAGAATGCATGCAAGAAACCCAAGAACCGGATGAAAGTGATGACGAGGACCTAGAATCCATCATCATGGAACCCTTCTGTTCCACAAAAGATGAATATCTTTATTTTGTGGAAGCCAAAAACCCTAAAGAGGAAAAGGAAAATCAAATGGAACAACTTGATGCATCCATAAGAGATACAGAAAACAAACAAAAGAAGAGAAAGAAATCACCTCAGAGAGAAGAAGAAGAACCACCCATGGAAGTATCGGAGAGCTTCAACAGGTATGAAATAGAAGATATACGAATCATGGTGTGAATGCCTAAAAGAAAAGCTGATGTTGAGTATATGATAACCGATAGAAAACCAAAAAAATCATAGTCACCATAGAAGGAGAAGAAGAAAAATGTACATACATAGGGCATGATTTGACGAATGAAGAAGAAGACGAGTTAATTCCAGATGCAAAGCCTACGAAACAGAAACCATACACATACAATGATAACCACGCTGCTAAGATTAAAGAAGAAATAGATCGTTTGATAGAAGCAGGATTCATTTACCAAATTGTTTATGGGTATCCCCCATTGTGGTTGTGCCCAAGGAGAATGGAAAATTGCATGTGTGTATTGACCTTAAAAAAGTTAATGCTACCACGATTGGAGATAGTTATCCTCTTCCTATCACAAAACATTTATTGGAAAGAGTTGTCTGCAAGGAAGTTTATAGCTTTCTTGATGATTTCTCAAGCTATAATCAAGTAGCCATTGCTCCAAAAGATCAACACAAAATGGTTTTTGCCACAGAATGGGGCATATTTGCATTTAATGTGATGCCATTTGGGCTGACAAATGCAACTGCCACCTTTCAATGACTTATGTGTCATGTTTTTAAGTAATTCTTACGCAAGGTTTTGGAATTTTATGTCGATGATATATGTACTCATTCGAATACGAGGCATACTCATATCCCAGAACTAAGGCAAGTATTTGACACATGTCAAGAATATCAAGTTTGTATGAACCCAAAAAAGTGTGTTTTCATTGTCAGACAGGGCAAAATTCTAGGACACATTGTGTCAAAGAATGGAATGTCTACGGATGAAGAGCAAATGAAAGTAATTGCAAACCTACCTAGACCAAATAACATAAAAGAGGTACAGACATTTATGTGTCATTGTGGTTATTAGAGATGATTCATACACATGTATGCAATCATAGCCAAGTCTGTGTACTCTCTTTTAACCAAGTTCAAATGGAGAGAGGAGTGTGAGAATTCATTCAATGAACTGAAATGATGTTTGTGCTAAGCACCAATATTAACAACCCTAGATTGGAGCAAGCCATTCCATGTACATGTGGATGAATCCAACTATGCCATAGGATGTGTGTTGGCACAACCCACAAATGAAGGTAATCTATATCTCCCTATAGCATACGTGAGCAAATAGTTGAATGCAGCAGAAATAAATTACACCACTACGAAATGAGAGGGATTAGGAATAATCTATGTAGTAAAGAAATTCAGGCATTATTTGTTGACAAATAAGTTCAAATTCTTCACTGATCATCAAGCATTATTGTATTTAGTCAATAAGCCTTGTAATACAGCACGACTGATACATTGGTTTCTATTACTCATGGAGTTCAACTTTGAAGTAGTAGTCAGGAAAGGAAAAACCCATCTTAGAGCTAACCACCTCTCAAGATTAACCACAGGAGAAGCTCCTCAAGGAATAGCGGACGAATTACCTAATGCATATTTGTTTAACCTTGAGATAGTACCAGAATGGGCTAAGCCGATTGTCCCTATTCTCACTTATGGACCCAAGAATCCTAGGATAAGGATCAAAGAAGGAGAGATTACCAAGGCAAAAAGATATCAAATAATAGCAGGAAGTATATATAAATAGGATAAGCAAAAGGTACTTGCTTGTTGTGTAGATGAATCAGAACACGCAAATTGGTTGCAATTAGCACATGTAGGTGCATTAAAGCAACATCATTCAAAACATCATACATTGCAGACTCTGCATAGATTATGAGTATATTGGCCTTCCATCATGTCCCTCACACCGGAATGGAGTGAACCTTTAGTGACATGCTTGAGGACGAAAACATTCCTCAAGGAATGACCTTAACACAACAACACAGTCTAGAGCAGGAAGCCGAAGACTATTCACTTATTGGTGACAACCTATACAAACGAGGACGAGATGGATACCTAAGGCAATGTGTTCATGAGAGCGATTATTTGAGCGTACTAAAGACTGCACACCAATGTTTTGCAAGAGGTCATTTTTGGCTCCGATAGGATAATCAAATCCATACTCTTTGAAGGATTATGGTGACCCACTCTTCACATGGATGCACATACCTATGTTAAGAGATGTGATATGTGCCAAAGAACTCAATTTCCTACTCGTAGAGATGAAATGCCACTGAAACCCATGATGGGAGGACGTGCATTTTCTAAGTGAGGTATAGACTTTGACCCCATTAACCCCCCTGCAAAAGGTACTCATGCGAAATACATCATAGTTGCGATAGATTATCTTACCAAATGCGTAGAGGCTAAGGCCACAAAAAAGAATGATGCACACATGACTGCAAAATTCTGATTTGAAAATGTCTTTACAAGATATGGACTGTCTATAGAGTTAGTGAGTGACAGAGGAACTCACTTTCTAAACCAAGTCATTGTATATTTGTTACAAGATTTTATGGTGATTCACAAGAAATTTGCACCATATCATCCTCAGGCCAATGGTCAAGCCGAAAGCACTAACAAGATCCTTTGTAAAGTACTGACAAAACTCGTGAACAACAAACGTTCAGATTGGGACAAATAGTTACACCACGCTGTTTGGGCATATCGAGTGGCCTACAAGAACATGCTCAATGCAACTCCATTTCATATGGTTTTTGGTCAAAATGTTGTGCTCCCTTTGGACTTCTTAATACCCACTCTTAAGGTTGCACAAGAACATCAATAGATCGGCCATGAATTATCATCAAGAATAATGGACTTGGAATGATTAGGAGAAACCAGGTTGAAAGCAGCAACATGTATATATGCAACAAAGAAGCGACAGAAAGCCTATTTCGATGCACATGTGAAAGACAAAGGCTTAAAAGAAGGAGATTTATTCCTAGTATATGTGTTGGAACAACATGCACGGAAATTAGAAAAGTGAGGTTATGGACCTATGATCATTAACAGATTCTCGACAAGTGGAGCAATACAATTAGCCACCCTAGAAGGAGACATAATGCCTAATTACATTAGTGGCTATTGATTCAAGCTTTATCAAGAACCTCTTACTGAGGATATGCTTAGATGACTCACATTGGCGAAGAAGCATAAGGAGGAAGAAAAAAGAATATGCGCTGAAGCTCAGGCAAAATCTATAGAACACATTAAGTGCATGAAGCTAAGAAGATAAGGACTAGGGAGAGAATATTATAAACATCTGGAAACAACATCCCCATGCCCCATGGACATGTGTCAAGCGAAGTCAATTACTCATCCTAGCATAGTGGGCATGAGACCATTCATTACAGTCAGGCTAGAGCACGACAATCCTTACCATGAGCTCAGGCTTTAATTGATTCAGGTGCTGCGATTAGTGCGATTAGATGGTCCCACTATAAGGAATCAAGAATAGAAATGAGGCCAATTGAGGCATACCTCATAGGGCTAGGAGGCATGGAAACCTCTTGCATGGGTGAGCTGGACCTTCCTATCCTCATACACGACCTGACCATGACATCAAAACTACTAGTGTGCCATGACGATGACATGATAGAACCCCTAGTCCTTGGCCAAGATTGGCTATGCGATCACTTAGTGGACCTAAATCTTAGACAAGGCTCCTTGCAGATTGGAACCTTATATCAACAATGAGTGATATCGCTTGACTTCCCTAACAACACTCTGCCTAAGGTATGTAGCCCTAGACCATATTAACTGCATGTGAAGGAGGACTGGAAGATTTCGGCGAGATCCCTTGGCTAAGCATGCTCCTTCCAAAGTCAACCCATTAGAGCTTAGCGATCGATAGTTGCCAGACAAAAGAATGTCAACAGATTTTCCCCCAATCTTCGAGCAGCGGTCAAGTGGGTTACATTACCAGTCAGGTGGATTGCATTAGTGACCAAATGGACACTATAGCCTGCAATGCCCATCCTTCCACACTTACTGCAGACTGGTCTAGATTTATGGTACAAAATTTTGCACTTCCTAATGGGCAAGTTTTGCAAGTGTTGGACCTACCTTCTTTTCCAAAGCAGAGTGTCCATCCAACCTCTCAACCCCAACCACAAAGGAGTCACCCACAATTGAGGAACCCAAATCCAGGACCCTACCAAACAACACAAAGAAAGCAGTAGTATCAACACCACAAAGCAAGCAACATGAAACAAGTATGGGTGCCAAAAGGAGAGAAAGCACCAACAGATTTCAACAATGCAGACAATGACAAGACAAAGTTTCAGTAGAATTAGAGGCAATATTCAACATCTCCTCGACCTTCTTCAACTTCGACAAAACTTCAATAGATTTGGATCGCCAAGAAGTACCTAATGAAATGACCCACATCCATGCAGATATGGGTACCCAAACAATGTATTATAGCTCAACACTCAAGCCATGTAACATATAACCCTCAGAAATCCCCTCATCCATATACACCACAACATTCAATATCACCTTTTGTCCCTCAACAAAAGCATACCAACCACTCAACAACCCTTAGGAAATGGATACCGAAATGTATCCAGAAGCCCTCTCATGACCAATTATATAACATTAGCCCCACCCTAAATAACCAACTCCTTTGTAATAATTCACTCACAACTGAACTTTGTATAAACTCAACATCACTAACCCAACATCACTTGTAATAACCAGCAATGTATGCACTATCAAAAGCATGTAGGTGTCTTAAGACCTGTATTAGTTTTGCAAAAGTCATTGCATAAACCATCTCACAACACTTGGCTACATGGGTTACACATTGGTTAGGGAAAGGGATTGGGGTCTCACTTTATGGGATCATGATTAATTTCCATAATAATGTGCTAATCTTTTGTAGCAGATCTTCTCCACAATTATATCCATCATCATGCACACAGAAGGACTGTTTGAAGCTGGCCCCAGTGTATGTCTAGTCAATTTTGGCAAATTGCTGGCTGAGCCGCATCCTACATCACAACCACCAGAATTTCAAGGATTCTGAGGACCAATGTGGATTGATGACCCTCCTAGGGGATACACCAAAAACGTTCATCATAATTCTCATTGGTTTCAAGGTTTAGCAGGACCTTTGGCAGATGCAGGCTTCATTTTTTATGCCATGCTCACTTTTGACAGTGTTAAGTGGGGCAAGTATCAATTTTTCTCCAAAGAATTTGAAGTGCTCCAATATATAGAAGAGTTAAAGCACATTTGGGCTAGAGCAGGTTTCACGGAATACTTCAATGACCCATTACCCAAACCTAATTTTTATAGGTGCTACTACCTGGTGACCATGCTTACAACCTTCTATCTTTCAAAAGACCTCATTCAGGCAGCAATTAAGATCCACGGAACTCACACGCCAACACAGTGTGAAAGGCTTATTCCTGAGCTGATGAAGCGTGGTGATGTTGTGAAATGGGAAGACATTTCGGCCATTCAACCTGAAGTGTCTAAGCCATTACGTACATGTATGCAACATTTTGCATTCCCAGCTCAGGATCATTTCACTATGCCTCACAAGCGTATTTGGTTTGGATTATTTTTAGCATGTATTGGGCCCCAAACAATCGATCTTTCAAGTTGGATCATTGATCAATTATACTTAGCACAACAAAGATGGGAAAGAAAAAAAGTCATCCACAGATGTTGCATGCTCACTCGAATCATCTATATGTGTTTGGCATATGATTTGCCTATTGAACGCGCAATGACAAGTGAGGAATTGAAGGCATTCAAAGGAACCGCCAAGAAAGCCAAAAAATCTAGCAAGGGACACGTAGCCAAACGCATGCGCGAATCTATCCCATGTTTGCAAGTTCTAGAGTCTTCGTCACCTCAACCATCTCCAGAACAGTCACCTATGAAACCACCTGCACCTATACAACCCATACATATATGCTTGTCATGACCGGTTATCACAGAAGTTACTATTATCCCTCAAGCAACCATTGTTGAGGAACCCACCACTATAGCAAGAGAAATTCCCACCACCATCGATGCAAAAGCATTCACTTTCCCTATACCTAAATTGGAAGCAGAACCAACAAATACCACTTTTGATTTTGAAATGCATGATGCTTTCTCAAGTGAATTCCAAATTTCAGAAGGAAAATTTTTCTCACAGCAGTATGAATGTCTCAGTTACCCTACCACAACCCCGGATCAACCACATGAACAAGTACTCTCTAGCTCCGAAGAAGAGAGGATAGAAACTCACAATGAAGATGGTGATGATGAAGCTAGTCAGGATAGCCATGAGTCTCAAGAAGATGAACAGAATGATGAACAAGAACAGCAAACTAAGACACAAGGCGACACAAGTATGCATGAAGATGACACATTTGAGGTAGCTTCTTACACATTAGCAATCAAGAAACTATACCGCACCATGCAAGCAGTTTGGGCACATAGACAGCTCTTCGAAGAAGAAAGTCAAGAGATTTTAGAACAGGAACTTGCTATGGGAGGATTCGAAGAAGCTTACATTCAAGGTTTTAGAGAATTGGTTAAGTCAATAGGAACCAATGAAGCACTTCGCTATTTGCAGAGGAAACCACTACCAAAGTTTGACCCTCGACGAGTCCGTTTGCTATCAAAACCGGGTCAGTATACTCGCATACCAACGGATGCCCAATCCTCACACCAGGTCAGAGAACCATGACTCCTTCCAGAAAACCCTATTGAAGAAGCAACCATCGTGATTGATTCGCCACCTCACCCTTCTACTATAAATACAACTACTGTTGTCAAAGTACGCACTGCTACACCTACTCCTCTTTCACCTCCCACACCTCTAGTCTCTCCTATACACCGTACCTTTCCAAGAAAATCCACGTCTCTCAATGGTGCTATAGCAGAAGCCCTAGTTACCTCAACCCCACAAACTCTTCCCATAACCCTCCCACCTATCCTCCCTTCCCTAGCTGCCACCATTCCATCCAAACCATTTCTCACTCCATCCTTTCCTTATTTCCCCACTCCTCCCAGAACCTTATTCCCATTTCCCCATCCCATGACCTTCTCCCCCATCTCACCTCCCGCCCACTGCATTTCCCTTCTCCATCCCTCTCCACCAAGCAATACGAGAAACACGGCCTGTAGTTTATTCCTTAACCTTTGTAAATCTTGTATTCACACCAACTCAAGCACCCACGATCACTCCAATCTTCGCGGTCATTGCACTCGACACCACGTCCAGTGACATGGACATATCGTCACCCACTGTACCACCACTCACCTCATCCATTTCACCACCCCTTTCCCCTTTAGGCATGTCACATTTCTCCACGGTCACCACCGCATCCACTTTCCCATCCCTATTTCCCCTTCCCCTTGCATCAACCCCCACACCCACAACATCTTCACTAACTACACCGTTAATATTATCACTCACGATTGACATCGCATTCCGTCAAATGTTTTCGTGCATGACACAAGTTAGAGTTGAATTCGTATCTCTAGGCACCAACTACCAAACGCTACAACAAACAACCATAGAGTTACAGGAAATAAACTCATTATCAATCAAGAACGCCTCCCTTAACACACACTGTCAAGAGCTACATCAAGCCTACCATGCACTTGAACTAGAAAGTGAATAGAAGATAAAGAAAGCCACTACAGATCTTGAAAATTTGTTAAGGGCTCAAACCATTTGCAATGTGACACTCATTCGCAACATGGGACTACTAAGACACCACCTAGCAGCAACCAAAGAAGAGAATCAATGCTTGTAGGAACAAAATAGAGAAAACCTCGAAGCCACTTTAGATCAACGGGACGAACCTCAGCCCCAACCTCTTTAAATTTGTACCATCAGAGTCTATGAAGATATTATTGAAGACCATAGAAGAACTTGATCAGACCCACTCAGCACATGTGGAGGCTCAATTACACGCCATGGCTATGATAGGGGAATGCATTTTACAATCCCCTTACTTCGCTCACTTGGCCCCTCGTAGGTATATATCTAGCCATGAGCTTCAATATAAGCCATACTTCATGCTAATGGTAGAAAACCAATTGGCAATCGAAAAGGAGACAGGCAAGAAACCCTCACATGCAACTCAGTTTGAGCCTGATGACTTGCCACCGGTAGCACAGAGCAGAAAAAACTTTCAACCGACTTGGCGCCAGGAACTACTATAGCAATATCTAGAAATGATGAGCACATGGGTCAAGGCACCCCTGCATTTAAAGTATAATCCATGTTGGGGACCGATACCAAGATGCCACTCCTAGAAGGCCTTCACAATCAAAGTGCAGAATAATAAGTAGTGCCAAGATTGGCTTAATTACCCCTATTTCATGCCACCCCACGGCCCACCCATAGTAGGATACATGATGGCAACGATTCACCATTGGCTCCCCCGCTTATGCCGCATGAATGATGTTGCCGTGCATATGGCTCTCAAAGTATTTGGCATGATGCAAACTATTTTAAAAATCTTCCATCGCATCAAGGCACCACACGTTAACACCCCGAGATTCGAGCATGGTAATCAAGATTTAGCATATGATATAAGCACGACACCATCGCTCTAGGTGTGTTATGCCTAGCACTATCGAATCAAATATTTATCGGCATGCTATAAAATGACATTTGAAGAGATGTTTACTACCAATTTTTGGGAGTACCATTCTGAGGTGTTCATAAGTAGGCCCACACACCTACTCCAATTATTTGCCGATGAACAGCTGGTGTACTCCACACACTATCGACTTCCACCACCAGATGAGCCTCAACCCATAGATTGGGAAAAACTTGAAGTAGATCTTGCAAGAGGTATTTGCATTTCAGAGCACACCCTCGCTCATGGCCTCCTACAAAACTATATCCGATAGAACCTACAACAAGGTTCTGTCGAGGACGACAAAAGCAAGAGGGAGGGGGGTGTTGGCTGTAGCTAGAGACACATACGACGAGCAAGTATGTGAAGGCACATTACAATGAAGTAGTGGGGATCCAAGCAGATTATTTTTTCAAGGAAATATGTTTTATAATAATTTTCCAAAACTCCCAATAGTGATTTTCATGATTCTTGTATTATATGTAACATAGAACAACCAGCTTTGTAATTAGTAGCTCCATTGTGTGCAAGTCGAGGAGTCCTCACGCTTGAGGATCTTAGGTAGAATGAGCCTACCAATTTTGGCTATTTTTAGACTTCACTTAGACCTTCAAATAGTACCTAGAACCTATTTTTTAACTAGGCCGGTCACTAGATGTGAAACGAGTCAAAACTGGTCAAAAAACTATAAAGAGAGCTAGAGAGCTCATTTTTGAGGTTGGCTAGTGTGAGCTTAGAGCTATTTTGAGTTTCTAGTTGAGATCTTGAGTAATAAATTCTATTTTTCCTATCTTCCATTGTGTCTTGCTTGTCTCTTACATGTGTGTGTATGTGTATGTGCATCTCTATGCTTCTCACCTTCACTCTCACTATATCTCGCGTTCACGATCTTCATATCACTACTATCTCTTTCGCGGATTGACATTAAGGAGGTGGATCTTCTTAACGTGGTACCTACCATTGTGCTAGAGCAACAACAAGGGCACAAGAAAAGATATAGAGAGTAAAGGGAAAGCAAAACTGGATATACATTCAGTCATTCACTATCTTCCTAAATTAAATCTAGATTTATTCTGTGTTGTACATAAGCAGTATAATGAGGACCCTGATTTTGCATTATTCTCTCTAATGACTCTTTCAAAGCACATGGGTTTTTCCTCACTACCCTTTAATGCATATAGGATTTTTCTTCTTGAGAGAACTACAACATTCAGGTTTTTTGGCCATGTCCCAGGGCTCAATGCTTCTAGAGCTGGATATTTCCTTTGTTATTCAAGCTATGTAATGGCGATAGAGGTGTCAGATGTACAAAGTATTGCTAGCTATAGGAGAAAGGAGTTCCTTAGATACAGAGGAGATTTGCCAAAGTTAAGCTCATTCTTAAGATTGAAAGAAGAATAAATATTTCATTTAAAAAATTCATGTGTTTCAGAAACTTTATATACATCCATATGTAAATATATCATTTAAAAAATTCATGAGTTTCAGAAACTTTATATACATCCATATGTATTTCTTGCCAAAAGAATTGTAAAAGATATTCTAAATATTATAGCTTCAAACTGGAATGAAATCTCATTCTCTTTTGTAAATCTATGTCCTCAAAAACATCTAGTGATAATCCTCATTGACATGATCTGTATAGATTATCTGGTGATGATATCTAGAATGTGCTCCTTTGTAATTGTCTTCTATAGAACCAATCAAAAAGCTCTTTGAAAGCATTACTTTTTGTGACTCCTCATCCTTTTATTGTGCATCTCCGGAAGCTTGTTCTTGCCTGATAATGAGATTTTTCCATGCCTTTGGTGTTCCATGTGGCAAGTGTTTCCTTTTTTTCTAAGGATGGACCATGTAGAAGAAGAATATGCTATAAAACCATAAAGCTAGATATCATGAGATGTTTATTTCAAAAAACACCAAGTATATTGGTGGAGTAAATTTCTTTGAAACTCACCAAGTAGTAAGTTATGTCTTTGACACTCCATGCTTGTGAGATGGTTTCTATAAGCTCTATGATTGTGCTTCTGAATTCAATCACACAGGTATCTGATGTAACTTGTTGCCTCATGATCTTCAAAACTTTATCTAGTCTAGCCCAAACCTCCATTCTTTTTTTGCTATGTCTGGATTGCTTTTTACATTTTTCATAAACTTGAAAAATTGTTTCCAACAATTCCACATTGCATTTAGTTGTTTTCCATCAGTGTTGCTGAAGAATCTTCTTGCTTTTGCACCTCCCATTGACACATCCTGTAATACGTCACCTGTATTTTGTGAAAGCTTTGGATCTTTTTGTAGATGAACATCACCATCATGAAATCCCATTTCAAAAAGCAGAGAGATTCAAAGTTTTGCATGCATACATCTACAAGAGATGTAGGCTTGATGGAATATGCATAATCCAAGTGAAGACGGACCAATTTGTCAATGATTCTTAACTCTACATGCAACATACATATGTGTACATTGATCAATTCTATTGGACGTATGGGATCCCAAATCATGGTAGAAGATGACTAATTATGAAGATTTACATTTTGTCTCTAAGGAGCTTCCTTAGCCTCACTTCTAGCAATCCATCCTCTTGTACCAGGACTTTGCATGCTATACAAACAAGGGTTCTTACAATTTGCACCCCCTCTTATACCAAACATGCATTTTAGAGCCTTTAAGTCTCCACTCACATTCTACTCAATTAAGCTTCCGCATTGGTTCACATTCAACAATGCTCTTGAGTGATGCCTTTGGATAACATTTGGAGTGTCTGTCTATAAGAATAACCACTTTAGTGTTTTATGATTCTCCGATGGAACTTGAGCACACCCAACCCATCATAACTCCATTTTTTATTTTACTTTGAGGGATGGAGTATCCAATTTTCTAGGGCTATAGTCCAGAGCTCTATTCATTAGTTCAATACATATTCTCTCCACCTTTTGATGTTTTTAATTTCAGCTTCATCAAGTTTTATTACAAATTTCAAAAGGCCATAGCATTCATGTTCTTTTATATTATAGAATTGAACCATGTATGTCTGAAGTCTTATTATATCTATCCATATATTGTTAAACGAATTGTAAGTTAAATGTAAAGTTTGTTTTCCTACCTCATAAGGCATGTTACCATGAATGTGTTTATAATCACCATTTATAGATGTGATACTCTTATTCAAGTAGAGCCGATACTTTCCTACATGATGAGGTCTAGGAAATCCAAAGAATTTTACTTTCTCAAATAAACAAATATTGGAGTTAGACGTCTCCGGAAGCACGCGAACAACACAAGGAAGAAGAAGAAGCTTGGAGCACAAACACATAATACTGAATGTATTACTAGAGAATGTACAAAGATAAGTAGCCCATTAGGGCAATAGGCGTATATACAAGCCGAGGGAAAAAACCTCCTAAAGAGGGAAAAAAGTGCCCCAGCGGTCCTAGTGTGTTCACACACATCACTACCTAAATATATCAACAAATCCCCCTTGGGAGTGATGCGGTGAACAAGGAGCTGGCACTCATGTATAAGGAAGTTCCAAGCTATGTGGAAATCACTCCACAAAAGGAAGTAAGCCCAAAGCTTTGCGGAAAGCTTCAAACTTCTCCCTAGGCAGAGCCTTCGTGAAAAGGTCTGCAATGTTCTCCTGCGTGGGCACATATGCCAAGCTGATCTCCCCAGCAGAGAACCTCTCCCTGACATGGTGATAATGCACCTCAATGTGCTTAGAGCGAGCATGGAACATAGGGTTCCTCGCAATTGCCAATGGGCTCTGACTGTTAGTGAAGATGGTGGTGGCAGAAGACTGGCCAACACCCAAATCAGCCATAAGGCATTTGAGCCACACACACTCAATAGTCGTTGTGAAAGCTTCCCTATACTCAGCCTCACAACTGGAAGTGGCCACACTAGGCTGCTTCTTGCTCAACCAAGATATACATGAGCTACCAAGCATGAAGCAAAAACCACTGGTGGACACACGAGTGTCATAGCAACTAGACCAATCTGAGTCAAAAAAAGCATGCAAATCTGGCGGTAGTGATCCCCCCTTGGGATAAAACAACCCAAGTAGCTAAGTACCACTCAAGTAGCGAAAGATGCACTTAACCGCCTTCCAATGCGTGACTCCTGGGAAATGCATAAACCTGCTCATCTGTGAGACAGCAAACTGAATATCTCGCCGAGTAATGCATAAGTAAATCAAGCATCCAACAGACTGCTGATAGAGAACAACATCAAATGCATCTCCACCATCATGAAGACTCAATCGTAAACCTGTCTCCATAGGAGTGGCAATAGGCTTACAGTCATCAAGGCCAAAACACTGCAATAATGTGTCAATATTTTTCATTTGACAAAAAGCCATTCCACCATCAACTTGCATAAATTGAATGCCCAAATAGTGATGCAAATGCCCCAAATCATACATCTCAAATGAGGCATGCAAATCAGGCTTGAAATCAGCAATATGCTTCTCAATAGGACCAGTGAGCAGCACGTCGTCAACATAGACAACAATGATCAGAAGCACATCATTAGCACGCTTAACATATAAGGTGCTTTCAGTTGGACGGTTCTCAAAACCATGTGCAACTAGATAGGCATGTATCTTCTCATACCAAGCACGTGGTGCTTGCTTTAAACCATATAATGCCTTCTTTAACTTGCACACCTGGTTTTCATGCCCTTTCTGCACAAAGCCACGGGGCTGAAAAACATACACTTCTTCATGCAAGTCACCATTCAGAAATGTTGTTTTAATGTCCAACTGATGTACATTCCAACCATGATGGGCTGCAAGTGCACAAATACTCCGAAAAGTAGTCATACGACATGTAGGTGCAAAGGTCTCAGCAAAATCAATGCCTCTTTCCTTCGCATAACCCTTTGCAACAAGCCTAGCCTTATACCTGTCAACTGTACCATCAGGTTTACGCTTCAACTTGTATACCCACTTAGTGCCAATGGCCTTCTTGCCAGGAGGCAAGTCACATAAAGACCATGTACCATTCTTCATTATAACATCATATTCAGATTGCATAGTAGCCATCCAATTTTCTGAATTCTGTGCTTCATCAAAAGAAACAGGCTTATTCTCATCACAGAGACTAGATGCAACCATAGCGTAGCAGTCTGATGCAAAGGAGGCACTATGAGAGCCTGAACGAGTACGATATGACAAAGGTGCATTTAATTTTTTGTCACGCAAAGTCTGCACCAGCCATTTTGGCATAGTTTTTGCCTACTCAATATCAGCTCTCTCATCAACAAGTGCATCATGTAAATCTGCATCAGAAATGGAATGATCTGCATCATCATATGAAACCTGCAAAGGCTGAGAATTTGGCTCATTAGGAACAACACTAGACTGTCCACCTGTAAAAAGAGGCAACAAAGTATCATACATGTCTTTGGAGCTAAAAAATGTCTCCTTAGTACATGAAAGCAATGGTTGAATAGCATCTTCCACAAAGACAACATCACGGCTAACGAGAATGCATTTATTCTGTGGATGATACAGATGATAGCCTTTACTTTCAGAATTGCACCCAGCAAAAATACATTTTACTACCTTATCATCCAATTTTCTGCGATGTTGTTCAGGCACTAGTTGTTGGTGTAGACCAATCACCAATTGAAGATTTGAAGGACAAAGGATGGAGATGAGATCAAATTTTGAAGCAAAGAAAATGGAGACATTTGATCTGTACACATATGTACATTAGTGAAGACATAGATCACTTAGAGTTTTGAATAGTCATAAACTTATACATATTTGCCTATAAATATATTTGAAAAATGTCGAGGCAATGGGAGAGACAATAGGAGATCATGAGAATAGTGTATTGAGAAGTTGAGAATGTCATTAGACATATGTGAAGTGAGTTGAATTCTCCATCCTCACTCAGTTGTAAAATTCTGAGAAATAGAAGGAAAAATTGCGCCCCATGTTTCTGTGTTTTCTCCCTGTATGATAGATCTTTTGTGAATTCCTTTTGGAGATATCTAAGTCCATAGTTAATCAATCTATGGCTAGAGTTTGAGAGTCTAATTGTGATCAGGCTAAGAGAATTGTATGTAGGAACATTTACATGTGAGAAAGTACTCACTGGTTCCTGAAACAGGCGCAAATTTTGATCTTAATGATTTGATCATTCCTCACTCCACAGTTTAAAGTTTTGTGCAAGTAAGCACTTAATCTTTAATTTGGAAGGTAAGCTACTCGTGGCTAAAAGCATTTGCTTAAACAGGTTCTATACTGAGAGAATTTAAATTAAGAAGTTAGGGGTGTCCAAATCGACTTCTCAGAAGTATAGATTTAGACATAGCTGACTTGGTAAGTAGATTTCTCAAGATCTACTGAACCTTTTGAAGTAATTTGACTTGGAGAAGGTGCATAATCTTTAGGCGACACCTTGTGCAAAGTTTCATAAAAAACTTTACACATTTACTCAATCAATGAGCAATATCTATGTAGCAGACTTTCTGAGGAATTTCCTTCTTCACAATTTAGTCAAGAAATTGATATTTGGTCATTGATCTTTTAAATTGGTGAAGTTTTTGACTTACTCTTGATATAGAGGTGTTCTAAATTCAAGAGTAGGTTGTTCTTTTGGAGATTAACACTCTCCATCAGTGGTATCAGAGCAGGAAACATCAAAATCAAGGAAAGGAGGATCCCGACTGCTGCAGATTCAAGAAATTCAACAACTAAAGAACTAAAAGGTGAAAGCTTGAAGGCAAAGCTTGAGGAGGAGACCATACGACATCAAGAAAGACAAAAGGACTCTAATTTGAAGCAAAGGTACATATATTATTAATAAAGCTTGAAGATTTCAATACACAGGTGGACACAAGATGGGAGATTCTCTACAGATAGAGAAATTGGATAGGGAAAATTATCCTGCATGGTCAATGAGGATGGAAGCTCCTCTTATGAGCAAAGATTTAATAGCTTACATCACAGGAGAAGAAGAGAAGCCACAGTTCAGAGATCCTAGTGTTCCAACTAGGGAAGAGTTAGCAGATTTGAAAAATTGGATGAAGAAAGATGCTCAAGCTAGGAGCATTATCTATATGGCAGTTAATGATTACTTGTTACCTCATATTCGAGGTCTTGAAAGTGCAACTGATATTTGGAATGCTTTGGAGGAGCATTTCCAGAATACTACTAAGTCAAGGAAGGCATCCTTATGGGCAGAGTTTACCACCTTTAAGAAGAAGGCTTCTCAATCCATTTCAGACTATGTGACAAGAATGAAAGATATTGCAGATGCTTTAGGAGTTGTTGATGAAGACATTGAGGAGGATAAATTGGTAAGCCAAATTCTTACAGGTTTAAGAGGTGATGACAAATGGAAGCCATTCATTTTGTCTACAGAGTTATCACTTGATCATTTCACTCCTGATTTAAATCAGTTGTTAGGCCATATGCTAACATTTGAGCAGGATGTTAAAGGAGATGGTGACAAGAGTGCAGGTCATGCAATGTACTCAAAGGACAAGAAGAAGAATAGCAAAGGAAAGCAACAAGCAAATGAAGATGAAGGAACAACTAGTCAAGCCAACTTCCTAAGAGGAAGAGGAGGTGGCAAAGGTAGAGGAAGAGGCACAAACAACAAAGATGGAGGCAAAGCTTGTTGGATTTGTGGTAAGACAAATCACTTAGCTAATGACTGTTGGCACAATACTCAGAGTAATAATGGATATAGTCAAAACTATAATGCAAGAGGAAGAGGTGGCAGAAATCAAAGAGGTAATTTCAGAGGCAGAGGTAGTAGGGGTTATTTTGGAAGAAATGCAGGTAGAGGTTTCCAAAGTCAACAATATAACAACACCTACTACAATTATGCTTCAGATCAAAAGGAAGTTTCAACATTGATAATGAATGCAACTTGTGAAAGGCAGAGTGAAGATCAAAGAGTCTTCTATATTGACTCAGGGTGTAGCAATCACCTGAGTGGTAATATAGCCTTGATGACTGATTTGGAGAATAAGGTATCTAATCATGTTGTTCAAACAGGTGACAACACAAAGCACAATGTGAAGTCAATTGGATCAGTGAAGGCCAAGGATGGTAGCACCTTATTGAGTAAGGTCTTGTATGTTCCTACAATTCCTAAGAATTTGATAAGTGTAGGACAAATTGTGGAAAAAGGTTATGAAGTAAGGTTTACTAATGAAGGAGTGTTTGTGGAAGATCCTAGCAATGGGTATAAACAAATTGTTTCAGGGAAGAAAGAAGGAAGATTGTTCACATTGAAGATTCAAGGTAATGTTGGTCATGCCTTGTTCACCTATGGAGGACATAAGATCTCTGAGTTAGATCTTTGGCACAAGAGACTTGGACATTTCAATGAAAGAGGTATTAAAGACATGATTAACAATGGTTGAGTGCTTGGTTTGCCTAATGTTGCAGGTCAACATATGACATACAGATGTGAGGCATGTCAATTAGGTAAGGCTCATAAGCATTCCTATTCCAAGCATGGTTTTATGTAATCAGAGAAGCTTGAGTTGGTACATACAGATGTGTGGGGACCATCAAAGGATTTCAGTATAAATGGGTCAAGGTATTATGTGATTTATGTTGATGATGCTACTAGATGGATCACTATTTATGTGATCAAAGATAAGTCAGAAGTGTTTAATACATTTAAACACTATCATGCATATGCAGAAAGAATTACAGGTCATAAGATGAAGAGATTAAGGTCAGATGGAGGGGGAGAGTATTTCTCTAATGAATTCAGTAATTACTTGTGGGATGCAGGTATAAAAAGGGAAGTTACTTGCAGGTACTCTCCTCAACAAAATGGTGTAGCAGAAAGGAGAAATAGAACTCTTGTTGAGTTTGCAAGGTCCATGATGAAGGAGAAAAATTGCCCTAATTATTTGTGGGTTGAGGCTGTAAATACAGCTACTTATTTGGTCAATAGGTTACCATGTAAAGCTATGCAGGGAATGACACCTTATGAGGCATGGTGGGGTAAGAGACCTACACTAGACCATTGCAAAGTATTTGGATGTTTGGCCTATGCATATGTGCCATCACAATTAAGGCACAAATTGGAACCTAAAGCTGAAAAATATGTGTTTATTGGTTATGATGATAAGCAGATGGGATATAGGTTGTGGAATCCATCCACAAAACATTTTCTTGTATCAAAAGATGTTACATTTGATGAGCAAGGTACTTGGTATGCAGGTACTATCAATATTAATACAAATGATGAAGAAATTGTGAGCCAAAGGAAAGGTAAGTCAAAGGTTCAGATATTTGATGAGCAAGAGAATAATGAAGTGCAGGTTGAAGTGGAAGAAACACCAAGATTTGATCCTGAATATGAAGAACCAGAAACCTCAAGAAGTGGAGAACTTAGGAGGTCTACAAGGAACAAATGGCAACCTACAAGGTATAGCTATGATACTTCATTTTTGGCTACCAAAGATTATGCTTACATGATTAAAGCAGATGAAGACCCTTCTACATATGAAGAGGCAAAAGGTAAAGAAAATTGGGAGAAAGCTATGCAGGAAGAATATGATGCATTGATGGAGAATCAAACATGGGATTTGGTTCCAAAGCCAAATAGTCAGAAGATCATTGGATGTAAGTGGGTTTATAAGACAAAAAGATTTGCAGATGGAAGTGTGTCTAGGTACAAAGCTAGACTTGTTGTCAAAGGGTTTGCTCAGACATATGGTGTTGATTATGATGAGACTTATAGTCTTGTGGCAAAGATGACAACTATCAGAACACTTATAGCTATTGCTGCATGTAAAGGTTGGAAGTTATGTCAACTTGATGTAAAAAATGCTTTTTTGAATGGTTATATTTCAGATGATGTGTTCATGGAGCAACCTCAAGGGTTCAGAGATAAAAGGTATCTAGATCATGTGTGCAAGCTCAAGAGAGCTTTGTATGGCTTGAAGCAGGCCCCAAGGGCATGTAATTATAGACTTGTAAAGTTCTTGAAAGAACTTGGATTTCAGGTGTCTAAAGCAGATAGTAGCTTGCTTATCAAAGCAAGTGATAATGGTTTCATATACATGTGCATATATGTTGATGATATAATCCTTACAGGTACAGATGAGGAAGGAATACAAAGACTAAAGAAACAAATGGAAAAGGAGTTCAAAATAAGTGACTTGGGAGACTTGTCATACTTCTTGGGCATGGAGATTACATATACTCAACATGGAGTATTTGTGACCCAAGAAAGGTATTTAAAGAACTTGTTAATCAAGTTTAAAATGAATGATTGCAGGGTAGCACCTACACCAATGGAGGTGAATCACAAATTGAGTAAATTTGGAGGTGAAGAATTCAAGGACTTGAGACAATATCAGAGTTTGGTTGGTAGTCTTATCTATGCTACTTTAACTAGACCTGATTTATCATATGCAGTAGGGGTTTTGTCTCAATTCATGCATTGTCCTAGGAAAGAGCATTGGATTGCAGGTCAAAGAGTGTTGAGGTACATTAAGGGTACACTCAAAGAAGGTTTGTATTATGGTTTTACATCAGATACAAATATCAAGATCTATAGTGATGCAGATTGGGCAGGTAATCCAGATGATAGAAGGTCAACCTATGGATACATGTGTTATGTGGGAGATAAGTTAATCTCCTGGTGCTCAAAGAAGCAACATACAGTTGCTTTGTCATCTACAGAAGCAGAATACAAAGGCATGGTTGAAGCTGCAAAAGAAGTGATTTGGCTTAAAACTCTCATGAAGAGTTTTGATACTATACAGAGCATACCTATCATTTATGGTGATAACATGAGTTCATTATATCTAGCTACTAATCCTGTGTTTCATGCTAGGACTAAACACATTGAGATACAGTATCACTTTCTAAGAGAGAAGGTGATGGATAAGGAGATTGAAGTCATACATACTTCAACAAAAGATCAGATAGCTGATATGCTTACAAAGAGCTTGGATGGATCAAAGCTACAGAGGTTTAAAGACATGGCAGGCATAAAGAAGACAAGAGAAACTTCAATTGATGATTGAGGGGGAGCTGTTGGTGCAGACCAATCACCAATTGAAGATTTGAAGGACAAAGGATGGAGATGAGATCAAATTTTGAAGCAAAGAAAATGGAGACATTCACAGGATGAATGATCTGTACACATATGTACATTAGTGAAGACATAGATCACTTAGAGTTTTGAATAGTCATAAACTTGTACATATTTGCCTATAAATATATTTGAAAAATGTCGGGGCAATGGGAGAGACAATAGGAGATCATGAGAATAGTGTATTGAGAAGTTGAGAATGTCATTAGACATATGTGAAGTGAGTTGAATTCTCCATCCTCACTCAGTTGTAAAATTCTGAGAAATAGAAGGAAAAATTGCGCCCGATGTTTCTGTGTTTTCTCCCTATGTGATAGATCTTTTGTGAATTCCTTTTGGAGATATCTAATTCCATAGTTAATCAATCTATGTCTAGAGTTTGAGAGTCTAATTGTGATCAGGCTAAGAGAATTGTATGTAGGAACATTTACATGTGAGAAAGTACTCACTGGTTCCTGAAACAGGCGCAAATTTCGATCTTAATGATTTGATCATTCCTCACTCCACAGTTTAAAGTTTTGTGCAAGTAAGCACTTAAGTTGGAAGGTAAGCTACTCGTGGCTAAAAGCATTTGCTTAAACGGGTTCTATACTGAGAGAATTTAAATTAAGAAGTTAGGGGTGTCGAAATCGACTTCTCAGAAGTACAGATTTAGACATAGCTGACTTGGTAAGTAGATTTCTCAAGATCTACTGAACCTTTTTAAGTAATTTGACTTGGAGAAGGTGCGCAATCTTTAGGCGACACCTTGTGCAAAGTTTCATAAAAAACTTTACACATTTACTCAGTCAATGAGCAATATCTATGCAGCAGACTTTCTGAGGAATTTCCTTCTTCACAATTTAGTCAAGAAATTGATATTTGGTCATTGATCTTTTAAATTGGTGAAGTTTTTGACTTACTCTTGATATAGAGGTGTTCTAAATTCAAGAGTAGGTTGTTCTTTTGGAGATTAACACTCTCCATCACTAGTGCATATGCCAAACAACCAAAAACATGCAGATGAGCAACAAATGGCTTGCAGTCATGCCAAGCCTCATATGGAGTGATAGACTAGAGTGCTTTAGTGGGACACCTGTTCAGTACATATGCTGCACACATGACATCCTCAAGCCAGAAACTCTGAGGTAAAGCCTGACTCTTGACCATACACCTCGCCATCTCCATGAGAGACCTGTTCTTTCGTTCAGCAACTCCATTCTGTTGAGGTTATATGGCACTGTACACTGGTGTTTTATCCCACGTTCAGCCAGAAATGAATTAAAATCAGAAGACATATATTCCCCCCCTAGATCAGAACGGAGGATGCCCATTTTACACGCTGATAGATTTTCAGCCAAAACCAAAAACTGTTTGAAGCACATGAACACTTCCGACTTTGCTTTGAGTGGATATACCCATGCATGCCTAGAAAAATCATCAATGAAAGTCACGAAGTAAATGTAATTTCCAAAAGTTTAGAGAAAAAGCCTCATATCATCTAAAGCTAGTGTCTATCTTAAGGAACCCCAAACCATAGAACAATGCATAAGAATGTGGATTGATATTGAGGATAATTTGGGTGATGAGTTAGAACTTTCTAAAATCTATAAGGATTCAAATTGTTCTACTAGCTTCATGTCCAAACCCACGACCTCAATAGATGAATTATCTGAACAAGTGGCTTGAAAGTTAGGAGTACCCAATAGACAAGCCCCTAGAATGGGTTTCTCTGAAGCATTGCTACACTTGTAAAGGAGATCACATGGAAAATATGCCCCTTGTTAACTCAAAACTTGGGAAATGTGAATGCCCAATAGTGCACTATTGAGAGAAAGTATGAAAATCACACAACCCAGGATTGCCCCTATAACAAACAAGCCCCTAGGCAAAACTACCAATAGTCTTACTAGTAGCAAGGTAGATACCAAAATCTGTACCAACAAGTTACACAACCCTATTATAGGCCACAACAGTAATACCATCCTTAGTGTTAGGCACAACATGCTTTAATAAATTTGTGAGTGAAATGAATGATCAACCATTCTCCTTCCACATAGAGAAATTTTGCTTCTAGAACAAAAGGATTATGTAGATCCGATTGAAGCATGTTGATAACTTGAGTACATTGTTGGAAATCCGGCATATAAATAGGTAGCTTGAAGTACTTTTGGATTCTTGCCTTTGTCAATACATCCACAGTTGATGGGAGTTCATGTAAGACTTTAAAGTCCTTGGACATTACAGGGAGCTGATGGTGACTGCTCATCATCTTTATGTTCACAAGAATATATGCTGACCAGTAGGTTATTCTTCTTGAAACTACTGGATGGCTGATCTGCTTCTGTGTTGTGTTGACTTGTTGAGTCATTCAATCCTTCCGTACCATTGTAGACGAGTATTACATGGATGTGATGTTTGGACAGTCGACATCCATGTGGGTTTTCTTCTTATAGTCTAGATAGGTAGAGAAGTAATGTCCTCACTCTCTTTCTTATGCTCATGACTCAAGGGTAAGGTGGTCACACAATCATGCAACACTTCCCTATTTGCAAGCAATTCTAGGTTGAGGCCTTCTTGTGATACATTCTTTATTGATTCATTTTTTCTTTTCCTCTTTTAAGTTCTCTTCTTTATGTTTGACAACATCATGTATTTGAGACGACCTTTCTTCCAGCAAACTAAAGATTTCTTTATGCCCTTTTTTACCCGATATGTATCCTTGTGCAAAATGTATGCTCACTTCATTCTCCATAATCTAGTCTTGCCCTAGGATCAGATTTTGGATCAGGTCTTCGTCTTTGCATACCAAAACGTTTTGCTCCATAGTGGAATTTCCTAAGTGAAGGGATATTGGGGCTTCTCTGACATTCTATAACTTGACCTCCAATTCCTATCATACATGCTTTAGTGGGACTTATGGTGGTTTGTAGATGAGTGGTTAATGACACTTGTATACAGCATAGAGCCACTCCTAAGTCAACCAGAGCATCCACTAGTTGATACTCCACGTTTCGGATTCCTAGGCTTAAGTAGGGTTGGGAGATGCTATAGCTTATATTACTTATATTATTGAATTGGTAGTTGGCCATGGGTATAGGTTCCTCTCCCTGTAGATATCATTCATCCCTTTGCCGTATCCACTCTTTTCATCTCTCGATACACTCTAGGGCTTCTTGGTGTGCTTCTTCTCTAATCCTTTCTTCTTCCTTCCTTCGATTATGTGCTTCTACGAGTCTGCTTACATCTAGTCTGCTAATTGATCCATATATTGTTTCACTCTACATCCGCTTATGTAGTTGGGAAGTACATCTCCATCCAATGTGGCTAGATTTACTTCTCCACTTGTTGAGATTCAATTTATCAACAATGGCCCATATCCGCGTTGCTTCAGTTTCTTGGCATGTTGTTTCAATGTATATACTAGGACCAAATCTCCTTCCTTCAAGCCTTTTTCTTTGATGTGTGCATCATAATATGCTTTCTGCCTCTATTTAGCAGCATAAAGTCATGCAACTGCTTGTAGTTTTGTTTCGTGTAGTTTCTCAATTTGATCTAATTGCTTGGATAGTTTATGGATTGTCCACTCATAGTGTTGTGCTACACATAGAGTAGGTAGTAAAAAATCAATTGGTAAGATCACATTCTGTCAGTGTACTAAGCTAAAGGGAGTAGTTCCAATGGTCGTCTTGTAAGCCACTCAGAAGGCCCAAATCACATGATGCAATTGTTTGCCTAATCTGACCTCCCGTTGTTGACTATCTTTGTCAATACGATACATAACACTTTATTGGAACTCTTTGCCTAACCATTAGCTTGAGGGTAATAGGGGATCGATTTTTTATGAATTACTAGAAATTCATTCATCAAAGATTCTATTACTTCATTGATGAAGTGTGTTCCCCTATTGCTCACTATCTCTATCGGTAATCCAAAGTGAGTAAAGGCGTTCCCAAAGAGAAACTTTTTTGTAGTTTGCGCATCATTCTTTCTTGTTGTGTTTGCTTCTAGCCATTTTGTTAGATAGTCCATTGCCACTATTATATACTCCGCATATGATCCTTTGGCTAGAGGATTAATAGGTCCTATGAAATCAATGCCCCATTTTGAGAAGGCTCTCGCACAAATCATGGGTCTTAGAGGCATTTCATCTCTCCTAATAGGATACTTGGCTGTTTGGCACACCTCCCAACTCCATACATAAGTGTCCGCATCCATATGTAGAGTTGGCCACCACAAGCCTGCAAAGAGAATCATTTTTACAGTTTTCTCGATCAAAAAATGTCCTCCTATAGCGCCTACATGTGCCATCTCTAATATAGGTAAGTATTCTCCTTCGTGGACGCATAGCTGTAGCTGATTGTCTTTTCCTCTTTTGAATAATTGCTTTCCCACTATAGTATAGTCCTTGCTCATTTCTTTTAGGGATTGCTTTCTTGCTAGACTTACTCCTTCCTCATGTTCGCATGTTTTCAAGAACTTAACCAATGCCCTACTCTAGTTTGGTGCTATTGTAGAGAATTGTAGTAATGTATGGTCCGCTAGAGTATTTTCTTGGCATTCTTGACAACTGTTAATGTACTCATGTACATCTTTTGGCATATCTGGCTAGTACACTCCCAATCTTTTTAATTCTCTTAGTGTTCCATGGGATCCTTTATGCATTCTCCATTGACTTACATTAGATTGCTCGATTAAGTTCTTCTATTTAGCTTCTTCTACACACCGTAACAATATGCCGTTTGGTTCTTTATAGTATACACTTCCCACTACAATGTGTAAATTACACAATTCAGAAATCCTTTGTTGTCATCTTTGTTGATTCTATGATGTGGTCCATGTGTGAGTATAGGAATCAACGTTCCTGCCCATTTTGGGCATACTTCTAGATTGATTAAGTATGTATCTGGTAGGTCATCTGCCACTCCGTTGGGTGGTTCTCCACGTGTTAACCTAGACAGATGATCAACTCTCACGTGAGTATTTCCTTTTTTTGACCACTACTTCAAAATCAAACTCCATCAGCAACAGAAACCATCTCACTAGCCTTCCCATACTATAGGGTTTATTAACAAGGTACAATAAAGCTTGATGGTTGATAAAGAACTTGAACTTGTTAGCTAGAAGCTAGTGTCTAAATTTCTTGACTATGTACGCCATTCCTAAACCTTCTCATTCGGTGGTGGTGTAATTCCTTTCTACTTGGTTGAGTTGTCTACTCGCATATGCGATAGGGTGGTCTAATTTTCTTGCATCGCTTGGTTGAGCTAGAATGCATCCTATTGCATAATTAGATGCATCTACATGGATATGGAAAGGTTTATTCCAATTGGGTATCTTCAATATAGGTGTTGTACTTAATCATCATTTCAATTCAGTAAATGATTTTTCGCACTCATCCGTCCAAGTGATCTAAGTTAATAATCCATATAGTGGCATAGCGATTATGGCATACATGTGGATAAATCTACAATAATATCTACAATGAACCATAAAGGCTTGTACTTCCTTTGCATTTTTTAGTCTAGGTAACTCTAGGATTACCTTAATCTTATCCTCGTCCGTGGAAATTCCATTTTTAGATACAATGTGTCCTAGGATCTTTCCTTGCCTCACCATAAAGAAACATTTTTCAAGATTCAGACACACTCGACATTGCTGACATTTCTCAAATCCTTCGTAATTCTGGAATGTGTTCGCTTCTCCGGCCTAAATAGGTGCATAGATCATCTACCTAGACTTCCATAATCTTCCTTGGGAATTCCTTAAACACATGAAACATCAATGGTTGGAAAGTAGCAGGGGCATTTGTGAGCCCGATCACTCTAAAAGCATAAACTCCCCATTCAGTTGCAAAAGCTATCTTGTGTTGATCCTCAATAGTGATAGCTACTTGGTTATACCCGGAGAATCCATCTAGGAAGCTATGCACTTCCTTGCCTGCAACTCTTTCCAAGAGATGGTCAGTGATTGGTAATGGGTAGCTATCACAAATAGTGGCTACCACTAATGGCAACACCCATTTTGTGTGCTCTATCTCATAAATGAATCTGGCTGCTAACAATTCATCTATCTCCTCCTTAATTTTTGCCAAATACACATCATTATAGGTGCAAGGGCATTGTTTTGATGGTCTCACATCAAGTGTCATTGGGATTCTATGGGAGAAAATGGATGGATCTACACCCTTGAGGTCCTTATAGGTCCATGCAAATACATCCCAATATTCTCAGATTAGAGCTATCAGTTCTTCTTCCTCCTCTGATGACACATCCTTTCCAATATATGTACATCTCTCATCTCCTTCTTCCATGGTTGATTACTGATTGATTTGATGCTCTACCTACCACAAATCACTCTCCAATCAATTACTGATTGATTTGATGCTCTACCTACCACAAATCACGAATTTGTGGGTCCTCTTTCCCTTTTTGATCAAGTGGACTCAACCACTTAAGATTCTTTCACTTTTACATTAAGTAAAGTCTTCAAAAGTTACAAGAGGTAGTTCACAAGTGAACTTTACATTGTCTTCATTTTAAGGCTTCTTCTATGACTTTGTGGGACTCAATCGAATACTTAGTCTTGTCATAGACTTGCTCCAACAGCTCCCCCTCAAGCCAAGTATGCTTGAGGTCTTCAATCTTCCAAGATTACTTGTAAACCAATCATAGTCTTGAATTTGCAAAGCTTTGTACCATCCAATGCTTTGGTTAGAATATCTGCACATTGTTGATGAGTGGACACATATGATATTTGAACCTCTTTGCTTAGAACCTTCTCTCTTACATAGTGATAATGAACTTCAATATGTTTAGTCCTTGCATGAAAAATAGGATTAGCAACTAAGTGAATAGAACTCATATTGTCACCATAAATAGTTGGAGTTCCAAACTCCAATCCAAGATCTTTGAATAATGTCTTCATCCACAAAGATTCTTGTGTAGCTATGTCAAGACCTCTATATTCAGCTTCAGTAGAAGAGAGAGCAACTGTGGGTTGCTTCTTGCATGACCATGAAATAAGCTTTGAACCTGCAAAGGTAAGATAACCTGAAGTGCTCCTTCTATCTTCTTTGGAGCCAGCCCAATCTGCATCAGAAAATAGCTTCAACCCTAAATCAGATACATAAGGATAATAAAGTCCTTCATTTATGGTTTCTTTGAGATATTTGAGTATCCTCTTAGCAACATCCATGTGTGCTCTCCTTGGTGTGTGCATGAATTGACTTAGCACACTCACACTGTAACATATATCTACTCTTGTCAATGTGACATAGTTGAGACTACCCACTAGACTTTGATATGATGTGATGTCCTCTATGAGTTCACCTTAATGTGAGCTCAATTTGTGATTGACCTCCATTGGAGTACTTGCAATCTTACAATCTTGCATCTTGAATTTTGCCAACATGTCCTTAATGTCCTTTCTTTGAGTGAGAAACAAACCATGATCTTTGTAGACAACTTCCAAACCTAGGAAGTAGGTAAGTGAACCCAAATATTTTATCTTGAACTCTTCTCTCATCTGATCTTTGATCTTCTTCATGCCATCTACATCATTTTTTGTCAATATAATATCATCTACATATACACATACGTAGATAATCTCATAATTACTCTTTTTAATAAAGAGTGAAGGATCTGCCTTGCTTGGTTGAAAGCCTTTGTCCTGCAAGAATGAAACAAGTCTGAAATTCCAAGCTCTTGGGGCTTGCTTGAGACCATACAATGCTTTGTTAATTTTACACACATAATGAGGATAAACGTGATTCTCAAAACCAGATGGTTGTGCCATATATACCTCTTCTGTTATCCAACCATTCAAGAATGCATTCTTTACATCTAATTGAAGTATCTTCCAATTCTTGGAAGAGGCAATACTAAGAAAAACGCTAATAGTAGGTATCTCTGCCACAGGAGAGAAGGTCTCCTAATAATCAATTCCCTGAGTTTGTGCAAAGCCTTTTGCTACAAGCCTTGCCTTATACCTGTTAATGGAACCATCAGAATTCTTCTTGACTTTATAGACCCATCTTGAGCCTATTACCTTCATGGATGAAGTCTTGGGCACCAAATCCCAAGTATTGTTTTCCTCAAGTGCTTTAATCTCTTCCTTCATTGCATGCTTCCATTCTGTTTTTGCTTTGGCCTCTTCAAATGATTATGGCTCTTCTTAGTTTATGTCCTGTGCAATGTAGATAGAATGCTTAGTTACTAATGAGGTTTCAAACCCATACCTTTTTGGTTTTTTCTTTTCCCTCTTAGATCTTCTTAGGCCATGATGTGACGATTCTGCCTCATGTCCAAGTTCCTGCAATTTTTCTTTACCTTTAGACTTCCATGCTTTGATCTTTTCCATCTGAGCTTCTTCATCATCCTCCGAGGTGTCTTGTTCTTCAATCTTTGGTTGTTCTCTACCAAGCTTTGGAAAATCTTCTTCAAGATCATATGGTAAGTTGACCTTCCTGCATGAATCTTCATACCATGAATTGTTTTCATCAAAAACTACATCTCTGCTTACCATGAATCCTTTGTTAGTAGGGTTGTATAACTTGTATCCCTTTTGATTGTTGTCATATCCAATAAATACACACCTTTCTGCCTTTGGATCCATCTTGCCCCTAACCTGTGAAGGAACATAAGCAAAAGAAATACACCCAAAAATTTTACACTGATCTAAGCTTGGTCTTCTTCCATTCCAAGCCTCATATGGAGTCATCCCATCAAGGGATTTTGAAGGCAACCTGTTAATCAAGTAAGTGGCTGTAGATATAGCCTCAGTCCATAGATAATTAGGTAAATGCTTTTCATTTAACATGGACCTTGCAGCTTCAACAATTGTCCTATTCCTCCTTTCTGCCACTCCATTTTGCTCAGGAGTATACCTTCTAGTTACCTCTCTTTTGATTCCTCTTTCTTGAAGAAAAGAATCAAACTCATGGGAGAAGTATTCTCCCCCTCCATCTGACCTTAGCCTTTTTAGTGATTTACCTGTTTGATTCTCCACAAGAGCCAAATATCTTTTGAAACATGAAAAAACTTCATCTTTGTGTTTCATAAAGAATAGGATAGTCCATCTGCTGCAATCATCAATAAAGGAGACATAATACCTTGATCCAGATATTGAAGCTTCCTTGCTAAGTCCCCATACATGTGTATGAACCAACTGCAAGAGATCTCCATGCATATAACCTTTCTTCATGAATGGTAACCTATGAGACTTTCCAAATTGACATGCACTACACTTATAAATCATATGTTCTTTTGACAAATTAGGGAGTCCAAGTACACTTTGGTCCCTAGAAATTTGCTTTAATGACCTTTCACCAATATGTGCTAACCTTTTGTGCCATAATTCCAATTCTGTGAGTGTCTGACTACCATAATTAAAGAGAGCAATGTTTCTAGTGTCTTGTAATTCAAATGTGAACAATCTACCTATCTTTTCATCTTTTGCAATTCTTATGAATCCTTGACTTGGATCTTCAACAAATGCTCCTCTTTTTGTGAACCTGACTTGCAAACCTTTCTCTACTATCTGTCCAACACTTATCAAATTCTTTGTAATGGTAGGGACATAGAGTACCTTACTAAGTAGGTTGATGTTTCCATTAGGTGCTTTGACATTGCCTATTTTCTCCACAAGATGTCTTGTATCATCTCTTCTTTGTACCTCATGCTTATTCCTTGGATCTTCTAAATCTGATAGGAGTGCCACATTTCCTGCCACATGATTTGAACAACCTGAATCTATGTAGAAAACATGCTCATCAGATTTACCTTGTGGCATAGCCATGTTCATGATCAATAATGAATCCTCTTTGTTTGAGTCTTCTATGTAGTTATTGAAGTCTTGCCTTCCTTTGTAGCCTCCTTGCTAATTTGAATGATTTTAGTTGTTGTAGTTACCATGATAATTGTTGAACCTTCCTCTTGAGTAGCCATAACTTCCTCTATTGTATCCTCTGCCTCTTTGATTCTTGGAATTCCTAAAGCAATTTTCAGTTGTATGATTAGTTAATCCACAAATAGAACATGAGTTGGATTCTTGGGATCTCCCCCTACCTTGTCTACCTCCTCTTCCTCTACCTCTACCATGTCTTCCTCTACCTGCATAGTTAGCTTGATATGTACCTGGTTCATCATCCACTTTCTTGGCCTTTCCTTTGTTATCTTTGGACTTTCTTTTATCAATGTATAACGCTGAAGATTGATTACCTTTACAACTTTCTCCATTTTTAATAAGCTTTTCCTCTTGAGTAAGTAGTTGTCCAATGAGTGTATTGAAATCAGGTACATGCATGTCCATGTACAAATCCATAGCTGTGGTGAATGCTTCCCACTTGTCATCTGCCTTCAAGCCATTGATGACCTACCTTACAATTTTCTCTTCATCTATTACCTCTCCAAGGATTCCCAACTGATCTGCTATGTCCTTGAGCTTTGTGACAAAATCAATCACATTTTGTTTGGGAGCTTTCTTGAGAGTTGTGAAATCTAGCCATAGTTCATGCTTCCTAGCTTTGGTACTTGAAGAGAAGAAGGTGTCAAGTGCATCCCACACTTCCTGAGATGTCTTACAACTTCTAATGTGAGGCAACAAAAAATCTGAGATAGAGTTGAGGGGATAAGACCTTGCAAGTGCATCCTTGGAGCACCATGTGCTCAATCTTTCTTTCTCTTCTTGTGTTGGTTGACTTTTGTTCCTGAAACTTGGCATAACTTCATCTCCAGCCACATAGCCATATAAACTTCTACCTTGGAGATAAGCTTCCATTCTCAATGACCAAGCTGAGTAGTTACCTCTGTCCAATTTGTCAATTGATGAAGGAAATCCATATGCCATCCTTGCTCTGATACCACTGTGAAGAGATGGATAGGTATGTGCTTGAAGATGAAGAGGTGTTGCAAAATCCTTGATCTACACCAGCCAAATAAACTCCAATAGTATATGGTGGGCCCTTTCAGCTTGCCAATGGATGTATTAGACACCCTATGTACCTTGGAAAATCACTCTCAAAAACATAGATTAAAACAGATAAGTTGGAGTTAGCTCAGAGGTGAAGAACTTGCTATTTTGGTTCATACACATGTCCAGTGTTTTGCATAATTCTCTGAGCATAGCAGCAATTATCTTAATTCCTCTTGGGGAAGTCTATTAACTTAAAAAGCTAACTTTCAAGAGTAATCTCATAAAAAATAACGAACCATACAGTGAGAATGATGTTTAACAACTGATGATATCATCCCGATTTTCATGGGCTGCTATAGTAATGAGACCAGTGAGCAGAAAATAGGACATAACTCAAGATTTAAGAATTCAATGATTATGAAAATTTGTATACTTATACTAGACAGTATGCTGAATCAAACAAGCTTTAAATCATTGAATTGGGGTAAGTACACACTGAGAAACAACTCGAACAAGATGAGTAAAAAAGTCGGGTACCTGACACAGAAGTGAAAATGAACAGACAGGGTTGACCTCAACTGAAAATAACTGAATATTGCAACTCTCAAATGAAATGAAAATTGGTGAGCATATAGTAGACTTACAGAGCTAGGTGTAACAAGTTAAATCACTAAAAATGATGCACCAAGCTTAGAGAAACCATCTCTACAATCTAACTGAGAAAACTGAGAGATATGGCAATGAGTAGTACACTTCACAAGAACATGGAAATATGAACTCAAATGATCATGAAAATCAAAGTATATTGATTGTACAATACAATGGACGTACTGATACATATGTGTGCATTGTAATCACACCTTGATATGGCATAAAGATCAGCTCTTCAAGGTCTTCACATAGGTCTCTCTAACCACGACTAAAACTGCCATCTATTTATAGTTGAGTTTGGGAGGCTAACTTCCCTCAATCACTCTCCAATCAATTACTGATTGATTTGATTCTCTACCTACCACAAATCATGACTTTGTGGCTCCTCTTTCCCTTTTTGATCAAGTGGACTCAACCACTTAAGATCCTTTCACTTTTACATTAAGTAAAGTCTTCAAAAGTTACAAGAGGTAGTTCACAAGTGAACTTTACATTGTCTTCATTTTAAGGCTTCTTCTATGACTTTGTGGGACTCAAGCCAATACTTAGCTTGTCATAGACTTGCTCCAAGAGCTTCAAGGGATTTTCGTAGGAATTCAAAGAAGAAAAATTGTGCCCATAATTTGAAAATTTTTGGGGACTCCTCTATTGTGCTTCTTTACTCTGCAACAACAGGATTTACAAAAGTGGACAAATAGTTTACAAATTGAGGCTCGTAGATTGCTTGGTGGAGAGGGAAGGATAAACAAGACATAGTTGGGCGGGGAGGTAACACTGGTGAGAAGGTCATTGGAGGTGGAAATGGGAACATAGGCCTTGCAGGGATGGAAAATGAAGGAAAGGATGGAGTGAGGAATAGGTTGGGTGGAATGGTGGTAGCTATAGGGGGGAGGTTAGGTGGAATGGTTGATCCTCGTAAAGCCCCCGCCTCTCGGAAGTGATGAGATGAGCATGTGTACGCATGAGACCATAGGTGTCGGGAAAGACACTAATCCGATACAACACTGATACTCAGAATCGTTGTGCATACAAATCTCAATGATACAATAGAAATGAAACTGGAGTCCTCCAATAAATGTGAATCATACAGTGAAGCTCGCTACAGAGCAGGTCGATAATATGGAAATCCGCTACAGTGCAGAACAGGTGAATACAAATATAAGCCGCCGCTACAGTGCGGATCGACTGAATAAAGGATAGGCCTCTCGCTACCGTGCGAAAAGGCGCCTAGGATCTTCGGCTTCAGACTTCGCGGATGGGTCTTCTCTTCCAAACTTCGGTCTTCTCTTTTCTTCAAGTATCTTCAGCAAATGACTTTCTTCACTTCATAAATCGCAATAGCCTCCAATCACGCAATAACCTGGAGAATAGATGCACCAAGAAGATCCACGAGATGTATTCTATACTTTGGGTCTTCAGTAACTTTTCTCTTCACTTCATATAAACTCTGAAATCATCAATCTGGAACCGCCTAGACCTGGACAATAGATGCACGAGATGTATTCTATAATTTGAGTCTTCAGTAACTTTTCTCTTCACTTCATATAAACTCTGAAATCATAAATCTGGAACTGCCTATAACTGGAAAGAAGTTCCACAATCAAGATCCATGGGGGTGGGGTAACATGTTAGTACATTTAGATCTCATGAAAAAACACACATTAAGCTTAATTATAATGACATACACACATAAATATATGAAAAAATCATATTCATAGTAAAAAAAAATACCCCTTCTCTTCCGTCCTTATTTCTCTTTTAACCCCTTTCTTCTTTCCTCATTATTACCCTCCTTCTCAAGCTTTGTCATGATCAAAATTTATGGTACTCCATATGTATGCCATGGGTTTTATAACCTTCTAAAATATTGTTTCTCCTTTTTCCAAATTACCATAAGATGATAATGACGAACACAAATTCAATTAGGCCTTCAAAAAGTGCTAGCTTCTAACTAAATCGTTTTGATTAACTTGGCATGTAGTTGAGCACAATTTCATTTAATTTAACCCTTTACATTTTGCATCATTTATATATATCATTCCCAACCATTAAATCCCACTTCTTAGTCATAGTTTAGCCATCCTTAGTATTTCAATGCGAATTTGTCACATAATTATGTTAGCCTTTTGTTCTAAACATCGATCTCTGTGATTGTCCCAACCTCAAACATTCTTTGGCACTGCCCTTTGGGTATTGATCTCTCTCTTTGAATTCTACAGCATAGCATCCATCGCTATTTATATGAGCATATTTATCTACCGCTCGATCTGCTACTAAGCGTAGTCTCTCTCTCTCTCTAAGTATCCTCTGCCGCCTCTAGGTTTTTCTCCTCCACGTACCTCCGCCACTCTTCGATTCTATGACCGCTTGAAACCTATCTCTGAGGATGCGCGTGACAGCCAACCTCTCCTCTCTCTCTGTACGCATTGGAGCTCCTCACAACTCACACAAACAGCCGCCAGATTGCTCTCCTGCAAATCTCTTTCTCTAGATAATCCTCCGCCAAATTCTGCGGGTATAGGATATGAAGCCGCCTCCATCCCTTCCTTCGGGGTTACCTACAACCACGAGTGCGTGACTCTCTCTCCCGTGTTTTCCGTGCGTGCAGCCCGACCGTGCCGCCTCTCTCCCTCTCTCTTCCACATGCGAGCGATACGCGTCTGTGTCTGCGTCAATGAATCTCCTTCGGATTCCACTACAACGCCATCATCAGAAAACCTCTTTGTCTGTTGGTGCGCATATCTCTCCCTGCGTAATCTCTCTCTCTCTCTCTCTATGACAGTTTCTCTCTTTCATCCATACGTGGACAGTGACCTCTATGCCTGTAAGTCAACAACAAACTCTCTCTCTCTCAAGTTGTGCAGCGCCGATAGAGCTCCAACACCTCTCTCTCATCCTATCTGTGTGCACGCATCTGGCGCCTCCTAGCCAACTCTCTCCACTACCGTCTGACACACACAGAGCAACGCACCGTCCTCTCCAATCACATGATGAACACATCACCAGTGTCGCCAACTTGTCAATCATCAAATTATCCATGTGCAATAGCCGAATTCCATCCGCAGTTTCCATGGCCTCCCATCTCTCTGTATGCTGACTCGGTCGAGTGCATCAAATCTGTCTCTCTCTCTTGCGCTACGTTTGTGCATCTGCAGTCATCTTCGGAAATCTATCTCTACCCGTTACACTCTACAGCACGTAGAGGCTTCAGGCAACCACCGATTATGGCTCTCTCTCTCTCTCGGCATAATATGACAACCAATCATCATCAAACTCACTATCACTCATGGCATGTAATGGAGAGCATGAACAAAAATCTGAATGAAATAAGAGAAGATAAGGAGCATACCTGCACGAAGGTTCCACAAGGAGGACCACGGGGAGGAAGAAATGAGTTTAGGCACCTATTTATAGGCCTCCCCACCCTTGGACTTTCCTCTAGAAACTTCCAACCTCCTTAACCAACTTTCCAATTTCAGACGACCATGCATGTTGACTTACTATTTTTGGGAAATACCACCTCTTATTTCTATTTTTTTATTTTTCTCCTTTTTTTATTTTAGTTTTGGTTTCACACTGTATATACAAATTAATTATTTTTGGGAGTTTGACCTAGGGTAAACGCCAATTCGAAGGGTCAGACCTATGGTTTTTGGTCGGGAAAATGAGGGTTTTGATCACAATTAACTCAAACACATTAATCCAAGGGTTTATTTACAACTTGGACCTAAACTCCAAGGGTTTCCATGGGTTCAAGTTCATTTTTCATGGGGTAAACTCGTGTTTCCAGTCAATTTTGAAGGGTCAAACCTAAGGTTTTCATGGGTCTAATGTCAATTATTTACATGCACGGTTCTAATGTACATCTCTAACATGATTTGACATCGCACAGGCAATCATATCGGCCAAATCATGCATAAAATATACCCCTCCTTAGATCAAAACATCACACAAATCTCATAAAATCTATGAACTTTGAAAAAGAACAATGCACACTCCCTGCGGGATTTCATCCTGACATTTGCCCCCGCTAAACCTGCACATCGTCCCGATGGGCCAACCTGCAAGATCCAACAGAAGCATATGAGTGTTCTTTTGAAAAATCTTTTTACTTTTTATTTTTTTCTTTTAAAAAAAATCAAAGATGACTTCATGCACTCCATGCAGCTTTATAAAGATTAGTACGAATTTTAGAAAGTTAGGTAGATTCAAGTTTCACAAACATCATATTATGTTTCTGCATCTGCAATTTGACAAGTAATCACATGAATAAACCGTTGGCTTTCTAGATCTCCTGTTCGTTCAACTGGCTCAGATCCAACTGCTCATTCTAAGTACTAGCATATACTTATGTTTCTACTAGCTCTGTTTGTAGAATATACCTCGATTCCTACTATTTATCTCCTACTTTCCAACTCTCCATTAGATCTCTTTCCTTTTCCTTTTTCTTTTTCATTTTATTTTTCTTTTTCTCTTCATCTCAGCTCAGCATTTCTTTTTATCTTTCATTTTCACAAATCGGCTTATGTCGAAATCGAGTGCGACTCATGGACTTGTCCGCCCGGCCAAGTTTATCCCACCTGTCTGTCGACCCGACATAGCGCACGATATACACAATGTCAGCCCTACATGAAATCGATGTCAGCTCGTGGCTCTGACCACCCGGCCATAGTGATTCCACCCGCCTACCGACGCATGCAGGCACATGACAACAAATAGGTCAGGCCTACAATGAAACTAGCTACGGCTCGTGGCCTTGATCACCCAACGAAGATGGTTCCACCCGCCTACTAGCCCATCGCAGCACACTAACAACATACACACACATATACAGCTGGCACGAGTATGAATGTTTTTCTATAACTCATGATCCATATGGAGGTAAGATCTGGTAGGAAGCAAAAAGTAGGACCCAAAGAATCCCAGTCACTAAGCATTCAAATCAATCAGTATATACATGCATTCAATCTAAGCATGCCATCACATCCCCAAGCTTTCACTCTCAAAATCTCTAGTCTGCTAATTGATTTCATTCATATCATTCCTAGTCGCTCATGCTTCATGCAAACCCATAATAGATATTTGTTATCTTCATTCTACATGATTGTCATAAATTCATACATGTCTTTATCACACACATAAATGCAATGCATATGCTCTATCAGAAACAAAATAGATTTCAAATTGCAAACATTTCACTTGATCATTTTGCTTCATCTTCATCATTGATCGATCTAACTTCTCTTCAACTTCATGATCTATCATTCTTCATCAATATCAGCATCAGTGTCATCAACATCCTTCAGTGTCATCAGTATCCTCCAGTGTCATCAGTATCCTCCAGTGTCATCAGTATCCTCCAGTGTCCTTAGCATCATCAAAGCATCATCAGTATCCTCCAGTGTCATCAGTATCCTCCAGCATCATCAGTATCCTCCAAAATCATCATCATCATAATCATCATCAACCATCATCATCAATCATTTTCAACATCAATCATTATCTTTCATCATCATCAATCATCTTCATTCAGTAATCATCAATCATCATCAACATCAATCATTATGAATCACTTATCAGTCATGGACAACTATCACCATCATCATCATCACCAATCATCATCGTGCATTATCATCAATCTTTATCACTCAATAGCTCCTGATCATTCTCATGCATTTTTATTATGATTCTACTTCAATCATCATTCAAGGTTTGCAAATATATCTTGAAATGTTAGGTTTCTACTTCTTCTATTCTTCTTCAAACTCTTAGAAGTCTTTGAAGTTGTCTTTGCACTCCCCTCGATTTGCTTGATAATATCATCAAGAAATTGTTTCTCTACTTCATTCACTTCTTTATCAGATTTTATATCTTCTCGCGTTTTTTCCTTACTCTTTTTTAGTTCAATTTTTTTTATCAAGGTTTAATTGGGATTGTAATTTTGCAACTTTCTCTTGATCAAAAAGATTTTCATTAGTCAACAATTTTGAATCGAACGAGACATATACATCTTGATCTTTCTTTGATTTCTCTTGAATTTCTCCATCTGACTCTCCTTTATGATCTATTTCTATTTGCTCTTTTAATATCTGCTCAATTTTTTGTTTTTCAACTTTAATCTGTCTACTTTTGGTTTCTTCAATAGATTTCTCTTGACTCTCAGTAGATAGTAGGATCTTTTGTTCATCAGATTTACTATTCTCAAGTCTTTTTGGTTTCCACACTCTTTGAATTGATTTCGATCTAGTTTTAGTCTCTTCAAAATATTCTCTCATTCCACCTTTTCCTACATTCAAATGTAAAGGTAATTCATCTTGATATTTACAAATTTTTCCTTCATGCTCACTTACAAGTCTATGTCTGCATGCATTCTCATATGCTATGCAGTCCCAGAACATATGTCCAAACTGATCGCACCAAAAGCAACGTATAGGTCTCTTCTCAACCTGACTTGATTTCCTAGGTATCACTCTAGGCGTGGGTCTTCTAAGACCTAAGGACTGTTTGTGTGCAGATATGCCTTGGACTTTTACCTCATGCTCATTATCACTCTTCAATACTTGTAGGTGGTCATTAACTTGGTTTATCAACAGGTCAACCTTATTTCTCAATTTAGAAATCTCAGAATCCATTTCATTTTTTAGGTCTTTTATACTTATGCCTATTAGCTGAATAGTATCAGATATTGCATTTATAGTTTGCATAAAGTTCATAACAATACCAAACTTTGATTTTATAGATTCATTCGTGTTAAATTCTATTTCCTTAATTCGCTCTTCATATCTCCTAAATATTCCTCAATCATTTTGCTCATTTTAGTTTTCCTCTTCTTACGGTCTAAGCTGAGAAGTGGATTCTTAATCTATGTCTCAATGGAAAAGTGCACACTCGTATGATCAAAACTGATGCAAAAGGTGGATGATCAAAGTCAGGCAGTAAAACAATATTTCTGTTTCTGTGTGTGGATCAATGAAAATATTCAAATAACCTGAAATGCTAGTACCTGGAATGTCTCTGTCCGATACCGAGGTTCTTGTCTATCTTCTTAAGGAGTGGGTGACGCGTCGAGGATCACTGGGCAACCACCTCGCTTCACGTCGGGTTCAGTTGTCGGGAAGAAGGAGGTCGGCCAGGAAGCCGGCGCTGGGGTTGGATCAGGCCCCTTATTGGTGTACCGTTCCTGCTGTCCTGCGAGCGGCATCTGCGCACCGGACGCCTCGCCTAAACTCTCTGGAGCATGTGCGATCCTCGTAGGGCCCCCGCCTCTCGGAAGTGATGAGATGAGTGTGTGTACGAGTGAGACCGTAGGTGTTGGGAAAGAGACTAATTCGATACAACACTGATTCTCGGAATTGTTGTGCGTACAAATCTCAATGATACAATAGAAATGAAACTGGAGTCCTCCAATAAATCTGAATCATACAGTGAAGCCCGCTACAGTGTTGGTCGATAATATGGAAATCCGCTACAGTGCGGAATAGGTGAATACAAATATAAGCCGTCGCTACAGTGCGGATCGTCTGAATAAAGGATAGGCCTCTCGCTACAGTGCGAAAGGGTGCCCTGGATCTTCGGCTTCAGACTTCGCAGATGGGTCTTCTCTTCCAAACTTGGGTCTTCTATTTTCTTCAAGTATCTTCAGCAAATGATTTTGTTCACTTCATAAATCGCAATAGCCTCCAATCACACAATGACCTGGAGAATAGATGCACCAAGAAGATCCACGAGATGTATTCTATACTTTGGATCTTCAGTAACTTTTCTCTTCACTTCATATAAACTCTGAAATCATCAATCTGGAACCGCCTAGACCTGGAGAATAGATGCACCAAGAAGATGCACGAGATGTATTCTATACTTTGGGTCTTCAGTAACTTTTCTCTTCACTTCATATAAACTCTGAAATCATCAATCTGGAACCGCCTAGACCTCGACAGAAGTTCCACAATCAAGATCCACAGGGCTGGGGTAACATGTTAGTACATTTAGATCTCATGAGAAAACACACATTAAGCTTAATTATTATGACATACACACATAAACATATGAAAAAATCATATTCATAGTAAAAAAAAATACCCCTTCTCTTCCCTCCTTATTTCTCTTTTAAATCCTCTCTTCTTTCCTCTTTATCACCCTCCTGCTCAAGCTTTGTCATGATCAAACTTTATAGTACTCCATATGTATGCCATGGGTTTTATAACCTTCTAAAATATTGTTTCTCCTTTTTCCAAATTACCATAAGATGATAATGACGAACACAAATTCAATTAGGCCTTCAAAAAGTGCTAGCTTCTAGCTAAATCGTTTTGATTAACTTGGCATGTAGTTGAGCACAATTTCATTTAATTTAACCCTTTACATTTTGCATCATTTATATATATCTTTCCCAACCATTAAATCCCACTTCTTAGTCATCGTTTAGCCATCCTTAGTATTTCAATGCGAATTTGTCACATAATTATGTTAGCCTTTTGTTCTAAGCATCGATCTCTGTGATTGTCCCAACCTCAAACATTCTTTGGCACCGCCCTTTGGGTTTTGATCTCTCTCTCTAAATTCTACAGCATAGCATCCATCGTTATTTATATGAGCATATTTATCTGCCGCTCAATCTGCTACTAAGCGTAGTCTCTCTCTCTCTCTCTAAGTATCCTCTGCCGCCTCCAGGTTTTTCTCCTCCACGTACCTCCGCCACTCTTCGATTCTATGACCGCCTGAAACCTATCTCTGAGGATGCGCATGACAACCAACCTCTCCTCTCTCTCTGTACGCATTGGAGCTCACAACTCACGCAAACAGTCGCCAGATTGCTCTCCTGCAAATCTCTTTCTCTGGATAATCCTCCGCCAAATTCTGCGGGTATAGGATCTGAAGCCGCCTCCATCCCTTCCTTCGAGGCTACCTATAGCCACGAGTCCGTGACTCTCTCTCTCGTTTTTTCTGCGAGCGTAGCCCGACCGCGCCGCCTCTCTCCCTCTCTCTTCCACATGCAAGCGATAGGCGTCCGTGTCTGTGTCCATGCATCTCCTCCGGATTCCACTGTAGCACCATCGTCGGACAACCTCTTTGTCTATTGGTGCGCATATCTCTCCGCGCGTGATCTCTCTCTCTCTGCGATAGTTTCTCTCTTTCATCCATACACGGACAGTGACCTCTATGTTTGTAACTCAACAACAAACACTCTCTCTCTCTCAAGTTGCACAGCGCCGACAGAGCTCCAACACCTCTCTCTCATCCTATCTGTGTGCGTGCATCTGGCGCCTCCTGGCCAGCTCTCTCCACTACCGTCTGACACGCACAGAAGAGCGCAATGTCCTCTCCAATCACGTGATGAACACATCAGCACTGTCGCCGACATGTCAATCATCAAATTATCCATGTGCAATAGCCGGAATTCCATCCGCAGTTTCCATGGCCTCCCATCTCTCTGTATGCTGACTCCGTTGAGTGCGTCAAATCTGTCTCTCTCTCTTGCGCTACGTTTGTGCATCCGCAATCATCTTCGAAAATCTATCTCTACCCGCTACACTCTACAACACGTAGAGGCTTCAGGCAACCACCGATTATGGCTCTCTGTCTCTCTCTCTACAACTCTCTCTCTCTCTCTCTCTCGGCATAATATGACAACCAATCATCATCAAACTCACTATCACTCATGGCATGTAATGGAGAGCATGAACAAAAATCTGAATGAAATAAGAGAAGATAAGGAGCATACCTGCATGAAGGTTCCACAAGAAGGACCACGGGGAGGAAGAAATGAGTTTAGGCACCTATTTATAGGCCTCCCCACCCTTGGACTTTCCTCTAGAAACTTCCAACCTCCTTAACCAATTTTCCAATTTTAGACGACCATCCATGTTGACTTACTATTTTTGGGAAATGCCACCTCTTATTTCTATTTTTTTATTTTTCTCCTTTTTTTATTTTAGTTTTGGTTTCACACTGTATATACAAATTAATTATTTTTGGGAGTTTGACCTAGGGTAAACACCGATTCCAAGGGTCCGATCTAGGGTTTTTGGTCGGGAAAATGAGGGTTTTGATCACAATTAACTCAAACACATTATTTCAAGGGTTTATTTACAATTTGGACCTAAACTCCAAGGGTTTCCATGGGTTCAAGTTCATTTTTCATGGGGTAAACTCGTATTTCCAATCAAGTTTGAAGGGTCAAACCTAAGGTTTTCATGGGTCTAATGTCAATTATTTAGACGCACGGTTCTAACGTACATCTCTAACATGATTTGACATCGCACAGTCAATCATATCGGCCAAATCATGCACAAAATATACCCCTCCATAGATCAAAACATCACACAAATCTCATAAAATCTATGAACTTTGAAAAAAAACAATGCACACTCCATGCGAGATTTCATCCCTATAGCGGGTCAAACTTTGGTAGTGGTTTCCTCTTCAAATAATGGAGTGCTTCAACGGTTCCCATTGATTTCACTAATTCCTTGAAACCTTGAATGACAAATTCTTCAAAACCTCCACTAGAGAGTTCTTGCTCGAGAATTGGTTGACTATATTCCTTGGATAGTTGTCTTTGTGCCCAAATTGCTTGCATATTGCGGTATAATTTATGGATTGCCAAAGTGTAGGTGACGGCTTCAAACATGTCATCTTCATGAGTACTCATATCACCTTGGGCTTCGGTTTGCTACTCTTGCTCTTGATTGTGCACATCCTCTTGAGAGTCATGGTTATCCTCATTTGCTTCATCATTGCCATCATCATCATCATTTTTCTCTCTTCTCCCTCTGAGCTAGAGACTACTTGTTCTTGTGGTTGATTAAGAGGGGTAGTATTTGATAGCTTGGACATTCATACTCTTGTGAGAAAAACTTCCCTTCTCAAAATTGGAACTCATTGGAGACTACATCATGCATTTTGAAATCGAAGGTGGTGTTAGTTGGCTCTTCCTCCCAGTTCGGTATAGGGAAAGTAAAGGGTTTCGCACCAATTGTGGTGGGAATTTCACCTGCTGTAGTAGTACTTTCCTGTGTGGTGGTTGCTTGAGGAGTTACCGCATTGGTAGTATCTTCCATGATAATGGGTCACAAGAGGTGGATACGTATTGGCTGTACAGGTGGGGGGTGTTGGCATCATATGGGAAGAAGCAAGTACGAGCATGCATGCAGATCTAGCACTAAGGCAACCCATTAAATGTTTCCAAACCTTACATCATTTTAAAAGTGATTCTCACCACTAGAAACCCTTGTAAATACCATTTCACCTTTTTGTAGCTCCATTTTGTACAAGCCGAGGAGTCCTCGAGCTTGAGGAGCCTTAGAAGTAAGTGCCTACCAATTTTCATATTTTTTAGACCTCGTTTGAGCCCTCAAATAAGCCCTGGAACCTAATTTTTCACTAGGCCAGACACTAGGTCTGGACAGGGCCAAAGCTAGTCAAAAACTATAAATAGAGCTAGAGAGCTCATTTTTGGCTAGTGTAGCTCAATGATGAGTAGCACCTCCTTTAATGTCAATCCGGGAAGACGTGAGGATGGTATGAAGACCTTGAGCAAGTGGCGGCACAAGTGCGTGAGTGAGAAGCACACAAGCATGCACACACATACACACACACGAGCACACAAGGTAAGACAAAGAGTGAGAATCAATGGAGCTTTTAGATTACTTTCAAAATGCTCTTACAAGTTCGTTTCAATTACAATCTAACCCCAAAAATGAGCTCTCTAGCTCTTTTTATAGTTTTTAACTAGCTTTTGGCCCTGTCCAGACCTAGTGTCCGGCCTAGTTAAAAATTAGGTTCCAGGGCTTATTTGGGGGCTCAAACGAGATCTAAAAATTACGAAAATTGGTACGCAACTACTTCTAAGGCTCCTCAAGCTCAAGGACTCCTTGGCTTGCACAAAATGGAGCTACAAAAATGTGAAATGATATTTACAATGGTTGTTAGTGATAAAAATCACTGTTGTTGTAGGGATTTCTTCTAGTGATCTGCCATACATATCTTCGAGCTCCCTACTTGCTCTTCCTCCCTGCATGTCCATCTCTTTGATTTGTATTAATGTCTTGAAAAAATATTGGCCTACTTGCCAGATCTTCTTTGACTGCCCTGTTTGCTTGTGCTGTCCCTTCGCTCTGACTCCCTTCTTTGACTTTCACGTCTTGTAAGTCCTGGTGTACCAAGGCTACTGCCAACACCCCCCCCCACTCTCGCGTCTGTCGCCCCTGACAGACCCTTGTCTAGCTGCTTTTTGGACGTAGTATTGTACAACATCGGCGGCAAGGTGGTGTTCTTCTAACATGAGTCCCCTTGCTAGATCTGTCAGCAATGCATCCCAATTGACTGGCCCTGGGACATCTGGATGTGGCACCCGTAACTGTTCTGAGTGAATGGTTCGCTCCACAGCAAATAAATGGAGGAGATGTGAGGGTCTGGGTACAAATATTTCTGAGTGGTATTCCCAGAACCCTGTTATGAACATCTCTTCGAATGTTTGTTTAAAGCAGGCTGGGAGGTATTTTATTCTGGCGTGCCAAGCATATATCACCTCTATGGAAGGAGTGGTGCTCATGTCATAAACTAAATCTTGGTTTCCTGTAAGGAATCCGACGCCTGAGAAGTGTGGGTCCTTGATATTCTTGAATGTCCTGAATGTAATAAGCATTAACTCAAAAATTTTCATGCACATCTGGGCCATTACATCAGGGGTATTCCTTAATCGGATGCTCCAGTGCCGTATAGTGGAAATCATGTAATTGACGGTGGGAGGCCCTTGAGGAGGTGCTAGATAGACGTAGTTTAACCATTTGGCGCATCCCTTGATATTCTTGACTGCAATGGTAAACTCTGGCCATGTGCGTCTGCGGAGTACAGGAACATAACAAGGGTTATATTTAATAAAAAGAGGCATATTCGTCCAGGTGCGAACCATCTCCGGGTAGGTTTCGAGGAGTCGGATCCTCCAAGTGGGTTGATGAATGGATCCTTTTTGAGCGCTCTCTGGGATGTCATCTGGCCCAAATTGTGTAGCAAACGTTGGAGGTTTGCCACATCTGTGTTGGATTTCTGCATTGTAGTCCGCCAGGAGTATACAATATGGCACGTATTGATCATCATTGGTTCCTATCCATCTATGGTGGGACATGCTGCGGAAGTATTCTGATTTAATAATAGTGTCCTCTATCTTTGCCATAGATTGGATTTGAACGGCCACTCGATCTTCATGAGTTGATGCTGTTTTCTCTAGTGTTTGGAGCCACTCAGGTACTTCAATTTCTAATGTATCCATTCCTTCTGCGGTTTGCTCACCACCTGGCATTGGCATAGGAACGTAAGGTTCCTCATACGTCTCATCTACCTCGATGGGTACCAAATCCTCGGGTTCTGGTTCGACAACTGGAGAGGGTTGCCTTTCATGTGTGAGTAATCGTGCCTGTAATTCGGCCACCTGCTCTTTCAATGTCTTGACTTCCTCTGAAGTCGTGGCCGTTTCTGTGATTTTGGGTGCTGTCTGTTGCTCTTGGAGTTGATTGCGCAGCGCATCACGTTCCCTTTCCAAGTCATCATGAGCTTCTAATAGATCTGCATAGCTGTCCAAGATGGTCTTCATTGTCTCTGAGGGCACAGCTTTAAACTGCTCTGGATCAATTTCGTGTGGAGAGCCTTCCATTACTGCTTCTAGAGTTGCTTCATTTTGCTGCTGCAGTCTCTTGTTTTCTTCAAGGGCGGCCGCCATGTGTTTTCTGAGAAGTGCCAGGTTACGCCGGACTTTGAGATTATCGGCTTGGTATACCTCGAGCAAAGCTTCTAGTTGTTTGGCACCTGATTCTGTCGATGGTTGGGGTGCCTCCAATAATGTTTGGTGAGCCTGCTCAAGCGTCGTGTAGCGTTGATTCAGTTCTGCATTTTCTGTTTGTAGAATGTGAAATTGTCTTTGTAAGTTCTGATGGTGCGTTTCCAGTTGCTGATACCGGTTGTCCAGAGCTTTGTACTCATTCTGGAGCTGGTATACACATTGGTTTAATGCTAAAAATATGTTATTTACATTAAATAATGCTGGGAGGGGTGAAGATGCAGGGGGAATGGGGGCGGGAATGGGAGAGGTGAATGATGTGGATGTAAGTGGAGATGTGGGTGGAGGGGGTATGGGTGATGAAGGTGGCATGGGGGGAGGGAGTGGTGCTGTGGCAGGTGATGTTTCCATCGTGTCAACTGTTTGAGTGACGGTGTAGATGGGAATCGTGGGTGGAGTGGATGTGACATCGGTGAACAGGGTGGTGAAGGTGGGCATGGTGACTCCCCCGAATTGGATTCCCGGAGAGAGTGGAATGCCCATGACAATGGTAGTGGTAGTGAACGTGGCAGTGCTAGTGCCCTGTGGTGGGGTAAATTGGGTAGTGCGAGGTGGGGATGGTGGTGACAACGGTGCTTCTTGATATTCTTCTGATTGCGTTGCCTCGCCTGGTGCTGATGTATTGATGTGAATTTGCTTCCCGGACCTCCTGGGACGAACGGGAACCCTTTTCTCAAACCTGTGAATGTAGGCCACTGCCTCATGCATGGCCTCATCCAGTCCTACGGCGTCGGCATGAAGGTTCATGGACTCAATGAACAACTCGTCCACGCCTTCCTCAGCTAGCAAGTCGTTCATGAGTCTTTTGCCCTGTTCTAGAGACATCTGATGCTGTTCCTGAACCAGTCGCATGGTTCGATATAGTCTCTTGATTTGTGCCGAATATGCTGGGGCACTTGCTAACTCGGAGAGTTCGTCATATTCTTGATGTTGTTCTTCGTCGGCTTCTTCTTCGTCTCCTCCTGCCTCTTGTTCATCTACATCGACTTCTACAACTTGTGGTTGGGTGGGGGCCGATGTTGTTGTTTGGGGTTGTGGTTCCTGAGCTCGCTCTGCTTCAGCTTCGAGGTTAGAGTCATAGATTAATGTGGCAATTTCTTCATCCGTGAGGTCCTCGAGAGTAAATCCCTGTGGAAATTCCAAATCTGATGGAATGGGTGGAAACACCAGATTAGGTCCCTCTGTGCTTGGTCTTGGTAGCCGGATTGTGAATGGCCTAACTCGTCGTGTCTGGGAAGGGGTGATTTCTGGTGTAGTGGTAGCTCCCCTTGGTTGAGCACAGGGTAGTTGGACTCCCCCCCTCATCTTCTTTGATGGGGGACCTGCTGCTGATAGTCTTCTCTGGAATTCTTGGACTCGGGACCATACGAGTGCCCGCTGAACAGGCACGTCATAAGCCAAGCATCTATAAATTATTCTGGTCAGAGCACAACACCTGTGGAGCACATTCTTCTGTTTCTTGTTCCACCTTTGATGGGCTAGGTGGATCTGATCTATGATCCAGTGTGGCACATTGATGGGCAGGCTTTCTGTCTCTGCTAGATACAAGCTGAACCATATTTTCTTCGGAGGCATTGTGAATCGTTCTTGGGCGGGAAAAGCAAAATGTTGCATGATGGTTCGCAGGTGAAGCGCAATGGTAGGTGTCATCGCTACCATGTCCTTCAACTTATTAAGATCTTTGTGCTTCATTCGACCTGGAACCATGGTTTCCTTTTCTGTTGGGATGTGCATGCCATACATGCCCAATGCTTCTCTTACCAGATTGAGGGTCAACTTGAATCTTTTAAGCTCATTACCCGGCAGCAGTGATGGCAAGACAAAGGTGCTGTCGCCTCCTTTGGCCCTGCTTGGCGTGATGGTACTGATCAGATATGAACATCGTAAAAAATCCGGCTTTGGTAAGTGAGCCCTGAAATAACTGTCCACACCCGCTTTGATCCATACTGATCTCATGACTTCGGCGTTTTGATAGCTTTCAAACTCGCGTGTGAAAAAGTGGTATCGACCCCATTTGCCATTGAATTCCAATTCTGCTTCCCAGAAATAGGTTCCATCGCCCAGTGGTCCCGCAACATCACTGAACCAATGCGCATGCTTACCTACTTGAGAAGTGTGCCCTTGAGGAGGATCCTGAATGGGGAGCACATGCACGGCTTGAAGCTCTTGCGGTCTTGCGGTGAGACGTGGCTCAAGGAGAAGTGTTTCTATGTCCACAATCTGGGCACCAGATCCGGCTTGAGAACTGGTACCTGCTTCTGCCATGGCCCTGTTCGCTGGTTGGTTCTGTGAGAATATAGAACCAAGTGTTAACATCGTAATGGACAGAATAAATCCGTTGTTGTCCCCGTTACAACATTAACATGAGGTGGATGGTGAGTTAGTGGTTAGTAAGTGCATGAAGACAGTGTGTGTAGTTAGTGCTTGTGTTGTCCTAGGAGACTACTGCAGTTAGTAAGTGGGTATGAATTTACAAATTGGGGTCGGGGGGTTTATTACAGGCCCTAGGCTGCCAAATGCAGTGAGTGGGCTTTGCCTTCGGTTTCGGAGAGTCTCTACAGAGCCTTCTCGGTGTCGTGGTTTGAAAACGAGGCCTTTTTGGGATCCATTTACAATTGATTACATGTACGCTCTTGGGTTTTGGTGTGTACATGAGTGTCGAGAACGAGTGAAATCTGGCAGTATGCGTCGCTCCGTTATGCTGTTTAGGTTGTGGCCTCAGCGTAGCTACTTGTGCCATCAAGCAAGCCTTGGCACCCAAATTTGTCTTGATTGTGGGCTTGCCTTCATCGACTTCTTGGGCACCCAAATAGATTTTACTTTAGCAGAAGAATTTCTGAAAGACTTCTTATTAGCGTTGTGTTGTTGGTCACTAATAAGAGGCTTTGCCCCTGTAGTTGACGGTGGTGCAACCGGTCGTTCGCCTTTCCGCACCCATACCTGGTTTATTTTCTGGGCCATTCTGCTGCGCAGGTACTTTTGATCTCGGACATAGGTAGTACCCTGCTTCTTCTGCCTTTGATCCACCTTGGGTTGCTGCCTCCTTCTAGCCTTTGGAAAAGAAGGGAGTTCCGTTGCATTCCTGACTCCTTTTTTGCGAATATCATTCCTCTGCAACACATAGTTTTGGACAAGAACAGCATGGTCATCTTCATGTGTACCCCTGGAAGGACCAGGAGTCTGTGCCTTTCCTAGTTCCTTGAGTGCTCCATTGTCTAATTCTACTGTAACTCGACTATGATTGACCCAAACCTGGAGAAGTCCACTTCTTAGGTTTAGATTGACTGCTTGGTCATAGATCCAATCCTGACCCAAGACGAGAGGTTCAGTGAGATCCTCATCTTGACACACTAGTACTTTAACGGTCATTGCCTCCTCGTGAATGTAGAGGGGAAGTTCCACCTCGCCCATGCAAGGGGTTTCCACGCCTCCCAATCCTATGAGGTATGCTTCCACAGGATGGACAGTTAACTGTAACTCTTGACAGTAAGACAACTTAACAGCGCTAGTGGCAGCACCTGAGTCAATCAAGGCTCTTACGGTCCTTGTACTCTTTCCTTGTCCTATGTCTATGGTTATGAAAGGACGTCTATCAATTATTCTATTCGAGCTTGTTCCTGCAACTTCACACATGGCTATGGGAAATCCTTGGTCTGCATAGTCATTCGCTCCAGGCTGATCTCTACCTTGCCTTCGTAATTTCATCCTTCTGATGCGTTCTAAAGCCTCTTCTTGAGCTTCTTCTCTAATTCTCTTTTCTTCCTCTTTGCGTTTCTTAGCAGTGTTGAGTCGGCTCAGCATTTCCTCCGTGAGGGGTTCCTGATACAACTTGACTCTGCATCCGCTAATATAGTTAGGGAGAACATCACCCTCTAATGTGGCCAATTGTACTGCTCCACTTGTGGAGATCCTATTGATGATCATAGGTCCGTAGCCTCTCTTTTCTAGCTTCCTCGCGTGTTGTTTCAGTGTATAGACTAAGACTAGATCTCCCGCTTTCAAGCCTTTATCCTTCACATGGGCATCGAAGTATGCCTTCTGTCTCTTCTTGGCTGCATATATTCCTGCAGCGGCTCTCAGTCTTGTTTCTCCTAATCGTTCAAGATCAAAGATCCTAGAGGAGAGCTCATGACCTGTCCATTCATACTCTTGTGCTACTCTCAATGTAGGAATCAGGAAGTCCAAGGGTAGCACAGCGTTTTGACCGAATACCATCTGAAAGGGGGTGGCTTGGAGTACCGTTTTGTAGGCAACTCGGTATGCCCAAACAGCATGGTGTAGCTGTTTGTCCCAGTCAGAGCGTTTAGTGTTCACTAATTTCGTCAGTACATTGCATAAAATCTTATTAGTGCTCTCAGCTTGTCCATTAGCTTGAGGGTGATAGGGGGCAGACTTCTTGTGTATTACCAAGAATTCTTGGAGTAGATTTTCAATCACTTCATTTAACAAATGAGTGCCTCTATCACTTACTAGTTCTATGGGTAGCCCATATCTTGTGAACACATTCTCAAACAAGAATTTGGCAGTTGTCTGAGCATCGTTCTTTGTTGTAGCCTTTACCTCTACCCACTTGGTGAGATAGTCTGTTGCCACAATGATGTATTCCGCATGAGAACCTTTGGCTGGGGGATTAATAGGACCTACGAAGTCTATTCCCCACTTAGAGAATGCACGTCCACCCATCATAGGTTTCAGTGGCATCTCATCTTTGCGTATGGGATACTGATTCCTCTGACAGACATCACACCGTTTCACATAGGTATGTGCATCCATGTGAAGGGTAGGCCACCAGAAGCCCGCAAATAGTATTGCCTTGATCACCCGATCTGGTCCAAAGTGTCCTCCTGCTACACCTTGGTGAGCAGTTTCTAAGATCTTAAGATACTCACTTTCATGGACACACAGTCTCAGGTAACCATCCTTACCGCGCTTGTATAGATTATCACCAACGAGTGAATAATCCTGGGCTTCTTGTTCCAAACTCCTTTTTCTAGCTAGAGTCATGTCTGGAGGGAATGTGTTTGTCCTCAGGAATGATACTAGTGGTTCGCTCCAATCTGGCACAATGGATACTTGATAGAGAGTGGCATGTTCCACAGGTGGTTTAGTGCAACAGATTGGGCATTCCTTGCACAACTTTTGGACATCCGCTTCCATAGTTGGCCAGTGCACTCCGAATCTCTTTAGAGTCTGTAAAGTTCGTTGTTTTGAATGGTGTTGCTCTAATGCACCTACATGTGCTAATTGCAACCATTTAGCGTACTCATCCTCTTCTACGCAACAAGCCAAGATCCCTTGATCTGTGTGCTTGTACATGCTTCAGGCCATGATGTGATACTTTTGGGCTTTTACAACCTCTCTATTCCGTGTGTTTACCACTGGATGGTTAGGCCCGTATGTCAAGACTGGTACCAATGGCTTAGCCCACTGCGGCACCACCTCCAAATTAAATAGGTAAGCATCAGGAAGGTCATCTGATACTCCTTGTGGGGCTTCTCCAGACGTGAGTCTAGAGAGATGATCTGCTCTCAAGTGAGTCCTCCCTTTTCTTACCACGACCTCAAAATCATATTCCATTAGCAAGAGAAACCATCTTACTAATCTTCCCGTATTGCATGGCTTGTTTACTAGGTATAACAATGCCTGATGATCAGTAAAAAATTTAAACTTATTTGCAAGCAAATAGTGTCTAAATTTCTTGACTGCATATACCATGCCTAATCCTTCGCGCTCTGTAGTGGTGTAATTCCGTTCAGCCGCATTCAATTGTCTACTGGCATAGGCAATTGGAAGATCCATATGACCTTCACCAGTAGGTTGTGCAAGCACACATCCAATGGCATAATTGGATGCATCCACATGAACATGGAATGGCTTATTCCAATCTGGTGTGGTCAAGATTGGTGCTGAACATAATCTTCGTTTAAGTTCCTGGAAGGAATTCTCACATTCATCCGTCCACTCAAAGTTAGTCAGAAGTCCGTACATGGGCTTTGCGATGACCGCATACATGTGGATGAAACGTCGGTAATACCCACAGTGCCCCATGAAAGCTTGTACTTCCTTGACATTCTTTGGTCTAGGTAGCTCTGCTATGGCTCTCACTTTTTCTTCATCGGTAGATATGCCATTCTTTGACACTATGTGTCCTAGAATCTTGCCTTGCCTTACCATAAAAACGCACTTTTCTGGGTTCAGGCAGACCTGATATTCTCTACATTTGTCAAAGATTTGTCTGAGTTCAGGAATATGGGTTTGTCTAACATTGGAATGAGCACAGAGATCATCAACATAGACTTCTAAACTCTTCCTTAGGAACTCCTTAAACACATGGCACATCAGCCTCTGGAAGGTAGCTGGTGCATTGGTAAGCCCAAATGGCATTACTCTAAAAGCAAAAATGCCCCATTCTGTGGCAAAGGCTGTCTTATGCTGATCCTCTGGAGCTATGGCTACTTGATTGTAGCCCGAGAATCCATCAAGGAAGCTGTACACTTCCTTGCCTGCCACTCTTTCTAACAGATGTTCTGTGATGGGAAGCGGATAGTTATCTCGAATCGTGGCGGCATTAACCTTTTTCAAGTTAATGCACACACGCAGCTTGCCATTCTTCTTGGGCACCACTACGATGGGGGATACCCATTCAGTGTGCTCAATTTCATAGATAAATCCAGCTTCGACCAGTCTATCTATCTCTTCTTTGATCTTTGCAGCATAATTATCGTTATATGTATAAGGCTTTTGCTTAGAGGGTTTGGCGTCTGAAGTCATGGGGATGGTGTGCGAGCATATGTCCGGGTCAACCCCTTTCAAATCCTTGTAACTCCAAGCGAATACATCTCTGTATTCTCTTAGCAAGGCAATCAATTCGTGCTCTTCTTCTTCTGTCAGGTCATGGCCTATATATGTGCATCTCTCCTCTCCTGCTTCTATGGCCACTACTATTTTCTTGGTGGTTTCCTTGTTATCATAGGCCTCTCCTGATTGTGCCTCTCGTCTAGGCATTCTTATCATGACTCTCCTGTCATCTATCTCATACTTCTTAAAATTTTCTGGGACCTCAAACAAAGATTCTTCCTCTTCTGGTAAGGCTTCTCTCTTCTTTCGTTTCTTTCCTTCTTCCTTAGGGGTCATATGCGTTGCTAATCTTACATCATTTGTAACCTCTCCATGCCTCTGGGGTTGAAATTCTATTTCATGGAAGTATTCTTCATCTGATGCAAATGGTGGGTCCATAATGATTGACTCTAGATCGGAGTCACTTGCATCCTCAAATGCATCAGGGCTAGGTTCACATTCTTCTAGAACTGCCTCTCCCATGATTGGCTCTATGGAGAAGACTGAAATGTCATAGCCATCCTCATCACAGTGAGGTGTCCATTGTTCTTCATTGATGGCTACGTCCATTGTTGCTAAAATTTCCGCCCAGCCATGGGGTTCAAACTCCTCATCTGGAAAGACTATAGGTGCATAGGCTGGGTCTTGAATGGGTCTATGAGTTTCGTTCGCACCTACCTCTCTGGCTTTCTCTCTCTTCTCTTCTTCTACTGCTACCTTGCACATCCATAAGTGAGTATCTTCATGCATCCATGAGGATCCCGACCCTATGGAATGCACCGATTCTGTATCATCTTTGGCTCTATGGATGGGATTCCATTGGATAGGAGGGACATCTCTATGGGAATAATCCTTGAGATTGACTTTGGTTGTAACACCTAAGTGCTGCAGGTACAAAGAATTGGTCCCCCAATCCTGTACCACTTGCAACTGTCGCATGAATGGTCTTCCTAAAATCATCTCATAGGCATGATTTTTGCTGAAGTCACATATGGCAAAGGTATGTTCAAACTCGACACCACAAGTGGTGAGAGTTATTCCTTCTAGCAATCCTAGGGGTCTCTCTATGTGACCATCGGCCATCTGCAATTTCATTCTCGTCGGCCTGAGTGCCGGCTTGCCCCAACGCTTCCATAAGGAGGTGGTGGCAATTGCAACTCCTGCACCTGAGTCCAAAATTGCCTTGGTGGTGTACTCCTGGTAGGTAATGGGAAGATAGGTGTTCCCTTCTTCACCTTCGCACATATCTCCTATCTTATCCAAGGGAATTTCTGGCACTGTCCTATGGGATCCTACCTGGGAATGAGGTTTTGCAACTTCAATTACTCGACTGGCTGCATATTTCCACGCGTTTGGTCTATCCTCAGGCAGTTCTTTTAAAGTGAGATTGCGCTGCACCTTGGTGTTCGTTACTACCTCCGTGTTCCTTGGTATGACTGAGTCGTCGTTCCTTACCATGACTGTGGGTGCTCTCATACACGTGGATTTTGCTTCCCATGGGCCTGTGAAGTGGGGTAACTCTTGTATGGAATTAGATTCAAAGTCCAATCTCTCGTGAGATTGAGTACTCTCATGTTCCCCGTAAATGGATGGGATGTCTTGTGGGAATTGGTCGTGTGCATCGTCCACAAGTTCAAAAGGAGGGGCGACCTCGCTTTCGTTTTCCCATTTGTCTTCTTGAATCTCTCGTAGGAAGTCTGGTGCAAACCGATTCATAGAAGAAGAAGTGTCCGGCTCCGTAGAATTGGGCACATAAGCAACCTGTGAAGGAGGGCTTATTCTTCCGTTGGCTCTCTCCTTGCTCTCATAAATGGCTGGAGCACAAGCTTCTTGGGGAGGATTGCTTATTCTATTACTCTTCCGAGCAGGCTCATACACTCTCTGGGAAGGAATGTGGGTTACCTGTGGAGGTACGTAAGCTTTCGAGGGAGGCTCCTGTGACTTTTGGGGGGGGAGATAAGCTTCTTGAGGAGGCTTGCTTATCTGTTCTCTCGCCCTTTCCTTTCTTTGAGGGACAGGTTCCTTTTCTGATTGTGCAATTAGCCTTTCTATTCTTTCTAAGGAGGGGAAGTTGTCTAGTTTAGTGGAATTGGCTGCATAAACTTCCGATGGGGAATGGCTCAGGTTTTTGCTTGCTTTTTCTTTCTCCTGATTTTTTTCTTCCTTGTCAGATCTTGCAATTATCCTCTCTAACTTTTCTAGGAATCCATCCAAGTGTAATTGCGTCTTGGCTGAGCCCGAGTAATTGAAAAGGCGACTGGCTTCAAACATAGTCTGAGCCAATGCGACCATTTTCGCGCACAGTTTGGTTCTTTCTATCTCTAGGTCAGCTCTAGGATAGCACTTGTCATGATCCGTGATGTTTGGCCCTTCTTGGATTCTGGCCTGATATGCTTTAAGCATCATGTTTAGGTCTTCAGGAGTGGGATCTGCTAGGACTGATCCTACTCTAGGGGGTGGTGGGATTTGATGAGGCGGTGGGGAAGGTGGTGAGTCGGATGGAGATGGGAGTGGTGGAGCCGGGGTGATGTGAGAGGGAGTTTGAGCTGTGAGTTCAGTTATCCTCGCTTTGGTTTCTCTTATGCTTTCCTCAAGCTCACTCATCTTTTTGGCCCATTGTCGTTTCATTCTTTCTCGACTATCTTTCCATGCTCTAGTCCTTTTCTTTGTTACGCTCTCGGTTTCACTAGCCTCTGGGCCCTTTTCCTGGCTTGTCTCTTGGTTTTGCTGCAATGCCTGAGCTCTAGTGACTACCTGCACTGGTGCAGTGGAAGTGACGCTTCCTGAGGAATCTACAACCAAACCAATCACATTGATAGGAGTGATTTTTGGCATATTATTGGGGTTCTTAGGGCAATCTCGTAAGAGATGTTCTTTTCCACAATCTTGGCAGAAACCTTGGATAGTCACTGACTGGGGTTGTGTAGGTGGAGGTAAGGGACAATCACGAATGAAGTGATCCCCCTGACATCGGTAGCATGGTCCTCTAGGAAAGGGTGGTCGTACCTGCCTAGGTTGAGGCCTAGGGTTGGGGTTTGCATACATGACGTTCGTGTAATCTGACTCCCAACTAGGTTCACTTGGTTCTTCACTATAGTAGGACTCACCATGTTCTGGAGACTGCATGTAGTAAGCCTGGGGACTATCGACATGTGTAGAATCAAAGCTATGGTCACTCGGGTCACTTTCTGAGATCAATGGGGTTACTGGAACTATGGCCCTATTCAGGTTTTCTTCTGCAACAGCATACTTTACTGGAATCACGTTAGAGGGGTTTGGAGGCTGTTGAGCTAGCACCGGTTGGGGTCTCTGTTGGGCCTGATATTGTGGTTGGTAGGTTTGTTGGGGTCTAGCATATTGTGGTGGTGGAGGGTACTGGTTCTGGTATCTTCCTTGTTGGTAGGGCTGAGGGTAGGGTTGCCTAACAGTCTGCTTGTTGTATGGGCAATCTTGTGCAGTGTGGTTTGTGTACTTCCGTTCTATAGTGCAGTACTGGCTACTAGGGTTAACTTGGGGTTGAGCCATAATGGGACAGACGTTCGCCATATGGTCACCACCGCATGTATAACACCTTTTCACAGGGGCAAACCTTGGGATTTGTTTGCTAGTTACACCTAATTTCTGAGCTATCTTCTCAGCGAGTTCCTCAATTGATGTAGATTGCGTGGAAGAGTGGCTAGATGCACTATCTGAATCTTTGTAGATTTTGGAAAGCTCTAGCTCTTCCCCTAGGTTATCTTCAATGTCAATGCACATGCGTACACATTCTTCTATGGTCCTAGGGTCCTTTAGATACACATAGGATCTCAATTTCGTACTCAGCAATCCATCAAGGAATAAGGCTACTTGTTTAGCAGATGTGGGTAGCTCCGAAATAGGGCACCTTTCAAGATATTGTCTAAATCTTCTTCCGGCCAATCTGACAGTCTCTTGGGGGGTCTGTTTGAAGCTGTGAATCAATGAGGAGGTGTTGTGTCTTATGCCGCTCTTAGAGAACTCTACAATGAATGCCTCTAGGAGTTGGTCTATGCTCCTGAACTGACGCTCATCTAATGGCTGAAACCATGTAAGTGCTGTATTCCTAAGGGTTAGACCGAAGGCATTGTACTGCGTGAACAGATCTTCCACTTGTTCAGCTCTCAAGACTTGCTTGAATTCCGCCACATGATCATAGGGATCTCCTGTGCCGTCAAAGTAATTCTTCATGGACTTAACTAGCTGGGTGGGTCTCAAAGTTCTTGTGTGCTCTCTAGGCCTCGGCAGAGGGAATCCATCTACATTTCTTTGGTTCCTGTGGGCTCTATGCATCTCAGGTTCTACCCTATTCGTCTCTGTTCTCGTTTCTTTGGTTCCTGTGGGCTCTATGCATCTCAGGTTCTACCCTATTCGTCTCTGTTCTCGTTCTTTCTCTGCCCACGGGGTTGGCGAAACTTACTTCTGGTTTATCCCTACTTCTATCTCTTTGCGTACCATGAGCTTGGGAAGTTCCAGCCCCAGGGTGACCATAGGATATATTTGATCTTGGTTGGGGGAAAATGAATTCACCCTTCCAAGTGTAGGCATGCCTATCATTTTCTGTCACCACAAAGATCCGTTCTGAAGCATGATCTAAGTAGGTCACTCTGCCTGGGCTATCCGGATCCTTAAGCTCATAGATCATGATATTTCCTATGTCTGTTGGCTGATTAGACTTATACCTCCAAAAGGCTTCATCAGTTTCTCGATTGAGGAGCAACTCTATGCTCTTGTTGTCTTGGGGGACCCATTCAGGCGTGATAATCCTAGTGAGAACTGATTTACCTCGAGGGGTTCTAGGTTCCGCACCCATGTTCCCTTGTTCCAGGTCACCTAAGTCCGCTTCTGAGATTACATTCCCAAAGTCATCTGTCCTATCCGGGTGACTAGTGACTACATATATAGTTCCTTCCTTGTCCAGGTATGCACCATTTTCAAACTTGACAGCTGGGTGCTCTAGTCCTATGGATTGGTCAGGGTTTTTAATCTGGACCACGGATCTTCCTAGGCCGTCCTCATAGATGCTAGCACCTAATCGGTTGGTCCTAAGATATTCCAGCTGTGTTTTGTAAGGGCCTTCTACCCTGTACAAATAAGGCACTCCTGAACTTCCCATGGGTCTGTCCATACCTTGAGACATCCCTGATTCACTGGTATCAGAGCTGGGGTAGTGAGAGTGGTGGCTCAACTGCTGGGCCCAAGACCTTGCAGTGTGATTGACACTAGCCTCTGAAGACCTAAGGCTTTGTCTTTCCCTTGCTAAATGTCGTCCTGATCTAAGGTTCATATGCCTAACTAATTAGTCCAATTTTTTTGCCCAGAGTACAACCTCGTTGCCGATCAATTGGTATTAGTTACTTGATTCTTTTTTAGTTAATTATTGTGTTTATGGTCTTGTCTGATATCACGTCGTCAGGAATACTTGAATGTTCTTCGTGCTTTCAGATTGATCGCTCCACGTTAGGTTCTTTTCCTTTATGTTATCGACAGTACAGTAACTCAGTTTTTAGCTTGAACTTGAGTTTTTAGATAGTCTTCAACTTGATACCTGCCTATCGTCCACCTGACTTACTCCTACCTCTTCTCGTTCTTAGCTTGAGCTAGGAAATGACAGAGGGGGTTGAGAATATTCCAACCTTACTTGTTGATCCCTTGCTTTATGGTGCTCAAGAACCCGGTTCTCAAGCTTGCAAAGAAACCTTGCTTTGTATGCTCTCCGTTGCTCTCAATGAACCTATAAAAGTCCCACGGTTAGCTCAATGCTTAGATTCAAAGGACACAACCAACCACTTTCATTCATGTAACACAAACACACATTTGCATTGTGACTTTTAGGAAAATAATTCTAAAGACCCCTGACTTTGATCCCCCTGGGTATGGTCAACTTCAAAATACCCTCTCTGAAAATCAACGCATTATCTTTATAAAAAACAGTTGAGGGCGTGTAGTATATGCCACGAGCTTTCCAACAAGCCCAAGAGCTCAAAAATTGGATTTCGTATGAAAAAGTTATGACTGTTCAGGGTTTAGGGAGTTAAATCAGGATTCAATACAAGCTAACAGTCAAACAGGAATACTCGAGTAGCTTGTGGCACGGCCTCGCGATGCAATACTACACCCTAGTGTTTGTCCCACACTCAATCAAAATTTAGACCAATGATTTTGCCTTGAAAATTTGACCTAATTTGCCCTTCTAACGCGTTCGCAAAGTCTGTCGGTCGCGATTGACAGGTCAGTCACGATCGACGTGTCGATCGCGATTGACAGGTCCGTCGTGGCTGTCAGTCGCGATTGACACGTGGCCGAAAAGTCAATCAATCGTGGTCAAAGCGTCGTTGACTCTGTCGGTCGCGATTGATGAGTCGATCGCGATTGACAGGTCGGTCGCGAGGGTCTGTCGATCGTGGTCAAACAGTCGTTGACTGTGTCGGTCGCGATTGATGAGTCGGTCGCGATTGATGACTCGATCGCGATTGACACGTGTCACGCGTATGGTCAATCGGTCGTGGTCAATCGGTCGTTGACCCTGTCGGTCGCGATTGACAGAGCCGTCGTGGGCTGTCGATCGCGATTGACGTGTCGATCGCGATTGACAGGTCTGTCCGTCGTGGTTTGTCGGTCGCGATTGACAGAGCGATCGCGATTGACAGAAATCTGTGGAATTATAAAAAACTAAACACATTTTTGGGAAGCTCTAGGCCTGTAGGTCATGGATATGCACTTTGTTTAGCAATTAGAGCAATTTTTCTGTCGGTCGCGATTGACAGAGCTCGGCGACACACAGACAGTTACTCAGATTTCCGTACCTGCGCAGGGTGCTGGGGATGATGATGCGGCCTGTACCTGCAGAATGCTCACAAAACATGCAAAAAATAGCACATGCAAATTCGCTCTCTCGCTCTCTCTCACAAGTGAAATGAGGGAAATGAGGTGGAGATGGGGATATAGTCAAAAAACTGAAATTTTCGCGATGATGGAGATGGACGTGGGAGATGGTGATGATGATGATGGTGATGATGATAGTGAAGAAAGTAAAAGAAAATCGATGAGCGTGAAGAAAATACCTACAACTCCAACGCGTCAACTCTACGTCTTACCATCACACGCTCGTCCTCAAAGCTCGATCCCCGACAACGGCGCCAAAATTTGGTGTAGCTCAATGATGAGTAGCACCTCCTTTAATGTCAATCCGGGAAGACGTGAGGATGGTATGAAGACCTTGAGCAAGTGGCGGCACAAGTGCGTGAGTGAGAAGCACACAAGCATGCACACACATACACACACACGAGCACACAAGGTAAGACAAAGAGTGAGAATCAATGGAGCTTTTAGATTACTTTCAAAATGCTCTTACAATTTCGTTTCAATTACAATCTAACTCCAAAAATGAGCTCTCTAGCTCTTTTTATAGTTTTTAACTAGCTTTTGGCCCTGTCCAGACCTAGTGTCCGGCCTAGTTAAAAATTAGGTTCCAGGGCTTATTTGGGGGCTCAAACGAGATCTAAAAATTACGAAAATTGGTACGCAACTACTTCTAAGGCTCCTCAAGCTCAAGGACTCCTTGGCTTGCACAAAATGGAGCTACAAAAATGTGAAATGATATTTACAATGGTTGTTAGTGATAAAAATCACTGTTGTTGTAGGGATTTCTTCTAGTGATCTGCCATACATATCTTCGAGCTCCCTACTTGCTCTTCCTCCCTGCATGTCCATCTCTTTGATTTGTATTAATGTCTTGAAAAAATATTGGCCTACTTGCCAGATCTTCTTTGACTGCCCTGTTTGCTTGTGCTGTCCCTTCGCTCTGACTCCCTTCTTTGACTTTCACGTCTTGTAAGTCCTGGTGTACCAAGGCTACTGCCAACAGCTAGCTTCTTGTAGTTTTGATCTTGTATGAGAACTTGGTTGCAATAGAAGTGATTCCATTGTCTTACTCTCTTTGTTCTTGCCGTGTGTGCGCGTGTGTGTGTATGTGTGTGCATGTTTGTGTGCTTCTCACTCACACACTTGTGCCTACACTTGCTCGAGGTCTTCATACCATCCTCATGTCTTCCCGGATTGACATTAAAGGAGGTGCTACTCATCACTGAGCTACACCAAATTTTGGCGTTGTTGCCAGGGATTCGAGCTTTGAGGACGAGCGTGTGAATGTAAGATGTAGAGAGGACACATTGGAATGGTAAGTAGTAGGTAATTTTCTTGTTTTTTTCTCCATCTCCATCTCCATCTCCATCTCCATCTCCATCTCCATCTCCACCTCCATCTCCATCTCCTTCAACACTTCATATTCCCTCTTCCTTGTCATTCTCCTCATTTGCTTAGTGCGAGTTTGAGAGAGAGCGAGTGTGCGTTGTTGTTTTTGTGTGTTTTTTGCATGATTCTTGCAGGTGTCAGCAGCATCACCATCTCCAGCAAGCTTTGTAGATACGGAATCCTTCTGCGCAAGCCCCGAGGCGTCGAGCTCGAACTATCGCAACACACCAAAAAGCTGACCCTATCACGATTCTGAGTGCACCACGACACTACGCAGGCTACTCATAGAATCACTAGCCAGTTCAGAAAAATTCACCATATCCCAGTCTATCGCGACACACCGAGGTATCGCGACACACCGACCTATCGTGACACACCGACCTATCGTGACGCACCGACCTATCGTGACACACCCACCTATCACGACACACCCACCTATCGTGACACACCCACCTATCACGACACACCCACCTATCGTGACACACCCGTCTATCGTGACACACTCACCTATCGCGACACACCGACCTATCGTGACACACCGACCTATCGCAACACACCGACCTATCGCGACATGCCCGTCTATCGCGACACACCCACCTATCGAGACACACCGACCTATCACAACACACCCACCTATCACGACACACCCACCTATCGCGACACACTGACCTATCGTGACACACCCATCTATCGCGACACATCGAACCGAGCTATCGCGATACACCGGCCTCACGAATAATTTTTTGGAGTGTAATAATTGATTGATTTGACTTGAGATAATTTTTTGGGCTTGATTTCTAACATTTTGGGACTACCTTAGAGCCTTAAAGTGGGAAAAATACTGAGAAAATCATAAAAATTCTGGAACCCTGAGAGCTTGTTTTGAACCCTAAATGCCTGAACAGTCATAACTTCCTCATATGAAATCCGTTCGGAGTGATCTTAGGCTTGTTGGAAAGCTCATGGGGAGTACTACCATGGGGATTATTAGATAGGGTATTTTGAAGTTGACCATATCCTGGGGTAGGAAGCTGGGGAGTCTTTAGGATTGTCTTCCACAAAGCCAAAGAGCAAGTTGATCTCTGAATTGCATGAATGAAATTGGTTTGTTGTGTTCTTTAAATTGAAATCTTGACCCAACATTGGGAATTTTTTAGGTCCATTGAGAGCGACGAAGGGCAATCCAAGCAAGAGTAAGTGCGGGCATGGGAACACGCTTCCTGGGCACACAAGGACGACCAAGGAAGGAGCCTTACGGTTGGAAATTCTCAACACCCTCTGTCAATTCCTAGCTTAGGCTAAGTACGACTTAGGTGTGGTGACTAATTAGAGCAACTTCAGACATGAATCGTTCCCAAGTAGGATCTCAGGACAGTGCCAGAAATACCATTGGATAAGATAGGAGACATGAGTGAAGGAGAAGAAGGAAATACCTATCTCCCAGTTACCCATCAGGGATACACAACCAAGGCAATTTTGGACTCAGGTGCAGGAGTTGCAATTGCTACCACTTCCCTATGGAAGCATTGGGGCAAGCCAGCACTCAGGCCGACGAGAATGAAATTGCAAATGGCCGATGGTCATATTGAGAGGCCCTTAGGATTGCTAGAAGGAATAACTCTCACTACATGTGGCGTTGAGTTCGAGCATACTTTTGCTATATGTGACTTTAGCAAAAACCAAGCCTACGAGATGATTTTGGGGAGACCATTTATGCGACAGTTGCAAGTGGTATAGGATTGGGGAACCAACTCCCTGTACTTGCAACACTTAGGTGTCACAACCAAAGTTAATTTCAAGGATTACTCCCATCGAGATGTACCCCGCATCCAATGGAATCCCATCCACAAAGCCAAAGATGATACTGAGTTAGTGCGTTCCATAGGATCATGATCCTCATGGATGCATGAAGACACACACCTATGGATGTGCAAGGTGGCAGTAGAAGAAGAGAAGAGAGAAAAAGCAAGAGAAGTAGGTGGCTAAGGGTACTCATAGATTGAATCAAGACCCAGCCTACGCACCTGTAGTATTTCCTGACGAAGAATTTGAACCTCACGACTGGGCAGAAATTTGATCAACAATGGATGTAGTCAACAATGAAGAACAATGGACACCCCACTGTGATGAGGATGGCTATGACATTTCAGTCTTTTCAATAGAACCAATCATGGGAGATGCAGTTTTAGAAGAATGTGAATCTAGCCCTGATGCATTTGAGGATGCAAGTGACTCCGACGTAGATTCAATCATTATGGACCCACCTTTTGCATCAGATGAAGAATACTTCTATGAAGTAGAAGCTTACCCCTAGAAACATGGAGAAATCACGAATGTTGTGAGGTTAACCACACAAGTGGCCACCAAGAGTGAGGGAAAGAAAAGGAAGAAGAGAGAAGTCATACCAGAAGAGGAAGAATCTTTGTTTGAGGTCCCCGAGAACTTCAAAAAATATGAGATATATGATAGGAGACTCATGGTAAGAATGCCTAAACGTGAGGCACAATCAGGAGAGGCCTATGATAGCAAGGAAACTACTAAGAAAATAGTGGTAGCCATAGAAGAGGGAGAAGAAAGATGCACCTACATAGGGCATGACCTGACGGAAGAAGGAGAGCAAGAGTTGATAGCTTTGCTAAGAGACTACAGAGATGTATTCGCTTGGAGCTACAAGAACCTAAAAGGTGTAGACCCTGACATATGCTCACATACGATCCCCATGACCTCAACAGCCAGACCCTCTAAACAAAAACCATACACATATAATGACAACTATGCTGCCAAGATCAAAGAAGAGATAGATCGCTTGGTTGAAGCTGGATTTATCTATGAAATTGAGCACACTGAATGGGTATCCCCCATTGTAGTGGTGTCGAAAAAGAATGGCAAATTACATGTATGCATTAACTTGAAGAAGGTTAACGCAGCCACTATCAGGGATAGTTATCTGCATCCTATCACTGAGCATCTATTAGAGAGGGTAGCAGGCAAGGAAGAGTACAGCTTCCTGGATGGATTCTCTGGCTACAATCAAGTGGCCATTGCACCAGAAGATCAGCATAAGACAGCTTTTGCCACAGAGTGTGGCATATTTGCCTTTCGAGTAATGCCATTTGGTCTTACCAACGCACCAGCCACTTTTCAGGGGCTGATGTGCCACGTGTTTAAAGAGTTTCTGAGGAAGAATTTTGGAAGTTTATGTTGATGATCTTTGTGCTCATTCCAACATTAGACAAACACATATACCTGAACTCAAGCAAATCTTTGACAAATGTAGAGAGTATCAATTCTGCCTGAACCCAGAAAAGTGTGTTTTCGTGGTCAGGCAAGGCAAGATTCTAGGACACATAGTGTCAAAGAATGGCATATCCACGGATGAGGAGAAAGTGAGAGCTATTGCAGAGATACCTAGGCCAAAGAATGTCAAAGAAGTGCAGGACTTCATGGGGCATTGTGGTTACTATCGCTGATTCATTCACATGTATGCCGTCATTGCAAAGCCTCTGTATGCTCTTCTAACTAACTTTGAGTGGACTGATGATGTGAGAACTCTTTCAAGGAGCTCAAATGAATATTATGTTCAACACCAATCTTGACCACACCAGATTGGAACAAGCCATTCCATGTCCATGTGGATGCATCCAATTATGCTATTGGATGTGTGCTAGCACAACCTACAGGAGAAGGTAATATGGATCTTCCAATTGCCTATGCTAGTAGACAATTGAATGCAGATGAACGAAATTATACCACCACTGAACGAGAAGGATTAGGCATGGTGTACGTGGTTAAAAAGTTTAGATACTATTTGCTTGTAAATAAGTTTAATTTTCTTACGGATCACCAAGCTCTACTTTACCTGGTAAACAAGCCATGCAATACCGATAGATTATTAAGATGGTTCCTCTTACTAATGGAATACGACTTTGAGGTAGTGGTGAGAAAGGGAAAGACTCATTTGAGAGCAGATCATCTCTCAAGGCTCACATCAGGAGAGGCCCCACAAGGAGTGTCAGATGACTTACCTGATGCTTACTTGTTTAATTTGGAAGTTGTACCGTAGTGGGCCAAGCCCTTAGTGCCAGTACTAACATATGGGCCTAAGCATCCATGTGAGGCTTTCCTCAAAGAAGACATGCGAATGATGTGTGTGCCACTCTCCTCCCATCCATTTATATCCTCTTGTATCTAAAAGAGTAGTGATCTGGAATGTTCTAGCGTCGCCATGTGGCCAGCATGCAACACTTATCCCCACTAACCATCAAATACCTTAGGATATACCCCCAGGCTTAGGACCTTGGCTAACTAGCCCTCATCCCACACACACACGGAATGGTCTCTGTAGACCAATGTCTGACACTCTCTCCCCCTTCTAAAGATCATTGTTCTCAATGATCAATGAGGGAAAGTACTTGCAAACTAGAGTTGCTGATTCCCAAGTAGAGTCAATAAGTGGTAATCCTCTCTAGGCTACCAGATACTCTTGGATGACACGATTCCTTAACCGTTTTTGTCTCCTATCTAGTATTCTGTTTGGAGAATGATCTTCTCTATCGGTTTCTGTAGCTCAGTGATGAGTAGCACCTCCTTTAATGTCAATCCGGGAAGACGTGAGGATGGTATGATGACCTCGAGCAAGTGAAGGCACAAGTGTGTGAGTGAGAAGCACACAAACATGCACACACATACACACACACGTGCACATACGGCAAGAACAAAGAGGAGGACAATGGAGTTCTTTTAGATTACTTTCAAAATGCTCATACAAGTTCAATTCAATTACAAGCTAACCCCAAAAATGAGCTCTCTAGCTCTATTTATAGTTTCTCACTAGCTTTTGGCCCTGTCTAGACCTAGTGTCTGGCCTAGTTAAAAATTAGGTTCTAGGGCCTATTTGGAGGTTCAAACGGAGTCTAAAAAATGTGAAAACTGATAGGTAGGTACTTCTAAAGCTCCTCAAGCTCAAGGACTCCTTGGCTTGCACAAAATGGAGCTACAAAAATATGAAATGGTATTTACAATGGTTTTTAGTGATGAAAATCACTATTTTTGTAGGGATTTCTTCTAACATTTTGACATACATTTCCTGGAGCTCCCTACTTGCTCCTTCTTGTGTGCCCAACTCTTTGATGCATGAAAAATTTAAATGGCCTACTTGCCAGATCTTCTTTGACTACTGTTTCTGCTTGTACTTTCTCTTCGCTTCGACTCCCTTCGTAGGCTTCCTTGTCTTGTGAGTCCTTCAATTACTTGACTACTGCCAACACCCCCCCCCTCTCTCGCGTCTGTCGTCTCTAACAGACCCTTGTGTAGCTGTGCGTTCGACGTAATATTGAACCACATCAGAAGCAAGGTGGTGTTCTTCTAATCGTAGCCCCCGTGCTAGGTCTGTTAACAATGCATCCCAATCCACTGGACCTGGGACGTCTGGATGGGGCACCTGCAATTGCTCTCAGTGGATGGTCCTCTCCACAGCGAATAGTTGGAGGAGATGTGAGGGCTTGGGTACAAATATTTCTGAGTGATACTCCTGGAACCTTGTGATGAACATCTCCTCGAAGGTCTGCTTGAAGCATGCTGGGAGGTATTTTATTCTTGCGTGCCAGGCATATACTACCTTTATTGAGGGGGTAGTGCTCATGTCATATACCAGATCTTGGTTGCCTGCAGTGAAGCCAACTCCTGAAAAGTGGGGTTCCTTGATATTCTTGAATGTCGTAAATGTGATGAGCATTAATTCAAAGATCTACCTTTACTTCCTCTAAAGTTGTGGTTGTTTCTATGACTTTGGGTTGTGCCTCCTGTTCCTTGAGCTGGTGGCGTAGCGCATCCCGTTCCTTTTCCAAATCTTCATGTGCTTCTAATAGATCTGCATAGCTTTCCAAGATTGTCTTCATTGTGTCTGAGGGGACTGCTTTGAATTGTTCTGGGTCGATTTCGTGGGGAGAGCCTTCCATGCCAGCTTCCAGGTTTTCTTTGTTTTGCTTCTGTAGACGCTTGTTTTCTTCAAGGGCACTAGCCATGTGTTTTCTGAGTAGAGTCAAATTACGCCGGACTCTTAGATTATCTGCTTGGTAGACTTCTAGTAAAGCTTTGAGTTGTTTGACTCTTGGCACTTGTGATGGTTGGGGTGTCTCCAAGAGGGTTTGATGAGCTTGCTTGAGTGTGGTGTAACGTTGATTGAGGTGTGCATTTTCTTCTCTTATAATTGTAAGCCATCTCTGTAGTTGTTGATGATTCGTAGTCAGTTGATGATGACGGTCTTTGAGAGCCTAATACTCACTCTGAAGTTGATACACACATTGATGTAATCCCATGAATATACTATTTACATTAAACAATGCAGGGAAAGATGAAGATGCAGGGGGAATGGGGAAGGGAAAGGGAGTTGTGAATGCTGTGGAGTCAAGTGGTGAGGTAGGTGGAGGGGGTATGGGAGATTGAGGCTGTGTGGGGGGAGGGAGTGGTGTTGTGGCTGGTGATGTTTCCATTGTGTCGAATGTGTGTGTGACTGTGTAGATGGGAACACTGGGTCGGGTGGATGTGATATTTGTGAAGAGTGTTGTGAAAGTGGGCATGGTAACTCCTCCGAATTGGATGCCGAGAGAGAGAGAGGAATTCCCATGACGAATGTGGTAAGGGCAGGAATAGGCATGGTAGTGCTAGGTGGTGAGGTGACTTGTGTAGTGAGAGATGAGGTGGGTGGTGAGAGTGGTTCCACCTGATGTTCTTCTGTTTGTGTGTTACCTCCTGGCTCTGATACATTGATGTGGATTTGTTTGCCAGATCGCATGGGGCGAGTAGGCACTTGTTTCTCAAATCGATGAATATAAGCCATGGCTGCATGAACAGCCTCATCTAAACCTACCGCGTTAGCGTGCAGGTTCATTGATTCAATAAACATGTCATCCACACCTTCCTCGGCTAACATTTGGCTCATGATCATCTTTCCTGTCTCGAGCGACAATTTGTGTTGTTCTTGGACTCGCTTCATGGTTTCGTATAATCTTTTTATTTGGGCCGAGTATGCCGGGGCACTTGCTAGTTGTGAAAGTTCTTCATATTCTTGATCATATTCCTCGTTTGCTTCTTCTTCTTCTGTCTCTTCTTCATCCTCTTCTACTTCTACTACTCCCGGTTGGGTCGGGGCTGAAGTTGTAGTCGTGTGTTGTTGTCCTTGGGTCGGCTCTGCTTCTGTCTCTAGGTTAGACTCATTGATCAAACGGGCAATTTCTTCATCTATCAAATCAGCAAGGGTGTAACCTTGTGGGAACTCCAAGTCCGATGGAATCGGAGGGAACACCAGATTGGGTCCTTCGGCGCTTGGTCTGGGCAGGCGAATGGTAAATGGTTGGACACGTCGCGTTTGTGGAGGGGTCACCTCTGGTGTGGTGGTGGCTCCCCTTGCTTGGGCACATGGTAATTGAACTCCCCCTCTCATCTTCTTCGATGGAGGACCCACCGTTGACAGCCGTCTTTGGAATTCTTGGGCCTTGGACCATACTAGTGCTCTTTGAATGGGCACGTCGTACGCTAAGCATCTGTAAATTATTTTTGTCAGGGCACAACATCCATGAAGTACATTCTTTTGTTTCTTATTCCATCATTGATGGGCGAGGTGGATCTGATCTATGATCCAATGTGGTATATTGATGGTGAGATTCTCTGTCTCCGCCAAGTACAAGCTGAACCATATCTTTTTTGGTGGCATAGTGAAGCGTTCTTGGGCGGGAAAAGAAAAATGCTGCATGATCGTTCATAGGTGGAGAGCAATGGTAGGTGTCATTGGTACCATGTCCCTCAATTTGTTGAGATCCTTATGCTTCATCCTGCCTGGAACCAATGTTTCTTTCTCAGTGGGAATATGCATACCTTGCATGTTCAATGCTTCCCGTACCAAATTGAGGGTAAATTTGAATCTCTTGAGTTCGTGGCCTGGCAACAGTGAGGGTAGCACAAAAGTACTATCGCCTCCCTTGGCCCTACTAGGAGTGATTGTACTGATAAAATAGGAGCAGCGTAGGAAATCTGGCTTAGGTCCATACCGATCGCATTACTTCTGCATTCTGATATTTCTCAAATTCGTGAGTGAAGAAATGGTAGCGTCCCCATTTGCCATTGAACTCAATTTCTGCTTCCCAGAAGTAGGTGCCATCACCCAATGGCCCTACGACATCACTAAACCAATGAGCGTGTTTCCCCACTTGAGAAGTGTGTCCCTGAGGAGGGTCTTGAATAGGGAGCACATGCACCGCTTGAAGTTCTTGAGCCCTCTCGGTGAGTTGTGGTTCAAGGAGGAGGGCTTCAATGTCCACAATCTGTGCGCTAGACCCCGCCTGGGAACTGGTGCCTCCGGTTTCTGCCATGTCACAGCTTGCTTGCTAGTTCTGTGAGAATATAGAAGCAGGCATTAACATTGTAAAGGACAAGGTAGAACAATTTTTGTCCCCCTTACAATATTAACATGAGGTGAATGATGAGTTAGTCGATCAGGGAGTGCTCGATGATTGTGTGTGTTGTTAATCCTATGAGCTAAGTGAAAAGATGTAGTTAGTAGGTGGAGAGGAATGTACAAATGGGATCGGGGGGTTTATTACAAGCTTTTGGCTGCCAAACACATTGAATGACTTTATGTTTTGGTTTTGTGGAGACTCTAGAGGGCTTTCTGAGGGTGTCTGCTTGGAAATGAGGCTGTATAGGGGCCCATTTGCAAGTGATTCCACCCGTGCTCATGTGTAAATGTGTGTTTGTGTGTGTTGAATGAGAGTGGGCATCCGTTCTTTGAGTGAGTGAACCCTGTCATGTATGTGTGATTTGTGTGTGACTAGTTGAGCCCGTAAGCAATGTTAAAAGTCAAGCTTCAAACTAAAAATTCGTGGGGAATCTTGTATGGACATGTGGAGCAATCAAAGGAAGCCAAAAGCCACGAGATTCCATCAAGAAAAGTCACTCAACCACTCCCCAAGTCATCTCAACTAATTCCTCCAAGTTAGGAGGCTGATTTGGAAAGGTAGTTCCTAGATTTTAGGGGCACACCTCTCACTATAAAAGGAGCATGTATCCCGACTTCTTTTCGTGCCATCTTCTTGGAGTTTTAGCTCATGTAAAGTGAGCATTAAGTGCTGGAGTTGTGATAAGCAAGCCCCTTGCTTAAGCAACCCCCTTGTTTGCTTGTTTGTTTTCTTTTAGTAGGCATATCTATGTGTGTGCGCAGGCAGTGTTGCAACTCTCTACCCCTGAGTTGTTAGCATTGGTTCTCCCTCATATGGTATCCATTTGATGTAATTCTTGTCTCATTGGATAGCTATAAGAGTCTTTTTAATGCTTACCAATTCTCTGAAGCATTCTCTGAGTAAGCTGGGAGCAACATTCATTTTAGTGAAGTTGTGTGATTGATATCTCTCTCTTTGTGTAGGCTCTGTTGGAAAGATTTTGCTCTCTGTTGCAAGGGCTGGTTCTCCTTCTCTATGTATCCATTTGCTATGATTTTGGTGTCATTGGGTAGCTATTAGAGTGCTCTAACGTTGACTCAAGGTTGAGATTCATTCTCTATATAATCTCTGAGAAAAGTTTGCTGGAGTGAAGTGAGGTCTCTGCTTGACTAGCAGTTGTGAGCATTCAACTAGCTCATGTTGTAGACATTATTTCTCTTTGTGTAAGCATCCATTTCAAGTGAAATTTGTTTTGTTGGAAAGCCCTTGGTGTCTACTACAGGTCTACAAAAGATCACTGGAGTTCTCTGCATAATCTCTGAGTAAGAGCATTTTTTGGTGTGCAGAGGTCAAAGAAGGATACCTGTGGAGGTCATTCGCGCTTCATCGTTGCTTAGGGGTTGAGATACTTCCCCCATCAGTGGTATCAGAGCATTTGGGCATCCTGGAGGTATCACATACAAGCAAGAAGACCTCTTGGAGTTGGTGGTTGAAGAGTTGCATCAACAAAAGCTTCTTGGAGGTAGCTCACATCAAGGGGGAGCTATTCTACTCAAATTTGCAAGAGCACAAGGTGTCCATCTAAGGAAAGCTTTGGATTGAGGTAACCTCAGAGCCTCGTTTTCATTTTACACACATTGGAGCATTAGCCAAGGGCTAGGTCAAGTATCAAAGACTAGATATGGGAGACTTCAACACTCAAATTGAAAAGCTAGACAAAGGTAACTATCAACCATGGAGATATAGGGTCTCCAACTATCTTATGGGCAACGGCCTTTGGGGGTTGATTAGTGGAAGTGAACCAAGACCTAGGTTGGATGAGAATCCAACCAATGACCAGAGAAGGGCCTTTAGGGAATGGAATGAAAGAGACAAGAGGGTTATCTTTATTCTTTCCCAACACATTAGCAATAGCATGATCGGCCATATCCAAGACCTGGATTCAAGCATGAAGGTATGGGAGACACTTGAAAGGCTTTATTCAACAAGCACCAAAGCAAGGAAGATCCAACTCAAGAATGAGCTCAACAACCTTAGGAAGAGCTCAGGGAGTAGCATAAATGACTACATACTTAAGGTCAAGGAGTTATCATATGCATTGGGATCCATTGGAAGCCACGTAGACGATGACGATCTTGTGGCTTATACTCTCAATGGTTTGAGAGATGATGAGAAGTGGAAACCCTTTACCACTTCAGTTTATGTAAGGGATAATCTTCCCGATTTTGAGCAATTGGTTGCTTTCATGGTCACTGAAGAAATGAACATAGGTGGAAGTTCAACTAAAAGCAAAGATGCACAAGTTTTCTATGCAGGTAATCAAAGGGGCAAAGGAAGACAAGGACAAGGAAGGGGCAAAGGAAGGTTTGGAGGAAGGCAAGGCCACTCAAGAAATCAAGGACATGACCAAGGCACCTCATCACAAAGAGGGAGAGGAAGATCAAGAGGAAGAGGAGGACGACATCAACAAAACAGGAATCAAGATGGCGAAGGATGTTACATATGTGGCAAGTTTGGCCACTATGCTAGAGATTGCTACCAAGGAGGAAACCAAAGGAACTATAATCAAGGTTTTTCATACAAAGGCCAAGGTAATTATGCTTCTACAAGTTCAGAAAATGACAATCTCTTGATGATGCACATGAATGGGAATTCAAGCAAAGTAGATAACACTTGGTATATTGATAGTGGATGTAGCAACCATATGAGTTGCAATGCTTCTTGGTTTACTAATCTACATGTTCCCAAAGGTAAAGGACATGTAGAAACAGGTGATGATACAGCCCATGAGATCTCCCATGTTGGAGATGTAGCTTTGGATGACAAGGAGGAAGGAAGATGTCTCAAGGATGTCTTGCATGTACCTACCATCACAAAGAACTTGGTGTCCGTTGGGCAAATGGTTGAAAGATGCTATCAAGTAAGGTTCAACAAAGGTGGATGCTTTGTGGAGAACCCTAAGCAAGGTTACAAGGTCATAGCAAGAGGAAAGAAGCAAGGGAGACTCTTCACTTTGGAGGTAAATTCTCATTCTACTCAACATGTCTACTTCACATATGGAAACAAGAGGATTTCGGAGTTGGACTTGTGGCACAAGAGGATAGGTCACATCAACATACAAAGAATGAAGGAAATGCAATTCAAGAGGCTGGTTGAAGGTCTTCCCAACTTCCAAGGACAAGGTATGAAGCATTTATGTGAATCTTGTCAACTAGGGAAGCAAGTGAGACTTCCATTCAAGAAGAGTGGCTACATAAGCCAACATCCATTGGAGTTGATACATACAGATGTGTGGGGGCCAACGAAAGAGCAATCCATTGGAGGTAACAAGTACTTTGTCACTTTTATAGATGATTGCACAAGGATGGTTTGGCTTTATTTCATCAAAAACAAATCAGATGTGTTTACATGTTTCAAAGCATTCAAGGCAATGGTAGAGAAGGAAACAGGTACATATATCAAGAAGCTAAGGTCCGATGGAGGGGGAGAATATTTCTCAAATGAGTTTTCTGATTTTTTAATGGATCAAGGCATCAAGAGGCAAGTAACATGCAGGTACACACCCCAACAAAATGGAGTAGCAGAGAGAAAGAATAGATACATTGCCGAGATCGCTAGAGCAATGCTTAATGAGATGAATGTACCTAACATGTTTTGGAGTGATGCAGCAAATACCGCCGTGTATCTAATGAATAGGGCTCCTACCTCAGGGATCCATGGCTTGACACCATATCAAGACTATTATGGTAAGAAACCTGATCTTTCCCACTTGAAGATATTTGGATGTACTTGTTATGTACATGTGCCAAGTGAATTGAGGCACAAGCTACAACCAAAGGCAGAAAAGTGTGTGTTTCTAGGATATTCAAATGATCATAAAGGTTACAGGTGCTTCAACCCAAACACAAAGGACTTGAGGATATCAAGGGATGTAGCATTTGATGAGCTACTCCCTTGGTATAAGAAGTATGATTGTATGCAGGACTATGAAGAAGAAAAGCATGGACATGATGTAGAACAAATCGACCTAGAGCTAAGCGGCCCAAGGTGTTCCATCAATGAAGATAGTTCAAGCATGAACTCACCATGGAGGGGGAGATCTTCATCAAGCTATGAAGCACAATCAATCAACAAAGGCAAAGCAACATTGGTGGAGTTGGATGAAGAAGGTAATGAAGTTGAAGATGATGAAGGACACATGATGGAGAAAGAAGCCACGTCAAAGAAAGAGATCAAGTTCCCAAGGCAAAGGAGGTTTATTCCTCCAAAAGGTGAAGAAAGGAAGTCTTCTAGAGTTAAGTATCCAACTCAAAGGTTTACTTATGATTCATACATGGCAACACATTATGCATATATGAACAAAGTAGTAGAAGATCATGAGCCCGATTGCTATGAAGATGCAAGCAGGTACACCGAATGGAAAGAGGCAATGCAAGAAGAGATCGACGCACTTGAGGAAAATCAAACATGGACTCTAGTGCCCAAGAAGGAGAACATGAAGGTAATAGGTAATAAGTGGGTGTATAAAGTAAAGAGGAATTCAGATGGATCTATTTCTAGATTCAAAGCAAGATTGGTGGCCAAGGGTTTTGCACAAACCTATGGAGTGGACTTTGAAGAGACATTCAGCCCCGTGGCAAAGATAAGCACCATTAGGACACTCATTGCAATGGCTGCTAGCAAAGGATGGAAGCTCTTCCAATTGGATATCAAGAATGCCTTTCTCAATGGAGACTTGGAAGAAGAGGTATACATGGAGCAACCACTAGGTTTTGTTCATAAAGAGTTTCCACATCATGTTGTAGGTTGAAGAAGGCACTTTATGGCCTAAAGCAAGCTCCAAGGGCTTGGAACCAAAGATTGGTGGACTATTTGATCAAATGTGGTTACAATCAATGCAAGGCGGATCCATCTCTCTTCATCAAACAAAGAGGAGAACTTGTGGTCTACATGTGTGTGTATGTAGATGATCTTATCATTACAGGTAATGATACAAAGGGCATTGAGGAGATCATGGCAAAGCTTGGAAAGGAGTTTAGGATCTCTGATCTTGGAGATCTTAGGTATTTTCTTGGCATTGAAGTTGTATACAAAGAAGAAGGTATTATGCTCATACAAAGGAAGTATATTCTAGACCTACTTGAGAGGTTTGGGATGCTACATTGCAAGCCTATTTCAAATCCCATGGAAGTTAATGTAAAGCTAAGCTCCATTGATGGAGAGCCATTAGAGGATGTAACTTTGTATCGATCTATTGTAGGCTCTTTCAATTATGCCACAATAACCAGGCCCGACATAGCATATGGAGTTGGAGTGTTATCACAATTTATGCATAGTCCAAGGACTACACACTTGCAAGCTGCAAGAAGAATGTTGCGATATCTCAAAGCCACTATAAATGAAGGATTGTTCTACTCATTTGATGATGATATGCAGGTCAAAGCTTATTCCGATGCCGATTGGGCCGGTTCGAAGGAAGATAGAAGGAGTACAAGTGGTTACCTAGTCATGCTAGGTAGCAAGATCATCTCATGGATTTCAAAGAAGCAACCCACGGTGGCATTATCTTCCACCGAGGCTGAGTATAGAGCTTTGGCTCAAGTCACATGTGAGCTAATGTGGATTAAGAAGTTATTTATGGAGCTTAATTTGCAGGTTGACACATATCCAATTTTTTGTGACAACATGAGTAGCATTCATCTAGCATCGAACCCTGTCTATCATGCTAGAACCAAGCATATTGAAGTGCACTATTACTTCATAAGGGAAAAGGTGATATCCAAGGAAGTTTCAGTACATCATATTGGTACCAAGGACCAAGTTGCAGACATGTTTACAAAGGCTTTGGATGGGATGAAGATTTCAAAATTCAAGCAATGCATCAACATGAAGGAGCTTGGATGAGGATGAAGAATTGAAGCTTGAGGGGGAGTGTTAAAAGTCAAGCTTCAAGCTAAAAATTCGTGGGGAATCTTGTATGGACATGTGGAGCAATCAAAGGAAGCCAAAAGCCACGAGATTCCATCAAGAAAAGTCACTCAACCACTCCCCAAGTCATCTCAACTAATTCCTCCAAGTTAGGAGGCTGATTTGGAAAGGTAGTTCCTAGATTTTAGGGGCACACCTCTCACTATAAAAGGAGCATGTATCCCGACTTCTTTTCGTGCCATCTTCTTGGAGTTTTAGCTCATGTAAAGTGAGCATTAAGTGCTGGAGTTGTGATAAGCAAGCCCCTTGCTTAAGCAACCCCCTTGCTTGCTTGTTTGTTTTCTTTTAGTAGGCATATCTATGTGTGTGCGCAGGCAGTGTTGCAACTCTCTACCCCTGAGTTGTTAGCATTGGTTCTCCCTCATATGGTATCCATTTGATGTAATTCTTGTCTCATTGGATAGCTATAAGAGTCTATTTTATGCTTACCAATTCTCTGAAGCATTCTTTGAGTAAGCTGGGAGCAACATTCATTTTAGTGAAGTTGTGTGATTGATATCTCTCTCTTTGTGTAGGCTCTGTTGGAAATATTTTGCTCTCTGTTGTAAGGGCTGGTTCTCCTTCTCTATGTATCCATTTGCTATGATTTTGGTGTCATTGGGTAGCTATTAAAATGCTCTAAAGTTGACTCAAGCTTGAGATTCATTCTCTGTATAATCTCGGAGAAAATTTTGCTGGAGTGAGTTGAGGTCTCTGCTTGACTAGCAATTGTGAGCATTCAACTTGCTCATGTTGTAGACATTGTTTCTCTTTGTGTAAGCATCCATTTCAAGTGAAATTTGTTTTGTTGGAAAGCCCTTGGTGTCTACTACAGGTCTACAAAAGATCACTGGAGTTCTTTGCATAAGCTCTGAGTAAGAGCATTTTTGGTGTGCAGAGGTCAAAGAAGGATACCTCTGGAGGTCATTCGCGCTTCATCGTTGCTTAGGGGTTGAGATACTTCCCCCATCAAGCCAGCCTTAGGCACCTAAATTTTTCTTGATTGTGGGCCAGCCTTCATTGACTTCTTGGGTACCCAGATAGATTTCACTTTCACAAAAGAATTTTTGGGAGTCTTCTTATTAGTATCATGCCATTGATTACTAATAGGAAGTTGAGATAGTTGTTGTGGCTTGACCGCAATAGGACGCTCGCCAATCTGCACCCACACTTGTTTCAATGGCTGAGACATCCTGCTTCGCACATTCTTTTGGTCTCCAGCATAGGTAGTCTTCAGTAATTGATCTGCCTTTGGTTGCTGCCTCCCTCTAGCCTTTGGAAAAGAAGGGAGTTCCATTGAGTCCTTGAATTCTTTATTGAGATCATCATTCCTCTGCATCACATAGCTTTGGACAAGAATAGCATTGTCAACTTCATGTGTACCCCTGGAAGGGCCAGGAGTCTGTGCCTTTCCTAGTTCCGTGAGTGCTCCATTATCTAACTCAACTGTAATTCGACTCTGATTTACCCACACCTGAAGAAGTCCACTTCTTAGGTTTAGGTTGACTGCATGATCATAGATCCAGTCTTGACCCAAGACAAGAGGTTCAGTGAGGTCCTCATCTTGACACACTAGTACTTTAACTGTCATTAGAACATCTTCAATGTAGAGGGGGAGTTCCACCTCGCCCATGCAAGGGGTTTCCACACCTCCCAATCCTATGAGATATGCTTCTATAGGATTGACATTTAATTTCAACTCTCGACAATAAGAAAGTTTAACCGCACTAGTGGCTGCACCTGAGTCAATCAATGCCCGTGCAGTCCTTGCACTCTTCCCTTGTCCTATCTCCAAGGTTACAAAAGGACGTCGGTCAACTATTCTATGGGGGCTTACACTTGAGACTTCACACATAGCCATATGATATCCTGGGTTCGCATAGTCATCTATCCTTGGCTGATCTCGTCCCTGTCTTCTCATCTTCATTTTTCGGATGTGTTCCAAGGCTTCTGCCTGTGCTTCTTCTCGAACTCGTTTTTCCTCTTCTTTACGTTTCTTGGCAGTGTTGAGTCGATTGAGCATTTCCTCGGTGAGAGGTTCCTGATACAACTTGACTCTGCATCCACTTATGTAGCTTGGAAGAATGTCGCCTTCGAGTGTGGCTAATTGGACTGCTCCACTAGTCGAGATCCTATTTATGATCATAGGTCCATAACCGCATTTTTCTAGCTTTCTCGTATGTTGTTTCAGAGTATATACCAAAACTAAGTCTCCAGCCTTTAATCCTTTATCTTTAACATGGGCATCAAAATACTCCTTATGTCATTTCTTAGCTGCATATATTCCTGTGCAGCTCTCAGTCTTGTTTCACCTAATCGTTCGAGGTCAAAAATTCTCGAAGAGAGTTCATGGCCCGTCCACTCATGCTCCTGTGCTACTCTCAATGTGGAAATCAAGAAGTCCAGAGGTAGCACGGCATTTTGGCCAAATACCATCTGAAAGGGTGTGGCTTGGAGTACCGTTTTATAGGCCACTTGGTATGCCCAAACGACATGTAGCTGTTTGTCCCAATCAGAGCGTTTATTATTTACCAATTTAGTCAAAACATTGCATATGATCTTATTTGTGCTCTCAGCCTGGCCATTAGCTTGTGGGTGATAGGGGGCAGACTTCTTATGTACTACCAAGAATTCTTGGAGAAGATTTTCAATAACCTCATTCAAGAAGTGAGTCCCTCTATCACTAACTAGCTCTATAGGTAGTCCGTATCTTGTGAATACATTCTCAATTAAGAACTTAGCTGTCGTTTGAGCATCGTTCTTTGTGGTAGCTTTCACTTCTACCCACTTGGTTAAATAGTCTGTGGCCAGAATGATATATTCAGCATGTGAACCCTTCGCTGGGGGATTAATAGGACCTACAAAGTTTATTCCCCACTTAGAGAATGCATGTCCACCCATCATAGGTTTTAAAGGCATCTCATCTTTGCATATAGGATACTGAGTTCGCTGACAAATGTCACACTGTTTCACATAGGTATGTGCATCCATGTGAAGGGTCGGCCACCAAAGTCCTGCAAATAGGACGACCTTGATCACCCGATCTGGTCCAAAGTGTCCTCCTGCTACACCTTGGTGGGCAGTTTCCAAGATCTTGAGATACTCACTCTCATGGACACATAGTCTTAGGTAACCATCTTTACCACGCTTGTATAGATTACCACCAATGATTGAGTAATCTAGAGCTTCTTGTTCTAGACATTTTTGTCTGGCCAATGTCATATCTTGAGGGAATGTCTTCGTCCTCAGAAAGGCTACTAGTGGTTCACTCTAATCCGGCACTATGGACACTTGATATAGAGTGGCATGTTCCACGGGTGGTTTAGTGGAGCAGATCGGGCATTCCTTGCACAACTTATGGACATCAGCTTCCATAGTAGGCCAATGCACTCCGAATCTCCTAAGTGTCTGTAAAGTTCTTTGCTATGAGTAGTGTTGCTCTAATGCACCTACATGTGCTAATTGCAACCATTTTGCATACTCGTCCTCTTCCACACAACAAGCCAATATCCCTTGATCTGTCTGTTTGTACATGCTTCCTGCCATGATATGGTACTTCTGGGCTTTTACTACCTCTCTACCTTGAGTGTTTATGACTGGGTGGTTAGGCCCGTATGTCAATACTGGCACTAATGGGTTAGCCCACTGAGGTAAAACTTCCAAATTAAACAAGTAAGCATGAGGAGGGTCATCTGATACTCCTTGTGGGGCTTCTTCAGATGTGAGCCTAGAGAGATGGTCTGCTCTCAAGTGAGTCTTCCCTTTCCTCACCACAACTTCAAAGTCGTATTCCATTAGTAAGAGAAACCATCTTACTAATCTACCTGTATTGCATGGCTTGTTTACCAAGTACAACAGTGCTTGATGATCAGTGAAAAATTTAAACTTATTTGCAAGCAAATAGTGTCTAAATGTTTTAAAAGCATATACCATGCCTAACCCCTCTCGTTCAGTGGTGGTATAATTTCGTTCAGTTGCATTCAATTGTCTACTAGCATAGGCAATTGAAAGATCCATATTACCTTCACCCGTAGGTTGTGCGAGTACACATCCTATAGAATAATTGGATGCATCCACGTGAACATGAAATGGCTTATTCCAATCTGGTGTGTTCAAGATTGTTGCTGAACACAATCTTCTTTTTGTGTATAAAGCGTCGGTAATAGCCACAATTGTTGGAGATAGACGTCTGCGGAAGCACGCGAACAGCACAAGGAAGAAGAAGAAGCTTGGAGCACAAACACACAATACTGAATGTATTACTAGAGAATGTACAAAGATAAGTAGCCCATTAGGGCAATAGGCGTATATACAAGCCGGGGGAAAAAAACCTCCTAAAGAGGGAAAAAAGTGCCCCGGCGGTCCTAGAGTGTTCACACACATCACTACCTAAATATATGAACAAATCCCCCTTGGGAGTGATGCGGTGAAGAAGGAGCTGGCACTCATGTATAAGGAAGTGCCAAGCTATGTGGAAATCACTCCACAAAAGGAAGTAAGCCCAAAGCTTTGCGGAAAGCTTCAAACTTCTCCCTAGGCAGAGCCTTCATGAAAAGGTCTGCAATGTTCTCCTGCGTGGGCACATATGCCAAGCTGATCTCCCCAGCAGAGAACCTCTCCCTGACATAGTGATAATGCACCTCAATGTGCTTAGTGTGAGCATGGAACACAGGGTTCCTCGCAACTGCCAATGCGCTCTGACTGTCAGTGAAGATGGTGGTGGCAGAAGACTGGCCAACACCCAAATCAGCCATAAGGCGTCTGAGCCACACACACTCAACAGTCGCTGAGAAAGCTGCCCTATACTCAGCCTCACAACTGGAAGTGGCCACAGTAGGCTGCTTCTTGCTCAACCAAGATATACATGAGCTACCAAGCATGAAGCAAAAACCACTGGTGGACACACGAGTGTCATAGCAACCAGCCCAATCTGAGTCAGAAAAAGCATGCAAATCTGGCGGTAGTGATCCCCCCTTGGGATAAAACAACCCAAGTAGCCTAGTACCACTCAAGTAGCGAAAGATGCGCTTAACCGCTTTTCCCCGTGACTCCTAGGCAATGCATAAACCTGCTCATCTGTGAGACAGCAAACTGAATATCTGGCCGAGTAATGCATAAGTAAATCAAGCATCCAATAGCGTGCTGATAGAGAACAGCATCAAATGCATCTCCAACATCATGAAGACTCAATCGTAAACCTGTCTCCATAGGAGTCGCAATAGGCTTACAGTCTTCAAGGCCAAAACGCTGCAATAATGTGTCAATATATTTCGTTTGACACAAAGCCATTCCACCATCAACTTGCATAAACTGAATGCCCAAATAGTGATGCAAATGCCCCAAATCAGACATCTCAAATGAGGCATGCAAATCAGCCTTCAAATCAGCAATATGCTTCTCAATAGGACCAGTGAGCAGCATGTCATCAACATAGACAACAATGATCAGAAGCACATCATTAGCACGTTTAACATATAAGGTGCTTTCAGTTGGACTGTTCTCAAAACCATGTGCAATCAGATAGGCATGTATCTTCTCATACCAAGCACGTGGTGCTTGCTTTAAACCATATAATGCCTTCTTTAACCTGCACACCTGGTTTTCATGCCCTTTCTGCACAAAGCCACGGGGCTGAAAAACATACACTTCTTCATGCAAGTCACCATTCAGAAATGTTGTTTTAATGTCCAACTGATGTACATTCCAACCATGATGGGTTGCAAGTGCACAAATGCTCCGAACAGTGGTCATACGACATGTAGGTGCAAAGGTCTCATCAAAATCAATGCCTCTTTCCTGTGCATAACCCTTTGCAACAAGCCTAGGCTTATACCTGTTGTTGAAGCTCAAAGTCAAGGACAAAGCATGGAAGCACATCAAAAGGTGGACACACAAGGCAAGGGAGCAAGTATGGAGCTCCATGAAGTGTATGTCAAATTTTCAGATGAATCCCCTACAAAAATAGTGATTTTCATCACTAAAAACCATTGTAAATACCATTATCTATTTTTATAACTCCATTTTGTTCAAGCCGAGGAGTCCTCGAGCTTGAGGAGTATTAGAAGTACCATCGTACCAATTTTCATAATTTTTAGACTTCGTTTGAGCCATCAAATAAGCCCTGGAACCTAATTTTTAACTAGGCCGGACACTAGGTCTGGACAGGGCCAAAACTAGTCAGAGAACTATAAAAAGAGCTAGAGAGCTCACTTTTGACGTTAGCTTATTAGAGAATAGAACTTTGGTAAGAGAACTCTTTTGCAATCTAAGCTTTCCATTGTTCCTCTCTTTGATCTTACTTTGTGCGCGTGTGTCTGTATGAGTGTGCATGTTTGTGTGCTTTCACTCACGCACTTGTGCCTTCACTTGCTCGTGGTCTTCATACCGGTCCTCACGTCTCCCCGGATTGACAAGTAAAGGAGGTGGTGCTTACGCTTGAGCTTCACCACCTGTCAACTGTACCATCAGGTTTACGCTTCAACTTGTATACCCACTTAGTGCCAATGGCCTTCTTGCCAGGAGGCAAGTCACATAAAGACCATGTACCATTCTTCATTATAACATCATATTCAGATTGCATAGCAGCCATCCAATTTTCTGAATTTTGTGCTTCATCAAAAGAAACAGACTCATTCTCATCACAGAGACTAGATGCAGCCATAGCATAGCAATCTGATGCAAAGGAGGCACTATGAGAGCCTGAACGAGTACGATATGACAAAGGTGCATCTAATTTGCTGTCACGCAAAGTCTGCACCAGCCATTTTGGCATAGTTTTTGCCTGCTCAATATCAGCTCTCTCATCAACAAGTGCATCATGTAAATCTGCATCAGAAATGGAATGATCTGCATCATCATATGAAACCTGCAAAGGCTGAGAAGTTGCCTCATTAGGACCAGCACTATCCTGTCCACCTGTAAAAAGAGGCATCAAAGTATCATACATGTCTTTGGAGCTAACAGATGTCTCCTTATTACATGAAAGCAATGGCTGAATAGCATCTTCCACAAAGACAACATCACGGCTAACCAGAATGCGTTTAGTCTGTGGATGATACAGACGATAGCCTTTACTTTCAGAACTGTACCCAACAAAAATACATTTTACTGCCTTATCATCCAATTTTCTGCGATGTTGTTCAGGCACTAATGCATATGCCATACAACCAAAAACACGCAGATGAGCAACAGATGGCTTCCGGTCATGCCAAGCCTCATATGGAGTGATAGACTGCAACGCTTTAGTGGGACACCTGTTGCACACATGACAGCCTCAAGCCAGAAACTATGTGGTAAAGCCTGACTTTTGACCATGCACCTCACCATCTCCATGAGTGACCTGTTCTTTCGTTCAGCAACTCCATTCTGTTGAGGTGTATACGGCACTGTACACTGGTGTTTTATCCCACATTCAGCCAGAAATGCATTAAAATCTGAAGACATATATTCCCCCCCTCGATCAGAACGGAGGGTGCCCATTTTACATGCTGACAAATTTTCAGCCAAAACCAAAAACTGTTTGAAGCACATGAACACTTCGGACTTTGCTTTGAGTGGATATACCCATGCATGCCTGGAAAAATCATCAATGAAAGTCACGAAGTAAAGGTAATTTCCAAAAGAGGGTGTCTGCATAGGACCACAGACATCACTATGTACAAGCTGCAATTTCTGCGTAGCCCGAACTGAACCATCTTTTGGAAAGGAAGAACGCTACATTTTGCCCAAAATACAGCTTCACAAACATGTTTTCCAGGTGCCTCAAGTTTGGGCAAAGAGGACACCATTTCAGATTTCTACAGGCGTAATAAACTAGCAAAATTCAGATGACCAAAGCATGCATGCCAAAGCTTTGCATCTGACATAGCCTGAGAATCATGAACTGCACATGCCGAATCATTCACAGATCTTTCATAGTCTATGAGCTTATACAACCCACGACATAAAATGCCAGAAGCAATAATCACATCGCCATTTGAGAGATCATGGACTGTACACCTGTCATCAACGAATTTCACAACCAAGCCAATCTTGGCTAATGCAGAATCTGATAACAAGTTCTTTTTGATCCCTGGCACAAATAAAGCATCTGACAAAGTGAAAGAAATACCATCAGCAGTAGTCAAAATGATCTTACCAACTCCCATAACAGGATAAGAGGAGTTATTGGCGCATGTGATAGTATTCCCTATAGGGGCAGGCTCGAGTGAAGAGAAGAAACTATGCTGCGAGGTAATATGTTTGGTCGCCCCACTGTCAAAGTACCAAACATCTGAGTCTACTGCAGACATGCACTGATCATGAGAAGATGGGTCAAAACTGCAGACAGTAGTAAACGCCCATTCTTCTTCCTGCACAAGATTTGCAGACTCTGTTTTTGGTGTAGAGGCCTCTACCACAACCATTCCAACCTCTTTCTTCTTTGCCTCTTTAGTAGCCAGTTTTGAACAGTTCTTTATGATATGATCATTTCCTTTACAGTACTTGCAAAACAATTTCTGCTTTTCTGATTTGTTCTCATCTTTATCCTGGTTCTTCGATTGTGCAGCATTTGCAGATTTCTGCTTACTAGTAGAAGAGCTCCATTTTCCTTTGCCCTTCTGACTAGCCAGGAAAGCTTGATCTGCAACATGCATAATGGACCTCTTCTGCCTGGACTGATCTTCCTGCAATAGAACAGAGACTAACTCCTCAAATGACAAGGCATTTGGATTGCCTTTCATCATCAACCGAAGAGTAGAAGCAAAACTCTGATATGAATCAGGAAGACCATTCAGAACAGTCTACACAAGTGAGCTATCTGGTATAATCTCATCAGCAGAAATCAATTGTGCCTTCAGGTCTTTGATCTTCGTAAGAAAACTGTCCATAGAATCACCTTCATTCATGTGCTCACTCTCCAACTGTTTTTGGAGGTAAGCAACACGAGCCTCATTCCTAGCCTGGTACAAAGTGGTAAGTGTATCCCAAGCATCCTTTGCTATTCTGCAAGAGCGAATGTGAGGAATAATGGCACGTTTGACAGACAAAGCTATCAATGCATGTGCCTGGGCATCTCTGCCATCCCAACGAATCTGCTCTGCAGTAGGTGCAACAAAAATAACAGCACAAAGAGGAATATGTGGAATATCATCTTCGACACCATCTTCATCAGCTCCAACACCTCCAGCACTTGTATTTGTAGTACCTGTAGTCGCAGGTGTAACAGGACGTCTTTCAACACCCTGCACAATGTTCCACAGTCCTTTTGCAACCAGTACATGTCGCATCATATAAGCCCATAATGGGTAGTTGGTACCATCCAACTTATCCTCAAGAGCCAACATACGGAATACAGCACTGCTTTCAGCCATGGCCGGTGACTAAAATACCTTGATGCAGAAAATTGACTGTATCTAAAAAAATTGAACGGAACTGCCCAGACGAGTTCTGCTAGACCTGTAGTAGACTTCGAGATGCTTAAACTGACGAACAGAAACTAGTATATACCTTTGGCACAAAAGGATGAAATAGCCTGCACAAGCGCTGCGATAGTGCGTTCGGAGGCCGAAACGAGCTCAGATCGCGATTTCGGCACCACATAGCGAAGCTGTTTTGATCTCGGAAACACCGTGAGTATGCTCACCAAATTTCGTGTGAATCTGAGACTGCAAACTAAGGAGTGTTGACGGCACCCTAGAAGAAGCGACAACCTGCTCTGATACCAATTGTTGGAGATAGACGTCTGCGGAAGCATGCGAACAACACAAGGAAGAAGAAGAAGCTTGGAGCACAAACACACAATACTGAATGTATTACTAGAGAATGTACAAAGATAAGTAGCCCATTAGGGCAATAGGCGTATATACAAGCCGGGGGAAAAAAACCTCCTAAAGAGGGAAAAAAGTGCCCCGGCGGTCCTAGAGTGTTCACACACATCACTACCTAAATATATCAACAACAATGCCCCATGAAAGCTTGTACTTCCTTGACATTCTTTGGCCTAGGTAACTTGGCTATGGCTCTTACTTTCTCTTCATCAGTGGATATGCCATTCTTTGACACTATGTGTCCTAGAATCCTGCCTTGCCTGACCATGAAAACACACTTTTCTGGGTTCAAGCAGACTTGATATTCTTTGCATTTGTCAAAGATTTGCCTGAGTTCATGTATATGTGTCTGTCTAATGTTGGAATGAGCACAGAGATCATCAACATAGACCTCCAAATGCTTCCTCAAGAACTCTTTAAACACGTGACACATCAGCCTCTGGAAGGTAGCGGGTGCATTGGTAAGCCCAAATGGCATTACTCTAAAGGCAAATATGCCCCACTCTGTGGCAAAAGCTATCTTATGCTGATCTTCCGGAGCAATGGCTACCTGATTGTAGCCCAAAAATCCATCAAGGAAGTTGTACACTTCCTTGCCTGCTACTCTTTCTAAGAGATGTTCTGTGATAGGAAGCGGATAGTTATCTCGAATTGTGGCTACATTGACCTTTTTCAAGTTAATGCACACACGTAGCTTTCCATTCTTCTTGGGCACCACTACAATGGGGGATACCCACTCAGTGTGCTCAATTTCATAGATGAATCCAGCTTCTACCAGACAATCTATCTCCTCTTTGATCTTAGTAGCATAATTATCATTATATGTGTATGGTTTTTGCTTAGAGGGTTTCGCGTCTGAGGTCATGGGAATTGTGTGTGAGCATATGTCTGGGTCAACACCTTTCAAATCCTTGTAACTCCAAGCGAATACATATCTGTATTCTCTTAGCAAGGCTATTAATGCATGCTCTTCTTCCTCTGTTAGGTCATGGCCTATGTACGTGCATCTCTCCTCTCCTTCTTCTAGGGCTACCCATATTTTCTTGGTGGTTTCTTTGTTTTCATAGGCTTCTCCTGATTGTGCCTCTCGTTTAGGCATTCTTATCATGACTCTCCTATCGTCTATCTCATACTTTTTAAAGTTTTCAGGGACCTCAAACAAGGATTCCTCCTCTTCTGGTGTGACTTCTCTCTTCTTTCCTTTCTTTCCTTCATCCCTAGGGGTCACTTGTGTGGCTAATCTTACATCATTTGTAAGCTCTCCGTGTCTCTAGGGTTGAAATTCTACTCCATAGAAGTATTCTTCATCTGATGCAAAAGGTGGATCCATAATGATTGACTCTAGATCGGAGTCACTTGCATCCTCAACTGCATCAGGGCTAGGTTCACATGCTTCTAGAACTGCCCCTCCCATGATGGACTCTATGGAGAAGACTGAAATGTCATAGCCATTCTCATCACAGTGGGGTGTCCATTGTTCTTCATTGATGGCTACGTCCATTGTTGCTAAAATTTTTGCCCAGCCGTGAGGTTCAAACTCTTCATCAGAAAACACTACAGGTGTGTAGGCTGGGTCTTGAATTGACCTATGGGTTTCCTTAGCACCTATCTCTCTGGCCTTTTCTCTTTTCTCTTCTTCCACTGCCACTTTACACATCCATAAGTGAGTGTCTTCATGCATCCATGAGGATCCTGATCCTATGGAGTGCACAGACTCCATGTCATCCTTGGCTCTATGGATGGGATTCCATTGAATAGGCGGTACATCTCTATGAGAGAAATCCTTGAGATTGACTTTGGTCGTAACACCTAAGTGTTGCAAATACAAGGAATTGGTTCCCCAATCCTAGACCACTTGCAACTGTCGCATAAATGGTCTTCCCAAAATCATCTCATAGGCATGGTTTTTGCTGAAATCACATATGGCGAAAGTATGCTCAAACTCAACACCGCATGTAGTGAGAGTTATTCCTTCCAGCAAGCCTAAGGGTCTTTCTATGTGGCCATCAGCCATCTGCAATTTCATCCTCATGGGCCTGAGTGCTGGCTTGCCCCAACGCTTCCATAGGGAAGTGGTAGCAATAGCAACTCCTGCACATGAGTCTAGAATCGCCTTAGTTGTGTACCCATGATGGGCAATGGGAAGATAGGTGTTTCCTTCTTCTCCTTCACTCATATCTCCTACCTTGTCTAAAGGAATTTCTGGTACTGTTCTATGAGAACCTACCTGGGAACGGGGTTTCACTACTTCTGGCATTTGGTTAGCTACATGTTTCCATAATTCTGGCCTAACTTTGAGTAGCTCTTCTAAAGTGAGGTTGCACTGCACCTTAGTGTTTTTCACTACCTCTGTATTCCTAGGTGTTGGAAGTTAGTGCATTTTTGGAAACCTTTTTGAAGGAAAATAATTGTAAAATGATAGAAATTTGTAAAAATATTTATGCATTTGTTGTAAAAATAAGGAAGAGTCTTCCTTATATAGTATAGAATCTTATGTATTTCTTCTAGAATTTTTGGAAACTCCTAGATAGCATATTTTTAGAATAATAGAGGAAAGGACCAAAATTCAAGTGTGAAAAGGGACACTTGAAAATGTATATAAGCTAATTTCCTCTATTATGAGGGGGTTGGTTAATCATTTGTGTACATGCTATCTAAGTGAATGGAGAAGGAGTTTTTGCTGAAAATCGTGTTTCTTCTCTTTTGTGTGGTTTCTTTGATTTGTGAGTCTAGTTCTTGTGTATCCATGGAGATTTGTGAGCTTCTATTGTGTAAATCTGTTGAATGTGTATGAAGAGAGCTGAATATTGTTGTGTTGAGTGATAAGTTGATGAAAAATGGTGCTGGAGCTGAAAATCGTATGTTTGCACAGAATCGCGATTGTCTCGTCTGTATGATACAGGTGATATTTTTTTATTTTGACTTTATAATTTTGTTCTGCTGATAAAATAGCATGCAATAGACACCAAGATTGTAGAAAATGGTGGAGATTTGCTCAAGATAATCCAAACCCTAGAAATTCCTCTTCATCTTCACTATTCTCAGAATTCCAGCCATTATTCTCTTATTTCTTGGATTCTATCATCTTGAAGGGGCTGTGGTCTCAAGAATACTTCCAGGATTGACAAAATAAAGATGTCTTGTTGATTCTTTATGCTAAATGATTGGAGAGGACAACTCCAAAGATCAATAACAAACATTTTTTGGTGCCGTTGCCGGGGAGTAATTCAAAAGCTTCATTGAAGTTGGACCTTGCTGGATCTTCTATTGATGATGGTAACACAAACAAGGAAAAGGTAACACTCTTTAATCAAGAAATGTGAACATGAAAAGGTAGATGTCTTTTGTTTGTCTTTTGGGAAAAGAAAGCAATAGATCATCTTTTAGAATTGGAAGTGCTGAAATTTTTGTAAATTGATAGTTGCTCATTACATTGTTGAAGTAAAAGTGCAGGTGTGTGGAAGATTTAAGCCAAGAAAGCTGAAGATGAGGTAACATGTGTCTATTCTTGCATTTTTAGAGTTCTTTTTGACCAAGTACTAGGCACCATTATTGATCTTGGGAAGGTAACATGGTTGCACTAAGCAAAAGTCAGTTAAAGTAGCTAGATGCAAGTAGGAAAGATTCATGAGTCTATTCTTGCATTTTTAGAGTTCTTTTTGACCAAGTACTAGGCACCATTGGTGATCTTGGGAAGATAACATGGTTGCACTAAGGAAAAGTCAGTTAAAGTAGCTAGATGCAAGTAGAAAAGATTCATTTGTTAACCAAATCTGAGCATAAATCTTGAGTTGATCTGCATTTTGAAAAGAAACAGTTGATTGAGTTTATCTTTGCAAAAGTTGTTTGCATTCCATAGCATATTTTCTTCGGAAATTTTTTTCTCATGAACTGTTGTGATAGCTAAGCCATAAGAAGTAATAACCAATAAAAAAACATAGGATCAGTAGATCACCAAACAAGAAACCCTAAGTAAAGTGTTCACCTTTATTTTTAGGGCAAAAGACTAAAAAAATTCATAAAATTAATAAAAAACAATCAAACAAATTTCTTTTCTTCTTAGGAAGTTGCACTGGGGCCTTGTGGATAAGAGTGATAGGGACCAAGTAAGAGAAAAGCAAAAAATTTGTCAAAAATTAGCAAATTTGAAAAACACGATTTTCTGTACAACATCGCGATTTTCTGATTAATGATTGTGATTATGAGATAAAATTGCAGGTGATTGTGGAATTGGACTTGGTAAAGGATACTGAAGGGGAACAAGAGAAAGGAAAACTCAAATTTTCATAAAATCAGAAGTTTAGGAAAAACACGATTTTCTGCACAAAATCGCGATTTTCTGAGTAAGGTTGTGATTTTGATGCAAAAGTACAGGAGTTTGGTGAATTGCAATGGGTAGAAGGTATTGAAAGAGAACAAGAAGAAAGAATACTCAAATTTGCACAAGATAAGATCTACAAAAAAAACACGATTTTCTGCACAAAATCGCGATTTTCGGAAAAGGAAAATTTCTGGAATTTCTAGCATATTTGGGTTTCTTGAGAAAGACAAATGCAAAAGATGTCATCAAGATTAGGTAAGTAAAGATTGGACAACTGAAAGAGTGAAGAATTGTGGAAACCACACAAGATCGCAATTTTCTGGACACTATAAAAACCTGGAATTGAAAGAAAAATTCATTTGAGAGAGTGTGAGAGAGAGAGAGAGCAGCCAAAATCGCGACTTTCTGCAAAATTCAAACTTTGGAGAAACTTTCAACCAAGCAAGCAAGGTAAAGAGTCTTAACATCATTTTTGAGTGCATATTCTTGCATTTGAGTGGTTTTAGAACACAAAAAATAGGAAATAACTAAAAATCACGGAATCGCGATCTTCTGATTTTTTGGGTATTTAGTAGGAAAAAAAAAGTATTGTTTAATAAACCTCTTTCATTGCATGTTAGAAATTCAATAAGGCGATTCTATTAGAAGAAAGAAAAATCTGGAAATCAAAACTTCAAAAATTTCAAAAAATTGTTCAAAATCGCGATTCTGAAGTCAACACAAAATCGCGATTTTGAGCACAAAGAACAACATCGCGATTCCCAGAACACGATTTTCATCAGAAAATCGTGTTATTTACAATCATGAGCAATCATGATTGTCTGGGAACAGAATCGTAAAAAACACGATTTTGAGCACAGAATCGTGAAAAACACGATTTTGAGCACAGAATCGTGAAAAACACGATTTTGAGCACAGAATCGTGAAAAACACGATTTTGAGCACAGAATCGTGAAAAACACGATTTTGAGCACAAAGTCGTGAAAAACACGATTTTGAGGTCAAAATCGTGAAAAACACAATTTTAGTCATAAAATCGTGGAAAAAACAATAGCTTAGGTAGAAAATCGTGGAAAACACGATTTTAAGTGCAAAATCGTGAAAAACATGATTTTAGTCACAAAATCGTAAAAAAACACTACCCTAGTCACAAAATCGTGAAAAACACGATTTTGAGCACAAAATCGTGAAAAACACGATTTTGAGCACAGAATCGTGAAAAACACGATTTTGAGCACAGAATCGTGAAAAACACGATTTTGAGCACAGAGTCGTGAAAAACATGATTTTGAACACAAAATCGTGAAAAACACGATTTTGAGGTCAAAATCGTGAAAAACACGATTTTAGTCATAAAATCATAAAAAAAACAATAGCTTAGGTAGAAAATTGTGGAAAACACGATTTTAAGTGCAAAATCGTGAAAAATACGATTTTAGTCACAAAATCGTAAAAATAATTCATAGCAAGGGATTAAACACAACTCGTCATCCTTAATTCATACTTTCAAAACAAAGCCCAAATGAAACCATAAAAATAGCTGCCCGAAGATTTAATCAATATGTCGATAGATGCCCAGTAACAGAAAGACCCTCCCAGCAAAAAATGATATCGCTATTCTTAGATGGGTTGACTAATGGAATGCTAAGATCCTTAGTTTATGTAAAATGGCTCCAGACATTGAGTGAGTGCCTCCAGGAATGCATTGACCTAGAAGACAACCTACATAATGACCTCAAATGTACACCAAGCTCCACTAAATCAAAAGACACTAGGAGTACAATGACGACTAGTTCTAGTAATGTGGAGTAAGTAGTAAAATTGGTAGCTAAGAAGTTATGAGTTCATGGAGAGAGAAATTATCAGAACCCACCAATGAGAATGCCAATACTAAGGAGATGCAGCCTATGTGGTGGACATCATCCATCTCATACTTATACAAGAGGAGGTTTAGGCATGCAACAACCTTACCCATATAATAGGAAGCCACCCCAAGGACCCAACCTGTATTGTCATATAGCAAAAATATACCAACCATGCTATAAAAAATTGCCCAATTAACAGGCAACCAAGGCCAATGAATCAACCCTAGTATAGACCTTACGGGTATCCCCCAGAGAGCAAGGTAGAGAGATACCAAGATACAACCCTTATCCTAGCCCACAAGGAGCACCCAAACCTTATGAACAAGGAGGATATGGACAACCATAGCCAGTGTTAGGACAATAACCCCCTCCATCCTCAGAATGTAGTGCAAGTCAAATACACTCAACTAGAGGAGAACATGGAAAGAGCCATAGTACTAGTTGCACCTTTAATTAGTGCAAAAACAACAAATCAGGGATATGAGCAGATCCAGGGAGAATACTACCCCTATGACACCAGTCTAGTGGAGTATGACCAAACCTATGATCAACAATATTATGGGTATGAAGTATATGACAATTCCTATGGACTAGAATATGCGAATCTCATGTACACTGCACCTAAAGCACCAACCTTGATGAGACCACCCATTAGACCACATGTGCCAAGAGGACCATGCCATGGATGTGGAGGAGATCATTTCATAAGGTAATGCACTTTGCCATACAACCCACCACCACCTAGAACATGGGAAGGGTACTACAATGAGTGTGGAAAGGAACATCGATTTAGAGATTGCCTGAAAAATCCCAATAAAACTCATAACACTATGTAGATCAATGTGATAGAAGTGATTGAAGCATCAAGAAGCGATAAAGAATACACAGTACCATTAAAAGCCATTTCTCGAGCCCAAGCCAAAGGGCGAGCTAGATTCCAAACAAGAAATGGGTAAGAGCATAGAGTCGAAGATACAAATAGTAGAAGATCGTTAAAAGCCATTACTCAAGCCCAAGCCAAAGGGCAGGTGATGAAAGAGTTAGATTCGGAACAAGAAATGGGTAAGAGCATAGAGCCAAAGATACAAATAGTAGAAGATTCGGAAGACCCCCAAGAGAGTAACCAAACAAAGAAAACGTAAAGTTGGAAGAATAGAAGGGAAAAACTCACGAATAAATGGACAAAGAAGAAAAATAAAGAGGACAAGAATGATGTAAAAGAAAATAGGAAACTACGGGAACAAGAAGTGCAAGATAAAAGGACACATAATTCCTAGGCCAAGAAACCAGGCAAAGTAGGATTAATCCTAGCAGATCCAGTACCAGAAGTCCTAGACATGTGGTTGAAAGCCTACCAATCCAGAATCACGGCCGGACCGAATATAGAACAACATGAGAAAGTCTATCGACAAAGAGAGCTAGAAAATGAGAGATTGTCGATATGTAGAAAGCTCATAGAAGTAGCTCAAACCACTCTATAAAAGACTATCCTAGTCCTTCCAGAGACAAGAATATCTGAGATCAATTCAATGAATGTCTCAAAGAGAATGATTGAAAACCAACAAGAATACCTAAAGAGAAACGTAGTGAGGAAGAACAATAGAGTAATCAGAGCAAACACACTTCGATAATTCCATTAGTAGAAGCTAATTGGCCACAAGACTTGTGGACCAAGATTCAAGAAGAACGATGGAAAAAGAATCAGAGTTCAAGACCACCCTTTGATGAACCAGACATTGGGGAAACCCAATCGACTCCAAATTTAGAAGAGGTATATGAAGAAGTTGCCATGGTAGAACAAGATAGGGAGGAAGTACATAGCTTTTCCATGCCACCTAATTATATAGGAGAATACAAGAAAGGTTCTATAGTCTTTCACGCTCCCACAATTCGAGGCAAAGAAGATGGGTCTTTAGGTAAGACATCACAAAACCTAGCAGAGCTGAAGAAGACCAAGGTACAATGCCTCTTGACCATGGAAGAGCTACTATGAGTCAAACCACAATTTTGGAACTAGTTAGTTGGACAATTAACAATAGAAAATGGAGAGCCTACCAAGGAAAATAAAGAAACGGAAGTTCCATCTACCATACAAATCCCTATTGATAAAGTCGGAGAATTTAGTGAAGGAGATGAAGGAAATACTTACTTACCTATCATATTTAATGGATATATGACTAAAGCTATCTTAGACACTGGAGCGGGTGTAGGCATAGCCACCAAAGAGATTTGGGAAAAATGGGGAAAACCAGCCCCACGACCAACACGTATGAAGCTTCAACTAGCAAATGGCCACATGGAGAGACCCCTAGGAATATTAGAGAAGATTAAGTTGAGTCTTGACTACTTGCGGAGTAGAATTCGAACACACTCTAGCTGTATGTCAATTTGGGAATGATATTAGGACGACCTTTTATGAGTCAAGTTAGGGTAGTACAAGATTGGGGAATGGACACATTACATCTATAACATCAGGGGATCACTACCAAGATAAATTTACATGCGTTTTCATATAGGTATGTGCCTCCACTAGAATGGAATCCCATACATAAGGAAGAGGACAATATGTCAATGCACAGTGCATGTTCAAGTAACCAATCATGGGTGCACGAAGATGCTTAATTATGGATGTGCAAAGAAGCAAAACGGGAGGAGAATAAAACTCAACTATTGCCATAAAGACATCAAAATTACCGACCCGTAAATGATCCTATGTATATGCCTCAAATTTTCCAGATGAAGCATTTGAACCTCACCGATCGATGGAGATTTTAGCCACCTTAGATGTGTGTGTAAATGAGGAAGTACTAACCATGAATGGATGTGTGGATGAAGAAGGTTATGATGTAAGTTTTTACATGGTAGTCCTTTAGGAAGTAGAGGCAAGAGAATTACTAGAAAAGGAATGGAGGGAGGAGTACAAAAGCATAGAAATGGAGCCAGAATTCGATTCATAGGAATGGTATTTAGCAGCAATCCAGGACAAGAACGAAGAAGAAACACCCAAGGTATTAGTAGTAGAAGCAGCAGAGAGAAGACCGAACAATGAGGAAACATTAGATAAGGTAGAACAAGCCCTAGATCTTTTTGAAGTCCCAGAGCACTTCAAAAGATATGAAGTAGAAGAGAGGAAGATAGCTATTCAAATGCCAAAAAGGGAGGCCAGAGAAGGAGAAGCATACGATAACAAGGAACAAACTAAGAAAGTGATAGTGACCATGGAAGAAGGAGAAGAAAGATGTACGTATATTGGAAAAGACATGTCACCAGAAGGGGAAGAGGAACTGATAACCCTAATCAAGGAATAGCTGGATGTGTTTGCATGGACCTACAAGGACCTCAAGGGTGTGGATCCATCCATTTGCTCCCATAGAAATCCAATGATACCATATGCAAAACCATCGAACCAATGCCCTTATACTTATAATGATGTCTATTTGGCGAAAATTAAGGAGGAGATAGACAAACTGTTAGAAACCGGATTCATTTATGAATTAGAACACATAGAATGGGTGTCACCCCTGGTGGTCGTACCAAAGAAAAACGGAAAATTAAGGGTGTGTATTAACCTAAAGAAAGTGAATGCAGCCACTATTCGTGATACTTACCCATTACCTATCACTTATCATCTCTTGGAAAGAGTTGCAGATAAGGAAGTCTATAGCTTCCTAGATGGATTCTCCGGGTATAACCAAGTAGCTATCGCTACAGAGGATCAACATAAAATAGCCTTTGCAATTGAGTGAGGAGTCCATGCCTTTAGAGTAATGCCATTCGGGCTCACAAACACCCATGCTACTTTCCAAAGGTTTATGTGTCATGTGTTTAAGGAATTCCTAAGGAAGAATATGGAAGTATACATAGATTACTTGTGCACCTATTCAGGTCAGAGAAGTGAACACATTCCAAAATTACAAACGATATTTGAGAAACGTCGACAATATCGAGTGTGCCTGAATCCTGAAAAATGCATCTTTATGGTGAGACAAGGAAAGATCCTAGGACACATCATATCTAAGAATGGAATTTCCATGGACGAGGATAAGATTAAGGTAATCTTAGAGTTATGTAGACCAAAAAATGCAAAGGAAGTACAAGTCTTTATGGGTCATTGTGGATATTATCATAGATTTATCCACATGTATGCCATAATCGCTATTGAAATGACAATTAAGTATAGCACCTATATTGAAGATACCCAATCGGAATAAAGCTTTCCATATCCATGTAGATGCCTCTAATTAGCAATAGGATGCATTCTAGCTCAATCTGCAGATGAAGGAGAATTAGACCACCCTATCGCATATGTCAGTAGACAACTAAACAAGCAAAAAGAAATTATACCACCATGGAACGAGAAGGTTTAGGAATGGTGTATGTAGTCAAGAATTTAGACACTACCTTCTAGCTAACAAGTTCAAGTTCATCATCGACCATCATGCAATGAACCTTGTAATATGGGAAGGATAGTGAGATGGTTTCTATTGCTGATGGAGTTTGAGTTCGAAGTAGTGGTCAAAAAAGGAAATACTCACGTGAGAGTTGATCATCTGTCTAGGTTAACACATGGAGAACCACCCAGCAGAGTGGTGGATGACCTACCAGATACCTATTTATTCAACCTAGCAGTATGTCCAAAGTCGGCAGAAACGTTGATTCTGATACCCACACATGGAGCACATCATAGAATCAACAAAGATGACAGAAAAGGATTTCTGTAATCACATAATTTGCACATTGTGGCAGGAAGTGTGTACTATTAAGAACCAAATGGTGTATTGTTAAGGTGTGTAGAAAAGGCTGAACAAAAGAACTTAATTGAGCGAGCTCATATTAATCGATGGAGAATGCATAAAGGAGCACATGGAACACTAAGGGAATTAAAAAGATTGGGAGTGTATTGGCCAGATATGCCACAAAATGTACATGAATACATTGACAGTTGCCAAGAATGCCACGAAAATGCTACAGAGGACCACACATCACTACAATTCTCTACAATATCACCAAATTGGAGTAGCGCATTGGTTAAGTTCTTGAAAACACGCGAGCATGAGGAAGGAGTGAGTCTAGCAAGAAAGCGATCCGTAGAAGAAATGAGCAAGGACTATACTATAATGGGAAGGCACTTAGTCAAAAGAGGAAAGGAGAATGAGCTACGGTTTTGCGTCCACAAAGGAGAATACTTACCTATATTAGAGATGGCACATGTAGGTGCCACAGGAAGAAATTTTTTGGCCGAAAGAACCATAAAGATGATTCTGTTTGCAGGTTTGTGATGGCCAACTCTACATATGGATGCAGACACATGTATGGAGTTGTGAGTGTGTGTCAAAGATCCAAGTATCCTATTCAGAGAGATCACATGCCTTTAAGACCCATGATTTGTGCGAGAGCCTTCTCAAAATGGGGTATTGATTTCATAGGAACTATTAACCCTCCAACCAAAGGATCACATGCGGAGTATATAATAGTGGCAACGGACTATCTAATGAAATGGGTAGAAGCAAAAGCAACAAGAAAGAATGATGCGCTAACTATAACGAAGTTTCTCTTTGAGAATGTCTTTACTCGCTTTGGACTACGTATAGAGGTAGTGAACGATAGGGGAACACACTTCATCAATGAAGTAATAGAATCCTTGATGAATGAATTCCTAATAATTCATAAAAAATCAGCCCCCTATCACCCTCAAGCTAATGGTCAGGCTGACAGTGCCAATAAAGTGTTATGTACCGTGTTGACAAAGATAGTCAACAACGGAAGGTCAGATTGGGATAAATAAATGTATCATGCAGTTTGGGCCTTCCGAGTGGCTTACAAGACAACCATTGGAACTACTCCTTTTAACCTAGTTTATGGACATAATGCAATCTTACCAATTGGCTTTTTAGTACCTACCCTACGTGTAGCACAATAGTATGAGTGGATAGGCCATGAACTATCCAAGCAATTAGAACAAATTGAGAAACTACACAAAACAAGGCTACAAGCAGTTATGGGCATTTACGCTGCCAAACGGAGGTAGAAAGCATATTATGACACATATATCAAAGACAAAGGCTTAAAGGAAGGAGATTTGGTCCTTGTATATACATTGAAGCAACATGCCAAGAAACTGCACTAACACGGATATGGACCACTATTGATAAATCGAATCTCAACAAGCGGAGCGATAAATCTAGCCACATTAGACGGAGATGTACTTCCCAAATACATAAGGGGATGTGAAGTGAAACAATATATGGAGCCATTAACAGATCAAATGTTAGCATGACTCATAGGAGCACATAATTGAAAGAAGGAAGAAGAGAGGATTAGAGAAGAAGCACGCCAAGAAGTGTTAGAGCATATTAGGAGATAGGAAGAATGGATACGGCAAAGGGATGAATGATATCTAGAGGAAGAGGAACTTATACCGATGGCCAACTACCAAGTCAACAATACAAGTAATACGAGCTATAGGATCTCCCAACCATACTTAAACCTAGGAATCGAGAACGTGGAGTATCAACTAGTGGATGCTCTGATTGACTCAGGAGCGGCTATAAGCTGTATATGAGTGTCATTAACCACTCATCTCCAAACAACCATAAGTTCCACTAAAGCATGTATGATAGGAATTGGAGGTCAAGCTATAAACTGTATCATAGAAGCCCTAATATCCCTTCACTTAGGAAACTCTAGTATGGAGCAAAAAGGCTTGGTATGCAAAGATGAAGACCTGATTGAAAATCTGATTCTATGGCAAGATTGGATCATTGAGAATGAAGTGAGCATACATCTTGCACAAGGATACATATCACCCAAAATAAGGCATAAAGAAATCTTTAGTTTGCTAGAAGAAAGGCCATCTCAAATCCATAAGGTCTTCAAACCTAAGGAGGATAACTTAAAGGAGGAAAAAGAAAATGAAACAATAAGGAGTATATCCCAAGAATGTCCTAATCTAGAATTGCCTGCAAATAGGGAAATGTTGCATGATGATGTGACCACCCGCCCCTGAGAATGAGCCTAAGTAAGAGAGTGAGGACATTACTTCTCAACCTATCTACACTGTGAGAAGAAAACCCACCTGGATGTCTACTATCTGAACACCCACATCCATGTAATACTCGTCTAGTGTTGGAGATAGACGTCTGCAAAAGCACGTGAACAGCACAAGGAAGGAGAAGAAGCTTGGAGCACAACACACAGTACTGAAATGTATGACTACAGAATGTACAACGATAATGTTAAATGCGCGTTGCCGTCACAGGCGCGTTTAAACTCTTTCGGGTTCTTGGGGGTGGTAGGGGTCTACTAATCAGAGGCCCTATAGCTTAATTTTCCCAATTAACACATTTACGTCGTAGTACATCAACACTCAAAAACTTTGCATACAAATTACTATCAATCCTCTATTCCATTCTATCACAGAATTACTGTTCATACTCAGGTTAATGCTTCTCAGTACACTGCACCGAAGCTATTCATTACCGTAATACAGACTTATGCTTTCTAACTTAATGGAACTGTGCTACCCACAAATTAATGTAATCAAACAGAGATAAGAAATAGCAATACTCAGAATTCTCAAACAATGCACCACGGCAGCTTCACAGAATGCAATCGCCCAGACAAACAGTCTGGCGATTCTCTTGATTGTCACCGGAGCGTCCTTTCATTGCTTTATAAGTAGTTACAACTCTTCGCAATGACCTTTTGATTCGTGTGGAATATGAAACCTTTCAATTCATGCGGGATATGAAAATATGAAGTGCCAATCCGGCGGCTTACACTGGCACACACGGTGGACTTGAACCTGCAATGGAATAAAATCTAGGGCTCATCTACTATACCCTATAAATACGTGGTTCTAGCTAATTTAAATGTTATGGCAATTTTCTACTGGTTCGACTAAATGGGCATCAGTACGAACAGAGCTTGTTGCAATTACTTGTGTCATCAAAATTTTAGCTTGTGTCTGCAAAAAGGCCTCTTGCAGGTAAAAATCTTTTGTGAGGGCTGCGTCACGGCTCAACTTCATGTCTTGAATTTGTTTATCAATTCTAGATAATCTTTCTGCTTGACAACCAAGCTGCTTTTCTCTTCTCCAATTCGTGTGATTGATACTGAATGGTTTGGTAATAAGCATCCCGTTCTCTTCGAATTCCTGCGACTTCCTTCTTGAGTTGAGTGGTTAACGTCCTCTTGCATCTTAAGAGCAGAATTTGCCTCAAACAGATTGGCATCTGCTCTCTAGAGTTCTTCATTAGTCCGCTTAGCTAAATCTGCCATTTCATGTCCTTTCTATACAACTTCATCCAACTGTAATCTAGTTCTTCCAACAAGTTTCCTAGTGCCACACGAGCATCCTCTCTATCCTAGGCTAATTGTTTCAGCTGGATAATCTGTGCATCAGCAGCACTTAATAAATCATCTTTGGTTTGTAATTCAGCTAAGGCAGCATCTCTCTGGCTGATCAACAATTCTTGGTCAGCAAGTCTAGTCTGGAGCTGTTTAATCAGTTCTTGTAAAGCGTGGTTTTCTACTTTTACTGCATCCGCTTCTCCTTGTAATGGAATAATATCTACTTCCAATACATCCACTTTGTATTGTAATTCGTGGTGGATATTGTCAGTAACTTCCTTCATCTGTTTTGGTAGTTGCTGTGATAGTTGTATCAACATATGACCCATGGATGCGAGCTCAGTAAACATAGGAATCAAAGGAAACAGAAGAGGAGGAGGTGGTTGAGATGAAGAAGCTGTCAAGAGGTGATGGGAAGAGGGTGGAGAATAGTTAGGTGAAGAGGATGAGGAATCCGGTGCTTCAGGGACAATAGGTGGAATGGGGACAATGGGCTTGACTGGAGGTACTGTTGGAGGAATGGATATAAGAGTGGTGGGGACCAATACAATTCCAGTAGGCTGCTGCGTATTCGCGTCCTTTCTGGCAACAATAGAGTCCACTACCGCAATCACTTCTTCGAAAATTTCTGCAACCATGACTTGCAGATCTTCTTTGGACTAGTGCTGAGACTCCTCTCGAGAAGAAAGTGCATCAGATTTGGTGTTAGAAACACTTTGTTCTTTCTGCTTATCCATAGAACACTGACCAGAAGACTCCACATGTATTGAAGTAGCTGTGTCATGAAAGGTCTCTTCCTCATGTCCGGCTGTGGAGCCTTGTACTTGACTCTCAGATGGGCTTATCCGTCTGCATTTCCGGTGGAGAAGCTGGAAAACATCTTCATCATCCTCTTTGGTATCTTCAAGTATTTGAGCAGATTCTTCATGATATAAGATTGGAGCGTTTGGAGGCGGTTGCGCTGCTTGGAGGGTCGGAAACAAAAAAGTAAGGATGTGCAGAAGACGAGAACGCGGCAGATCTCCTTTGTTAACATGCTTTATGACCGTAACGCATTCACGGTGAATGCGCCGGAAATAGTAGGAAGTAAAATTAACAGGATCCCAAAAAGCCATGTCAATCATTGAGTAGAACGGGCGAGAAATCCAGTAGGTACATTTCTGCAGGTTTAGTATGGCAACAAAAAATTCCAAGGCTGTTCGTTCAGGGTTAGGGCGACACAAGATGGCATACTCATTCGATGAGTGCCTGGGGAATAATTCCATCATGGTAGCTATGGGAAGGAGAGTACCATTCTGTCGTCCTTCCAGAGGATGTCGGAAAGCTGCAACAAATGACTCGAAGGTGATTACTACACGAGATGGTAAACATGTAATTGGCCAACACTGCTCTGTAGCAGGTGTGGCAGCAATGGCAGTGATGATTTGTGCATAATACAGCAAAGTTTAGCAGACCACGGATATGCAAGAACTCACTCACATCGTGAGGGAGTCCATCACGGAAGGCAGCAAAATTAACCAATGCTTCCATGATGCGTACGTGAAAGCACAAGGTCACGAATACACAGTAATCACAGAAAATACAGAACACACAAAGCACACAGACACAATAGCGATTAACAACAAAAAAAAGAAGATTAAGTAGATACTCGGCAACGGGAAGCGATTGAAATTGTTAATCATCGCGCGATGTTGAGATGATAACCTTCATAACTATGGCGTGCATGCATGTGCAGAATCGATGATGCAGGGTGGCTGTTGATCATAATTAGATATCAAAACGAGGATATTTACAGGCTTATTCAAATAACACGCAAAAATAAAAGAAAGTAAATAACACACGGAAAAATGGAGAACACGTCAGCGAGAATCAGGTGCTTGATGATACGGTCGCAACTTTGAACCATTGATCACTTTAGGAAGAGGAATTCCTATCAAAGTAGTCAATCAAAAAGTAGCTGGGCCCACTTGTTCACTAATCTGGTAAGGGCCAAACCATCGTAATTTGAATTTTCCAGCTGCATGATTTGATTTAGCATTATAAAATAACACAAGTTGTCCCACCGAAAAAACTGGAGTTTTGAGATATCTATCATGGGTACGAGCTTGCCACAACTGAACTTCTTGAAGAACTAGTAAACTTTCCCAGCGATGTTCATCCAAGTCTCTGAGTGCTTCCAACCTAAATGGCAAAGATTCTTCAGGTAACAATTTCTGAGAGATGGCCACACGTAAGCATGGCACTACAATCTCCATTGGCACTATTGCTTCCAGTCCATAGGCAAGCTTGAAAGGAATCAGTCCGGTTGCTACTTTGCATGTAGTCCGGTATGCCCATAAGACTGCTGGTAGTAACTGATCCCATCTTTCTGGTGATTCCACAACCAATTTGTGCAGCATACTTAACAAGGTCTTATTAGTGCTTTCCACCAATCCATTGGCACGAGGATAGTACGGTGAACTGAATTTATGCAGAATCTGAAAAGCGTGTGTGAGCACTCGCATTAAATTATTAGAAAAGTGTGTTCCTTGGTCTGTCACAAGCTCTAGAGGTAATCCATAACGCGGGAAAACGTCCTTCATCAGACATTTTGCCACCAAAACAGCTCTGGCGGACCGTAAGGCCCAAGATCTTTGGTGGTCCATTGGCTAGCTTTGCTATACATTCTCTGCTGTTCAAGGATGCCAGGTTCAAACACTTCCGCTGCTGATTGTAACTGCTTACCGGATCTTGTTTGAACCACTATTGCTTGAGTGTCCACTAGTGAAATATAGACCATATTGGTCATTGGGTTCTGACGCTCTTTCTTTCTTTGATCATATTCGGCTGCATCCTTGCAGAATCTTTGGATGTGGCCAAGTTCACCGCAAAAGTGACATCGAGGTGGTGGCAGAGAACTATTTTCCGCTGATGTAGTGGCTTGCCATCGATTTGCATTGAAGTTGGTATTGCGTTGTCCCCGGTAATTTCAATATCCTTGCTGTTGATTGTTTCGCATCTAGGGCGCCATGTAGTGAGTAGCTGGCTACCCTGGTTCTTGTATAATGGCATTTATAGTTGCTTGTCCCTGCACTTTGGTGTTATACGCACAATTTTTGGTGGAATGTCTAGTGGTATTGCAGATGGTGCAATACAACTGATTAAGGGCACAGGTAGCATTGGTATGCCCAGAATTTTTGCACTTAGTGCAGTACATCTGTTTAGCCAGATCTTCTGCAACATTTCTACTGGCTTTCAGCCACTCTAAGTCTTCGGTGAATCCACCAACCTTATGCTCTACTTGCAGGGCCATTGCTATAATAGCATCCAGTGTCATAGCTCCCACATAGCGAATGATCATGATTTGTTTAAGTTGCGGGGTCAAACCATTAATGAACCACTGAGTTATGACATCATCCGGTAAATTAGCATGTGCCAGAGGCAGTTGTCTTAAATGAGTTCTAAATAATGTGGCATATTCCTGCACAGTCTGGTGCAGCTTCTGCCTATTGTTCTGCAAGTAATCGAAGATTTCGGCAGGGTTCTTCTTCAATCAGAACCTCTGTAAAAACGCATCCCTGACCGCCTCATAGGTGACAAAATGATTGATATCATACTCTGTTCCACCTCGCTGCTTCATTGACTAATGTAGACTGGAATACGATGGCCTTGTATGCCGGATCGGGTGGATGGTTTAGCACTGCATAACTTATTTCAAAGGTGCGTGCATGGGCATCAGGATCGTCACCTGGAAATCCACCGAACTTGGTGTATGTTACTCCTGTTGGAACCGGTCAAGGTGGAAGTGGCTGTTGCTGTTGCTGTTGTTGTTGTTGCTGTTGTTGTTGTTGTTGTTGTTGTTGCTGTTGTTGTTGTTGCTGTTGTTGTTGTTGTTGTCCACTCATGGTAGTGGTGGTACTGTTACTATCTCCTGAGTTCTGAGGAGGTGTTTCCGGTCCTTCGAATTCTGTATGATCAGACTGGTCACCTTCCGGTTCAAAAATAGCGCTCAACCTCTTACGGATTTCCAATTCAAATAGCCTATCCTCTTCTTTGGTATCAAACGTAGGCAAGCTTACCCCGAACAGTGGTGTCCGAAATGAAGATTCACCAGGAAGTATCATACCGTCACTGGAAAACTGTAAATTCCCTGCAACTGGGACCGGACTGTCACCGGAATTAGTCAAACTTTCCCCAAACCAGGGTATTCTTTCACCAGCAATGGTCTCTCTAGATAACACACCTCTATCCTCTGAGAGGTTCGAATCCTAACCAAACGGTGTCGGGTAAATTGCACAATGTGTTCTTGGAGACTCCAAAGTTAATGTACCTTTTGCAGATTGTACCAAAATTATACCAGAATCTACCGGAATTGCTGTATGTTCCACCGGAATGCTACCGGAATCACTGTTAATGCGCTTCGTTTCTTCGACGACTGGACTTAACCGATCTGTGCTTCTGCCCCTTGAGGGTGTCCCTAATAAATTTGATACCTCCCAAGGCTGTCGATCTCTCCCGTACTTCGGATACGACTCGTCGGACCGAGTAGCCGGCATATATCACCTTTACAACACTTGCGTACTACTCCTCCTTACTCTCGATTCACAATCTATGGCCACCTTCCCACAATCACTTTGCAACACTTTGTTGCCACCTTCCCAGAGACGTCGCCAGTGTAAAACGTGCGTTGCCATCACAGGCGCGTTTAAACTCTTTCGGGTTCTTGGGGGTGGTAGGGGTCTGCTTATCAGAGGCCCTATAGCTTAATTTTCCCAATTAACGCATTTACGTTGTAGTACATCAACACTCAAAAACTCTGCATACAAATTACTATCAATCCTCTATTCCATTCTATCACAGAATTACTGTTCGTACTCAGGTTAATGCTTCTCAGTACACTGCGCCGAAGCTATTCATTACCATAATACAAACTTACACTTTCTAACTTAATGGAACTGTGCTACCCACAAATAAATGTAATCAGACAGAGTGAAGAAACAACAATACTCAAAATTCTCAAACAATGCACCACGGCAGCTTCACAAAATGCAATCGCCCAGACAGACAGTCTGGCGATTCTCTTGATCGTCACCGGAGCGTCCTTTCCTTGCTTTATAAGTAGTTACAACTCTTCGCAATGACCTTTCGGTTCGTGCGGAATATGAAACCTTTCAATTCATGCGGGATATGAAAATACAAGAATTATGAAAATACAAAGTGCCAATTCGGCGGCTTAAAATAAGTAGCCCATTAGGGCAATAGGCATATATACAAGCCGGGGAAAAAAACCTCCTAAAGAGGGAAAAAAGTGCCCCGACGGTCCTAATGTGTTCACACACCTCACTACCTAAATATATCCACAAATCCCCCACATTTGGCTTGATGGATACCTTGAAGATCATTTACACATGGAGTAGCATAGGAACATATGTTAGTGGTTAATTACCACTTTACCTCTTTGTAAAAGTCAAATTGACTTGGAATCTTTGTAAACACCTACCAAAAGGATTCATGGAAGAAAGTTAGCTTTTGATTGAAGGAATATCTCCTAGGATATAGGAGCTTGATCATAAGGAGCCAAAAGTTTGAATTTGAATTCAAATTTTTACTCACTCACTATAAAAGTGTTCATAAAAAAGTCGCAGGTAAGACTCATCATTCCCGAGCTCATTACTATCAATTCTAAGTGTGTGTGACGCCTACACTCTAGCCCACACCTATCTACACCATTAGGCAATGATCTTCATGCCAATGGATTTGTATACAAGTGTTCATTAATACATACATCTTCATTGTTCATTTCTGAGTTCTCTGTTATAGTACTTGAAAGTCTATCAACTTGTGGAGTGCATATCTTAGTCATTTCTCTACCAAATTCAAAGATCTAAAGCTTGTTGGAACCAGCTTAAATTTTTCTACATTGTATCAAAATCTGAAGAGATTGTATTCAGCCATTTTAGAGAAAAGCTCGTCAAGGTGATCACTCATCATTGACTGCAACAGTCCTAAAAAATCGGGGGTAAAGGTTTACTTGCTAAATTGATTTCTCTTAGCATAGTTTATCTTTTTACATCATTCCACTTCGAATAGTTAGCTTGCTAATCTAATTAGATACCCCTAAAAGGAATTTTTCCAGTTCCTACTGTGTTGGTGATGCTGAGCAAAAAACCGAGCAGGTGTCAAGACTAAAATAGAAGGTTTTCTTGAAATATTGAAGTCCAAAGTTATCTGTTTTGATTCAATCTTTACACACATCATTTCCAAAGTACATAGGCCATTTTATGGTGTCATTGGAGAGCTAAGGAGGTCCACTAATCAAGTTTGAAGCATCAGAGGGCTGGTACAAAGAAGGTTTTGGCAGTACCTACTCAATCTCTTGGAGCATCCATCCATCTTTCCCAACACTTTGCTGGGGAGATCAGCTTGGCATATGTGCCCACGTAGGAGAACATTGCAGACCTTTTCACGAAGGCTTTGCCTAGGGAGAAGTTTGAAGCTTTCCACAAAGCTTTGGGCTTACTTCCCTTTGTGGAGTGATTTCCACATAGCTTGGCACTTCTTTATACATGAGTGCCAACTCCTTGTTCACTGCATCACACTACACCAACAGCTCCCCCTCAAGCCAAACATTTTGGCTTGGTCTTCATCTTCAATTTTCATGTATATCCTGCAATCCAATCATTGCTTTGAATCTGCAAAGTTTGGTTCCATCCAAAGCTTTAGTCAACAAATCTGCACACTACATGTTGGTTGCTACATAGGTTCATTGAATGTCCTTGTTTAATAACTTCTCTCTCACATAATGGTAATGGACCTCTATATGTTTGGTCCTAGCATGATAGATAGGTGAAGTGAGCTTGTATTATCTCCAAAGATTATTGGTGACCTAGTATATAAACCAAATTCTGTATACAAAAACTTGATCCATATGGCTTCTTGTGTGACATTAGCCACTCCTCTATACTCTGCTTCTGTAGAAGACAAAGCAATTGTAGGTTGCTTCTTTGAAGACCATGAAATTGGTTTGTCACCTGCAAATGAAATGTAACCTGAAGTGCTCCTCCTATCATCCTTGCATCCTGCCCAATCTGCATCTGAATAGATCTTGATATCAATATCTAATGTGTAAGGGAAATACAAACCATGATGTTGTGTACCCTTGAGATACTTTAGAATTCTTTTGGCAGCTTCTAGGTGAGGTACTCTTGGCTTGTGCATAAACTGACTTAGCACACTAACTCCATATGCAATGTCTATCCTTCTTAAGGTAGCATAGTTCAAGCTACCCACCATACTTTGATAACCTATAATGTCATTAATTTCATCACCTTCATGGGCACTTAGTTTGAGGTTTACCTCCATTGGAGTACTTGCTACTTTGGGATCCTGCAAAAGAAACTTCTTCAACATATCCTGTATGTACTTTTTCTGAGTAATGTATATTCCTTAGTTAGTATAAACTAACTCAAGCCCAAGAAAATACTTTAGTAGACCAAGATCATTGATCTTGAACTCCTTCATCATCTGGCTGTTGATTACTCTGATTCCAATAACATCATTGCCTGTAAGTATGATGTCATCAACATAAACACAAAGGTATATTACCTCTGAATTACTTCTCTTGATGAATAGAGAAGTATCTGCCTTGCTCATGACAAAACCCTGGTCTTTGAGGTATGTAGTTAACCTGTAATTCCATGCCCTAGGTGCCTGCTTCAATCCATATAAAGCCTTTTTCAATTTACAAACATATCTTACCTTCTTAGGGTCCTCATAGCTAGGAGGTTGTGACATATACACCTCCTCTAAAATCCATGCATTCAAGAAAGCATTCTTGGCATCCAATTGGTACATGTTCCAATTTTTTGATGCAGCCACACTTACCAACACTCTGATAGTTGGCATCTTGGCCAGAGGAGAGAATGTCTCTTCATAGTCAATGCCTTGGGTTTGTGCAAAACCCTTGGCTACCAATCTGGCTTTATACCTGTTAATTGACCCATCAGAATTTCTTTTAAGTTTATAGATCCATCTGGATCCTGTTACCTTCATGGATTCCTTCTTAGGTACTAACTCCCATGTATCACTTTCCTTGAGTGCTTCAATCTCCTCATCCATAGCTTCTTTCCATTCTGTCTTAGTCATGGCTTTTTCATATGATCCTGGTTCTTCATTTGACAAATCTTTGGCAAGATAAACAGAGTGTTTAGTAACAAGAGATGTATCATACCCATATCTGATAGGTTTTTTGCTCTCTCTTTGTGATCTTCTGATTGATTGAGTTGAAGATTCAGGTATGTCTTCAAGTTTCTTCATCTTCATTTTGCCCTTGGACTTCCATGCCTTGAACTCTTCAAGGTTGATAGTGTCTTTATCATCTGCAGTTGAGTCTTCATTCTGAGTAGGTTCCTCCTTTGCAAGACTTGGAAACTCCTCTTCCAAGTCATAGGGTAGTTTAACCTTCCTGCATTCATTCTCATACCAAGAATCATTTTCATCAAAGACAACATCTCTACTAACCATGAATCCCTTATTGGAAGGGTTGTAAAACCTGTACCCTTTTTTATTTAGATCATATCCAATAAAGATGCACTTCTCAGCCTTAGGGTCTAGCTTACCTCTTATCTGAGAAGGAATGTGTACATATGCTACACATCCAAATATCCTGCAATGGTCTACTGAGGGTCTCTTACCATGCCATGCTTCATAGGGTGTCATCCCATCAAGGGATTTAGATGGTAACTTGTTTATGAGGTAAGTGGCAGTAGAAACACTCTCTGCCCATAGATAGTTAGGTAACATTTTTTCATTCAACATAGACCTAGCTGTCTCAACAATCAACCTATTTCTTCTCTCAGCTACCCAATTCTGTTCAGGAGAATACCTTGTGGTGATTTCTCTTTTAATGCCTCTATCTTGTAAGAATTCTTCAAACTCATTAGAGAAGTACTCACCTCCTCCATCTGACCTTAGCCTCTTCAAATTCTTCCCTGTCTGATTCTCAACAAGTGCAAGATATTTTTTAAAGCAATTAAACACCTCATCCTTGTGCTTCATGAAGTATAATATAGTCCACCTGCTATAATCATCAATAAAAGATACATAGTACCTTGATCCTAAGACTGAGGGACCTTTGCTTGGTCCCCATACATCTGTGTGAACAAGTTATAGGTAGTCTTCATGCATGTAGCCTTTCCTTGAGAAAGGTAACCTCTTAGACTTCCCAAATTGACAAGCACTGCATTTATATATCATGTGTTTTTTGGAAACATTGGGTATTCCAATAACACATTGATCCCTGCATATCTGCTTCAAGGTTCTTTCTCCTGTTTCTCTGAAATGGCTGAATAGAATATCTTAAAATTTTTACAGCACGTAGACAACTTTAAGCTGGTTCCAAGAAATTTTAGATCTTTGAATTTGGTGGAGAAGTGACTGAGATATTCACTCCACAAGTTGATAGACTTTCAAGTACTATAACAGAGAACTCAGAAATGAACAATGAAGATGTATGTATTAATGAACACTTGTATACAAATCCATTGGCATGAAGATCATTGCATAATGGTGTAGATAGGTGTGGGCTAGAGTGTAGGCCTCACACACACTCAGAATTGACAGTAATGAGATCGGGAATGATGAGTCTTACATGCGACTTTTTCATAAACACTTTTATAGTGAGTGAGTAAAACTTTGAATTCAAATTCAAACTTTTGGCTCCCTATGATCAAGCTCCTATATCCTAGGAGATATTCCTTCAATCAAAAGCTAAATTTTTTCCACGAATCCTTTTGGTAGGTGTTTACAAAGATTCCAAGTCAATTTGACTTTTACAAAGAGGTAAAGTGGTAATTAACCACTAACATATGTTCCTATGCTACTCCATGTGTAAATGACCTTCAAGGTATCCATCAAGCCAAATGTGTGGGCTTGTGAATTACACCAACACAGAGAACCTCTCCCTGACATAGTGATAATGCACCTCAATGTGCTTAGTGCGAGCATGGAACACAGGGCTCCTTGCAACTGCGAATGCGCTCTAACTGTCAGTGAAGATGGTGGTGGCAGAAGACTGACCAACACCAAAATCAGCCATAAGGTGTCTGAGCCACACACACTCAACAATCACTGTGAAAGTTGCCCTATACTCAACCTCACAACTAGAAGTGGCCACAGTAGGCTACTTGTTGCTCAACCAAGATATACATGAGCTACCAAGCATGAAGCAAAAGCCACTAGTAGACACACGAGTGTCATAGCAACCAGCTCAATCAGAGTTAGAAAAAGCATGCAAATCTGGCGGTAGTGATCCCCCCTTGGGATAAAACAACCCAAGTAGTCGAGTACCACTCAAGTAGCGAAAGATGCGCTTAACAGCCTGCCAATGCTTGACTCCTAGGCAATGCATAAATCTGCTCATCTGTGAGATATCAAACTGAATATCTAGCCGAGTAATGCATAAGTAAATTAAGCATCCAACAGCTTGCTCATAGAGAACATCATCAAATGCATCTCTAGCATCATGAAGACTCAATCGTAAACCTGTCTCCAAAGGAGTGGCAATAGGTTTATAGTCTGCAAGGCCGAAATGCTACAATAATGTTTCAATATATTTCGTTTGACACAAAGCCATTCCACCATCAACTTGCATAAACTGAATGCCCAAATAGTGATGCAAATGCTCCAAATCAGACATTTGAAATGAGGCATGCAAATCAGCTTTAAAATCAGCGATATGCTTCTCAATAGCACGAGTGAGCAGCATGTCATCAACATAGACAAGAATGATCAGAAGCACATCATTAGGATGCTTAACATATAAGGTGCTTTCAATTGGACTGTTCTCAAAACCATGTGAATCAGATAGGCATGTATCTTCTCATACCAAGCACGTGGTGCTTACTTTAAACCATATAATGCCTTCTTTAACTTGCACACCTGGTTTTCATGCCCTTTTTACACAAAGCCATGGGGCTGAAAAACATACACTTCTTCATGCAAGTCACCATTCAGAAATGTTGATTTAATGTCCAACTGATGTACATACCAACCATGATGAGCAGCAAGTGCACAGATGCTACGAACTGTAGTCATTTGGCAAGTAGGTGCAAGGGTCTCATCAAAGTCAATGTCTCTTCCTTGCACATAACCCTTTGCAACAAGTCTAGCCTTATACCTATCAATTGTACCATCAAGCTTACGCTTTAGCTTGTATACCCACTTAGTCCCAATGGCCTTCTTGCCAAGAGGCAAGTCACATAAAGACCAAGTACCATTCTTCATGATAGCATCATATTTAGATTGCATAGCAACCAACCAATTTTCTGAATTTTATGCTTCATCAAACAAAATAGGCTCATTCTCATCACAGAGACTAGATGCAGCCATAGCATAGCAATCTGATGAAAAAGAGGCACTATGAGAGCGTGAACGAGTATGATATGACATAGGTGCATCTAATTTGCTATCACGCAAAGTCTGCACCAGCCATTTTGGCATAGTTTTTGCCTGCTCAATATCAACTCTCTCATCAACTAGTGCATCATGTAAATCTGCATAAGAAATGGAATGATCTGCATCATCACATGAAACCTGCAAAGGCTGAGAAGTTGCCTCATTGGGACTAGCACTAGATTGTCCACCTGTAAAAAGAGGCAACAAAGTATCATACATGTCTTTGGAGCTAACGGATGTCTCCTTAGTACATGAAAGCAATGGCTAAATAACATCTTCCACAAAAAAACATCACGGCTAACCAAAATGTGTTTACTCTGTGGATGATACAAACGATAGCCTTTACTTTCAGAACTGTGCCCAACAAAAATACATTTTACTGCTTTATCATCCAATTTTTTGTGATGTTGTTCAGGCACTAATGCATATGCCAAACAACCAAAAACACACACATGAGCAACAGATGGCTTGCGATTATGCCAAGCCTCATATGGAGTGATAAACTGCAGTGTTTTAGTGGGACACATTTTAAGTACATATGCTGCACACATGACACCTCAAGCAAGAAACTATGTGGTAAAGCCTAACTCTTGACCATACACCTTGCCATCTCCATGAGTGACATGTTCTTTCGTTCAGAAAACCCATTCTCTTGGGGTGCATACGGCACTGTACACTGGTCTTTTATCCCATGTTTAGCCAGAAATGCATTAAAACCAGAAGACATATATTCCCCACCTCGATCTGAACGGAGGGTCCTCATTTTACATGCTGACAAATTTTCAACCAAAATCAAAAGCTGTTTGAAGCACATGAACACTTGGGAATTCACCTTCAATGGATATACCCATGCATGCCTGGAATAATCATCAGTGAAAGTCAAGAAGTAAAGATAATTTCCAAAAGAAGGTGGTTGCATAGGACCACAGACATCACTATGTAGAAGATGCAATTTTTTAGTAGCCCAAACTAAACCATCTTTTGGAAATGAGGAATGCTGCATTTTGCCCAAAATACAGCCTTCACAAACATGTTTTACAGGTGCCTCAAGTTTGGGCAAAGAGGACACCATTTCAGATTTTTGTAGGCATAGCAACTAGCAAAATTCAGATGACCAAAGCATGCATGCCAAAGCTTTGCATCTCACATAGCCTGGGAATCATGTACTGCACATGCCAAATCATTCAAAGATCTTTCATAGTCTATGAGCTTACACAGCCCATGACATAAAATGTCAGAAGTAATAATCCCATCGGCATTTGACAGATCATGAACTGTACACCTATCATCAAAAAATTTCACAACCAAGCCAATCTTTGCTAATGCAGAAACTGATAACAGGTTCTTCTTGATCCTTGGCACAAATGAAGAATCTGACAAAGTGAAAGAACTACCATCAATAGTAGTCAAAATGATCTTACCAACTCCCATAACTGGATAAGAGGAGTTGTTGGCACATGTAACAGTATTCCTTGTAGGGGTAGGCTCAAGTGAAGAGAAGAAACTGTGGTGCGAGGTAATATGTTTGGTCGCCCCACTATCAAAATACCAAACATCTGAGTCTACTATAGACATGCACTGCTCATGAGAAGATGGGTCAAAATTGCAGACAGTAGTAAACACCCATTCTTCTTCCTGCACAAGATTAGCAGACTCTGTTTTTGGTGTAGAGGCCTCTACAACAACCATTCCAGCCTCTTTCTTCTTTGCCTCTTTAGCAACCAGTTTTGGATAGTTCTTTATGATATGATCATTCCCTTTATAGTTCTTGCAAAACAATTTTTGCTTTTTTGAATTCTTCTCATCTTTATCTTCCTTCTTCAAATGTGCAGCATTTGCAGATTTCTGCTTACTAATTGAAGATCTCCATTTTCCTTTGCCCTTCTGACTAACCAAGAAAGCGTGATATGCAACATGCATGATGGACCTGTTCTGTCTGGACTGATCTTCCTGCAATAGAACATAGACTAACTCCTCAAATGAAAAGGCATTTAGATTGCCTTTCATCATTAACCGAAGAGTAGAAGCAAAACTCTGATATGAATCAAGACCATTCAAAACGGTCTACACAAGTGAGCTATCTGGTATAACCTCATCAACAGAAATCAAATGTTCCTTCAAGTCTTTGATCTTTGTTAAAAAATTGTTCATAGAATCACCTTCATTCATGTGCTCACTCTCCAACTGTTTTCAGAGGTAAGCAACACTAGCCTCATTCCTAGATTAGTACAATGTGGTAAGTGTATCCTAAGCATCCTTAGCTGTTTTGCAAGATAAAATGTGAGGAATAATGGCATGTTTGATAGACAAAGCTATCAATGCATGTGCCTGGGCATCTCTTCCATCCCAACGAATTTGCTCTATAGTATTGACAAACTGCAAATCAAGAAATAGGAAAGCTCAATGAGAAGTCATGCCTACAACATGAAGCAAAGAAGTGTATAAAGACTCACCAAAGGTACCAAAAGAACATGACACCTAAAACTTGTTGAGATATCAAGCTCAACATGTGATGATCCAGGATGACACGTACCAAATTTTTGTTTCTCTGACATGTATAGTGGTCATGCCAGTATATGTCAGGGATACTTCATTGAGCTTTATTAGACTATCTACCGAGAGTGATGGCACATTTGTTTCTTGCCAGCTCACTCATTCGCGGACATTAGGTTTTTCCTTATGTAATGGTCTTTATATATTGCACTTGTTGTATTCTTGTTTTTAGGTCATTCTTGTACATTCCTTTTTATGTAATAGAAGAAGAAGAAGAAGATCATTCTTCCTTGCCTCAATCTGTGTGTGTGCTTCTCCTTGAGAGTGAGAGTGTGTTTGTGAGCTCTCTTCCTTATCTCCTTCCTCGTGAGATGGTATCACAGCCAGCGTGGCTGTAGAGAGCTCGTGGAGAAGGCGACGGTGAAGACTACGCGGCAAGGCGTGGAGAAAACACGATTTCACAAACGGCCTCTGTTTGCTACAAAAATCGTCGTGAAGGTAGAAGACCTCAAAATATTTTCGAAGAGTTATCCCTTTAGCGTCACTTGTTTTTGTCAGATCCAAGTTTCAGAGCCATCTCGACCTCTATTTGGAGCCCGCAAGGTGGGGCCCATAGAAAAACCAGGTCAGTTTCAGAAATTGTAACTTGCGTTGTGTTCGGCGACACTCATATATTCCAGATCCATAATTTCAAGCGATTCCGTGGGCTGTTGATACATGAAAATTGTGTTTTTCTGAGATCGAACTGTCACGTCATAGTGCGACAGTGTTCAAGCAGAAGTGCTGCTTGTAGTGTGTTGTGGTGTTGTGAATTGTTGCAGAAATGGCAAACGCAGATGGAATGAGTCAGCTTATGAGCGATAAGCTGGACAAGAATAACTTCCATGCTTGGAGATTCAGAATGACAAATTTCCTGATGGGAAAAGGCTACTGGAAGTACAGCGAAGGAGAGAATGAAAATGCTCTGCAGTTACTAGAAAGGAATCGGACTGTAGAACAGTTAAGAGCATATGAGGAATGGAATCAAGGAGCACGAAAGGTAATGTATTGGCTATCTGTTAGCATACAGGATAGCATGATTGGACACATAAAGTATGCCAAGACTCCAAAAGAGGCTTGGAACAGTTTGTTCACTTTGTATGAGACCAATACAAAGGCACGAAAATTGCAACTCAAGTGCGAGCTGCATACATTGGAGAAAAAGAGCATGTCGGTAAGTGACTACACTCTAAAAATAAAAAGCATATGTGAGTCACTTGCATCTATTGGTGTGAATGTAGATGATGATGATAAGGTTGAAGTGTGCCTTCGTGGTTTAGGAGCTTCATATAAGCAGTTCAGAACTTCCATACAGACCAGGGAAAATATTCTGAATTTTGTTGATCTGGTATCTATGCTGATTATTGAAGAAAAGAATCTTGGTGAGGACTCAAACTCCCAAGGAAAGCCCAATTCTGAGCAGGTATTCTACTCTGGCAGAGGAAGAGGCAGAGGTAGAGGTTTTGGAATGGAAGAGGAAACAGTAACCAAGACCAAGGTCAACAACAGAATCATGCAGGAGGAAGAGGACAGTTTCGAGGCAGGGGGAGCCAAAGAGGTCGCAGAAATTTCCAAAGAAATGATTCAGGTAATGATAGTAAAGGATGCTGGAATTGTGGTAAACCTGGACACTTTGAACCTGATTGCAGGTTAAAGAATCAAAATAACAGAAGGCAGCAAAACAACTATGCATCCACAAGTGCAAATGATTCTGAGAAGCTGTTTATGGTTCAACATCACATGATGAATACGATGTCTGCTGGTGTTTCAAAATCGAATGATAATGTCTCGTATGTTGATTCAGGTGCTTCAAATCACATGACCAGTCATGCAGAATGGTTTAGTAGTTTGCAAAAAATGCCAGTTTCTAGATATGTTCAAACAGGTGATAATACATCGCATCCTATTGAGCATACAGGAAACATAGCATTGTCTATGGAGGACAGAAAGGTAAAACATCTCGCTGATGTGCTGCATGTTCCAAATATAACAAAGAATCTGGTTTTCTGTTGGACAAATGGTTGACCAGGGATTACAAGTCAGGTTCAATGCTGATGGATTATATGTAGAAGAGTACAAGCAGGATGGACGATTGGTTGCCAAAGGAAACAAAGTGGGTAGGATGTTCACCTTAAATGTGAAGATTCCTGAAATGAATGCAACCATGTTTGAAAAAGGTGCAGGAGTTATTGCAGATATAAAGATATGGCACAAACGGATTGGGCATGCAAACTTGCAAAGGCTGAAACTGATGCAGTCAAAGGAGATTGTCCATGGACTACCAAATTTCAAAGTTGCAGAAATGCAAAAGGTATGTGCAGCATGTCAATTTGGTAAACAGTCAAGAGCATCATTTCCACATGACAAGCATGTTAGTGAGAATGTACTAGAAGTAGTACATACAGATGTTTGGGGTCCAGCAAAGACCACATCTATGGGTCGCTGCAGGTTTTATGTTACTTTCATTGATGACCATACACGCAAAGTATGGGTATATTTCATGAAAGAGAAGAGCGAGGTGTTTACTCACTTCCAAAATTTTAAAGTTATGGTGGAAAAGCAAACATGGAAGTACATTCAGACATTAAGATCTGACGGAGGAGGTCAATACATGTCAAATGAGTTCAGCAGTTTTCTAAAAAATCATGGAATTCGGCGTCAGTTTTCATGCAGGTACACACCATAACAGAATAGTGTTGCTGAACGCAAAAATAGACATATTGCAGAAATAGCAAAAGCCTTAATGGCTGAGAAGAATATGCCTCATTGTTATTGGGCAGAAGCTGTGCATACTGTTGTATACATCATGAACAGAACTTCTATTGCTGCTGTACATCAAGTTACACCTGAAGAGAAGTTTACACGTAAAAGCCAAACTTATCACATCTGAAAGTTTTTGGCTGTATTGCATATGTACATGTTCCAGATGAGTTGAGGATGAAGCTTGATCCGAAAGCAGAAAAATGTGTCTTCATTGGATATTCCCTTGAGCAAAAGGGGTACAAATGTTATAACCCACTCACACGACAGGTGAAGGTGAGCACAGATGTGGTATTTGATTAAATGTTAAGCTTCTATGCAGATGTCAAAGAAGGATTGAATCTTGAACCAAATGACAAAGAAAATGCTGAAAAATCTAGTGCAGAATCTCAAGTTTTGAGTGGACCGGATGCATCACCAAGCAATAGTTCCAACTCAAATCCATGGAGTGGAAGATTGCGTGGAAATTTCAGTCCAGCAAATTCATCAAATACATCCAAGAAAGGTAAAGAAAAGCTTTCTACTGGTAGTAAAACAGGTGTAGGTTTTGAAGATGTTGATGGAGATTCAAGTGGTTTAGAAAAGAGTATTCATGAGGAACTTGGATTGCCCTCTGTGAAGACTCCAGGAGTAAGAAGGGCACATGCAGATGATACAAGGAGAAGTGACCCACGACCAAGAAGATCTAGGAGGATGCGTAATTCAGTGCAACGATTGACATATGATAGTTACATGGCTCGCCATTGTGCCTACATGACAAAGGTAATACACGATGCTGAACCTTCTTGTTTGAAGATGCAATTGGTAATGCAGATTGGAAAAAAGCTATGGATGAGGAGATGGCTGCACTTTATGGAAATGATACATGGAAGCTGGTTCCATTGCCGCAAGGAAAGAAACCCATAGGTTGCAAATGGGTTTACAAGGTAAAGCATAATGCTGATGGTAGCATAAGCAGGTATAAAGCACGATTGGTAGCTAAAGGTTATGCACAAACATATGGCATTGATTATGAGGAAACATTCAGCCTTGTAGCTAAAATGTCTACTGTTAGGACACTTGTTGCATTAGCTACAACAAAAGGATGGACTTTGCATCAGATGGATGTGAAGAATGCTTTCCTACATGGTGAGTTACAGGAAGAAGTATATATGGACCAGCCACAAGGATATGAAGATTCAAAGCGTCCAGATATATATTTGCAGGTTGCAAAAGGCTTTGTATGGGCTGAAGCAGGCTCCGCGTGCATGGCATGCAAGGATTGTTGATTACTTAACCTGCATTGGGTTTTCTATGTGTGATGCAGATCACTCACTATATGCAAGGAAGGCTGATGATGGCATCACTATTGTGGCTATTTATGTTGATGACCTGATTGTAGGTGGTGATAATGAAGAAAGCATCAAAGAGGTAAAGAAACTCCTTATGCAGGAATTCGACATGAAAGATCTTGGTGTGCTGCGCTATTTCTTGGGCATTGAGTTTATACATACAAAAACAGGTATATGGATGTCGCAAAGGCAATATGCCTTGAATATGCTGCAAAAGTATGGTATGGCTGATTGTAAGCCAATTTCTATGCCATTAGATCAGAATTTGAAATTGGATACTACATCAGGTGAAGCATTGGAAAATGCTACTATGTACAAGAAAATTGTGGGAAGTCTTATATATCTCACAATTACAAGGCTTGATCTAAGTTATACTATTGGATTTGAAAGTCAGTTTATGCAGGTTCCCAGGAAGCCACATTTGGATGCTCTGAGGCGCACTCTACGTTATGTGAGTGCTACTTTGGATTATGCATTGTTTTATGAAGCTGGTGTAGATTTGCAGGTTCATGGATACACCGATGCAGATTGGGCTGGTAGTACTCCAGATAGAAGATCTACTAGTGGCTTTCTTTTCTCACTTGGAGGTGCATCTATTACATGGAGTAGTAAGAAGCAACCCACTGTTGCTTTGTCGAGTATAGAGGCTGAGTATAGAGGTGCTGCAATGGCAGCATGTGAGGCATCATGGCTGGAGATGTTACTTGCAGATTTAGGTGTGGAAGTGCAAAAGCCTATCACTATCTATTGTGATAATCTTAGCAGCATACAGTTAGCACGGAACCCTGTTTTCCATGCTAGAACAAAGCATATTGAGGTACATTATCACTTCATCAGAGAGAAGGTATTAGCAGGTGATATTGATCTTGTTTATGTGAGAACAGATGAGCAGGTTGCTGATATTTTCACCAAAGCACTTGGAGCTGAGAAGTTGAAGAAGTTTCGAAAGATGCTTGGATTACAGGATATGGTGTTGAGCTTGAGGGGGAGTGTTGAGATATCAAGCTCAACATGTGATGATCCAGGATGACACGTACCAGATTTTCGTTTCTCTGACATGTATAGTGGTCATGCCAGTATATGTCAGGGATACTTCATTGAGCTTTATTAGAATATCTACCGAGAGTGATGGCACATTTGTTTCTTGCCAGCTCACTCATTCGCAGACATTAGGTTTTTCCTTATGTACTGGTCTTTATATATTGCACTTGTTGTATTCTTGTTTTTAGGTCATCCTTGTACATTCCTTTTTATGTAATAGAAGAAGAAGAAGAAGATCATTCTTCCTTGCCTCAATCTGTGTGTGTGCTTCTCCTTGAGAGTGAGAGTGTGTGTGTGAGCTCTCTTCCTTATCTCCTTCCTCGTGACAAAACTCAGACCACAAGTAGAAGGGAGACAAGGACCATAGAATGAGGAGCTCAATAGAAACAAATGCCACAAGCACAAGATACCAAGGGAATGTGGAGACCTAAAAGGTAGCAAGGATGGGAACAACAGACTCAAAGAGATTCTACTTGCACTGATGAAGAGTCCATTGCATCCTAAGTATGCATGATATGGCCACATTACAAGGCCATGCATTTGGCACATTGTCTCCTCAACAAAAATAGTGGTACACATTTCCATCACTGGAATAGGTCTTAGCTTCTACTGTCATAGGAATGACTATACATTGCAAATAAATAAGTGCTTCAGCTAAAATTAATTTTTGTTTTCGTTTAAGATTAAAACTCAAGAAAAGTGTGGTAAGAGACATTACTTACTTATGCAAGGGGAACAGAGCGACAAAAAAGAAATGACATATCAGTAAACCACACATGAATTGGTTTCTCTTGGAAGAAGACTCTTTCCTTATTACAAGTCTTCCGGAGATTCTGAGGCAACCATTCAAGAAGAAGTACTAGAATCTTCACTGAAAAGTGTAACCAAAGTAAAGGGCCATTAGTTTCGAGAAGACCAACCCCGCAAGAGAGCATTTATTCTTGATGACCATAAAGGTCATGGACACTAACCATTAGTTCCCTATAATTTCCCAAGATTTTAAAGTCTTACATGAACTCCCATCAACAATGGATGTAATGAGAAAGGTAGGAATTCATAAGTACTTCGAGTTGCCCATTTATAAGCTGTATTTTCAACGATGTACTCAGGTTATGAACACTCTTCAACCAGCTCTACATAATCCTTTAGTACCACAAGCAAAAGTTCTTGATGTGGAAGGTGAATGGGTGATCATTCAATTCACTCACAAATTGATTAAAGAAGCATTTGGATGGGAGAAAGTGTTGGAGGATAAACACTCCTATGTGCACAACAAAAGCAAATGAACCCTCCTAGGATCCTGAAATTTTTCAAACATAGGTTCTCTATTTTCTGAGTTTCTCTGAGTATATGCAGAGAATGAAAATGAAATTTTGCATGCATAAACTAGATTTTAAGAGCTTTCAAATGAGAGTAAAATCACTCCATTTGGATACTGGATGATTCCTCAAACAGCTGCAACAAAATAGATAACTTGATCTCTCCACAGAGTATGAGCTAACTAGACAGACACTGTTCTAGACATTTCTCTGCACATGTACAGGCACTGAACTTGAGACTTATACCAGACAAAGTAGAACTTATAAGCTTTCCAACAAGACAAAAAGCATTGCAAATGGATTCCGGATGAAGGAGAAACAACAATTACAAGACCGGAGCATCTGCCAAAGACATCTAGATAGATAGAGTGTGTAAAAGTAAAATTTCTGCAAAATATGCAGAGAACAGCTAGTAGGGGGTGTGCTTAAGCAAGGGGGCAGCTTGGGCACGTATTTCCATGACTCTAAGTCATAATACAACTTCATTAGAGGTTTTAAAGACCACATACTAACCTCTTTAACCAATCAAAAACATATACATGTCAAAAGTGAGGTCCAATCACATCAAGAGGTGAGCTAAATCTTCTCTAATCAACTTCTTTCCATTATGGGCATAATTGGATGCCTCCAACTCATGGAAATAAGCTTCCTTTGATTGTGGATGATGTGGAAGGTTCAATTTGGGGCATGTTCCCACACTCTTGAGCTTGAAAAACTTTCAACACTCCCCCTCAAGCTCAAGTTGTTTCCTTTCGTTGCTTCATCGTACGTCTCTTATGTTGATAGCTTCCTTGAATCCTCCAAGCTTTGTACCTTCAAGAAACTTTGTCATCATGTCTGCAACCTGCATTTTAGTGTTCACATACCTTATATCTAGCTGTTTTGCCATCACCTTTTCTCTAACGAAGTGGTAATGAACCTCTATGTGCTTGCTCCTTGCATGAAACATGGGATTGTTAGCTAGGTAGATGCTTGAAATGTTGTCTCCATAAAGAGGAAACTCCTCCACTTCTACTTCCAAGTCCTTAAGTAGCTTCTTAAGCCATAATAGCTCACATGTAGCCAATGCTAAACCTCTGTACTCAGCCTCTGTGGATGAAAGAGCAACCGTGGGTTGCTTCTTAGAGCTCCAAGAGATCAATTTTATACCTATCATGAAAACATAACCCGATGTACTCCTTCGATCATCCTTGCTACCTGCCAATCAGCATCACTATATCCTTTGACACTTAGATCAGCATCATATGAGTAAAATAGACCTTGGTTGATGGTGTGCTTGATGTAACAAAGCACCTTTCTAGCCGCCATAAGATGATCATGAGTAGGTGCATGCAAAAATTGAGAGAGAACACCTACTACATATGCAAGATCAGGTCTAGTGAATGTAGCATAAATTAATGAACCAATTATGCTTCTATATAGTGTAATATCTTGTATAGCCTCTCCTTGACCTGCAACCAAATTTGTATTGGGCTCCATGGGCTGAGAAAGTGGCTTACAACCACTCATACCAAACCTGTATAGCACATCCAACAAGTATTTTCTTTGAATAAAAAAGATGCCATTGTGTGCATAGATTACCTCTATTCCCAACAAGTACTTTAGTGTTCCAAGATCAGATATCTTGAACTCCTTCCCTAGCTTTGATTTGATATCTTTAATACCTGCAATATCACTTCCTGTGATGATCAAATCGTCCACATAGATGCATATGTATACCTTCTTGTCTCCTTGCTTCTTCATGTAAAGTGATGGATCTGCAACACTTTCTTTGTATCCACAACTTGATAAATAATCCACTAACCTCTGATTCCAGGCCCTTGGGGCTTGCTTTAGTCCATATAATGCTTTCCTTAGCTTGCAAACATGATTTGGGTACCTCATACTAGCAAATCCTTGAGGTTGGCTCATGTAGATTACTTCTTCAAGCTCTCCATTGAGGAAGGCATTCTTCACATCCAACTGATATAAGCTCCATTTCCTTGATGTGGCCACTGCAATCAAAGTCTTAATTGTTGGCATCTTGGCTACGGGGCTGAAAGTTTCATCATAATCTATCCCGTAGCTTTGGGAGAAGCCTTTCGCCACCAACCTTGCTTTGTACCTAGCAATGGAACCATCTGAATTTCTTTTAATTTTGTAAACCCACTTATTACCTATCACCTTCATGCCTTCTTGAGCTGGTACCAAGCTCCAAGTATGGTTCTCATCAAGTGCTTTGAGTTCTTCCTTCATTGCCTCTTGCCATTCCTTGCAATCCTTAGCTTCTTCATAACTAGTTGGTTCTTTGTCCTTGATTACCTGAGTCATGTATGCATAATGCTTTGCAATGAAATTATCATATGTTAACCTTTGTACTGGATATCTTACTCTTGAAGACCTTCTTTCACTTCCTTTTGGTGTGGTTGCCATTTTCTTTCTTTGTTTTGCCACTCCTGGAGTTTGAATTTCTTCTATCTCTTCATCTTCCAACATGCTCTCGTTCACATAGCTTCCTTCTTCAACTAAAATCTTCTCTTTGCCTTTGACTTTGCTTTCTTCAGAGCTGGTCTCTCTTTCCCTAAGCCTTCCACTCCATGGTGAGGGTGTCCTTGTGTTGCATGAGTTGCTTGGACCACTTAAATCCATGCTTTCTTGACTCTATCATCATTCTTCAAATCTGTCTCACCTATGTCTTCAACCTGCAATGGACTCGTGCATGCATACCAAGGCTTCAACTCATCAAAGACAACATCCCTACTTACCTTCATCTCCTTGGTGATGGGATTATAGCATTTATACCCCTTTTGTTCCATAGAATATCCCAAAAAAATACATCTTTCAGATTTGGCATCTAACTTTGACCTCAACTCTTGAGGTACATGTACATAGCATATACAACCAAAGATTCTAAGATGTGAAATGCAAGGTTTTCTTCCACTCCATGCTTCCTCAGGGGTTAAATGATGTATACCTAATGTAGGACATCTATTCATGATGTATGTGGCTGTATATGTAGCCTCTCCCCAATAACAATGCGGCATATTCATTTCGTTGAGCATACACCTTGCTACCTCTGCTATGTTTCTGTTCTTTCTCTCTGCTACCCCATTTTGTTGAGGGGTATACCTACATGTAAATTGTCTTTTGATGCCATTGACCTGCAAAAATTCAGAAAATTCATGGGAGAAGTACTCTCCCCCTCCATGGGATCTCAAAGTTTTGATAAACTTGCGAGATTCCTTCTCCACCTGTGCTTTGAATTTCTTGAAGTAGTGGAACACATCTGATTTGTTTCTAATGCAATACAACCACACTTTTCTTGAAAAGTCATCAATGAAGGTTACAAAATACCTATTTCCAACAAGGGATGCTTCTCTTGTTGGACCCCAAACATCCGTGTGAATGAGGTCTAAAACATTTGCACTTACATAGGTACTCTTCTTGAAGGGCAGCCTTGATTGTTTTCCTTGTTGGCAAGCTACACAAATTTCATGCAACATTTTAGATGTAAAATATGGTAGAACTCTTACCAAGCTCCTCCTTTGCATGTCCTTGAGCTTTTGTAGGTTGATGTGACCTATTCGTTTATGCCATAGATCCAAATCTGCTATCCTCTTGTCTCCATATGTGACATACATTGAATGGTGTGGCTGATTTATGTCCATTATGAACATTCTCCCTTGCTTTTTTCCTTTTGCTATGAGCTTGAAACCTGCCCTTGGATCCTCAAAAAAACATCCTCTTTCATTGAACCTAACTTGATAGCCTTTTTCTACCATTTGGCCTACCGAAATCAAGTTTTTGGTAATAGTAGGGACATTTTATACCTCTGATAAGCACTTTGCTCTTTGATTTCCTTCCAAACTGATATCTCCCACATGTTGAATGATATGCTCTGAGTTATCACCTGTTTCCACATGCGCTTGATGCTTTGGGACCTGCAAATTACTAAAAAAATCCTTTCGACATGACATATGATTGCTACATCCACTGTCTACATACCATACATCTTCACTAGCTTGAGTTGTATCTTCACCATACCTCATGGCAAGTAAATAATCATTCCCTTGGCTGGATGATGTGTTTGCATAATTACCTTGCTGGTGTAGCTCAAGTGTAAGCACCACCTCCTTTACTTGTCAATCCGCGGAGACGTGAGGACCGGTATGAAGACCACGAGCAAGTGAAGGCACAAGTGCGTGAGTGAAAGCACACAAACATGCACACACATACACACACACGCGCACAAAGTAAGATCAAAGAGAGGAACAATGGAAAGCTTAGATTGCAAAAGAGTTCTCTTACCAAAATTCTATTCTCTAACAAGCTAACCCCAAAAATGAGCTCTCTAGCTCTTTTTATAGTTTTTTGACTAGTTTTGGCCCTGTCCAGACCTAGTGTCCGGCCTAGTTAAAAATTAGGTTCCAGGGCTTATTTGAGGGCTCAAACGAAGTCTAAAAATTATGAAAATTGGTACGATGGTACTTCTAATACTCCTCAAGCTCGAGGACTCCTCGGCTTGAACAAAATGGAGTTACTAAAAATAGATAATGGTATTTACAATGGTTTTTAGTGATGAAAATCACTATTTTTGTAGGGGATTCTTCTGAAAATTTGACATACACTTCTTGGAGCTCCCTACTTGCTCCCTTTCCTTGTGTCTCCACCTTTTGATGTACTTCCATGCTTTGTCCTTGACTTTGAGCTTCAACACTCCCCCCCCTCTCGAGTCTATCGTCCCTGACAGACCCTTGTTGCAAGGGTTGTTCTATGTAGTGCTTTGAGAGGTGGTGTCCATCCGTTGTATGAGCTGGTTCCTTGGATTCCAGCAAGAATGTGTCGTTGTGAGCTTTCAAAACTGCAAGTTGCTCAAAAGAGGTTGTCAAGAGTGATTTGGAGCAACTACTGGCTTCAATTTGCTTCCGAGATATGGATGTTGTTCCCATGACGTCCGCTAGCTCTTCCAAAGATGATGTTGAGAGCAGTCATGCCAACTACTCATAACCCATAATGAATGATGGGTAAGTGTGTTCGTGCCTGGGTTGAAAAAAGTATGTGCCTTGTGCACAGCCTTGTAATGTAGCCCTACGCATGCTTACTTGGAAAATGCATTGGAAGAAGTATGGTGCAAAAATTGCGGGTCTTGAGCTAAGTGCTCAAGGGTATACTGACGAAGAGGTTTCTTAAGCTATCATGGTTATGGTGTTTCCAGATTAAAGATACTTACCATGGAGAAGGTTGATGGATGTTTTTCTCTTCGTGTTGTACACTCGGCCTTTGGGATGGAACATTGTTGATGAATGTCCATGTTGATTGTCCACTGATGAGATCTTTTGAGTGGTGGATCCTCTCTCCTCTTTTCAAAGCAACATTTGTCAAATACTGAGAATTGAATTGCTTTATATTCCTTGGCAAGCAACATCGAGTAACTACACCAAGCTCAGTTTCACATATTCTCTTTAGCTCACCATATGTAGGAGTCTTCTCCTCCAGAACTACCTTTTGCAGATATCTCCTTGGATGCTCTGGTACATGAAGTAGTTAAGCATCACTCAAGTTGCGGGCCTTCAAGCTCTTCATTCCTACCATGGTAAGAGAAAATCATAGTTGTAGATGCCATGTTCATGCCAAATGCTTGTCATCTACCAGATAAGGCAGCAATAATCTCACTGCTGGCCGAGATACACTTCTATCCAAATTGATAAATGCCTAGTAATCAACAGTTCCACCTTCAACTAAGCATGACTCATTCATGTTTCATAAGCCAAACCTGGGAACAAGCTCTCTCCCACTTTTCTTTCTCCCTTTTTTTTTTTTTTGAGGAAGAGGATATCACAAAACAAGAACACAAAAGTTAGTATCAATAGAAATGTTTGACATATGTCACTGTGCTCTTGTGCATGGGATTCGCAAGTGTGTCTATGCACGGCCGTGTAATGTGGCCCTATATTAATGCATACTTTGGAAATGGATGACCTGAATGGTGCAAAAGACAGGGTTGTGCAAGGAGCACATGGTTGTTGCTCGTTCGAGGCTTTCGATGTTATTTGCGGAGGTTGATGCCGACCTTGGTGGAGGTATCCATTGAGTCTCGAACTGATGTAATCCTCCTTATTGGAGTCCATTTTAGAACATCATTTGGCACTGTAGAGGTCACTTCAGGCGTCTTTCTCTTTGGATGCTTTCTGAACTGTGGTATCTAGTGTGGTTGACGCTTTGGTTCGGTGGAGGCTACTTGCACTTTTTGGCTTCCAAACCCATATCCTTTTTGCATGTCTTCCTACTAATGTTGAAGAGCTGATTTGATCTTCCTTTGGTCTCTGTATGTGGTTCTTACCCTTTTCTCTTTTTGGCTTCTTTGTTGAAACCTTTTGCATGTGGGAGAACAAAGGTTGTTGTGGATGTAGGAGCTTCTTAGGTACCCACCTCTGTAATTGCCCTTGTTGAGCTGCAGCTAACTTCTTAGGCACCCAAACTTGTTGGATACCTTGTGATTGAGCTTGTCTGAGCTGCTTCCTTCGTATTCTGGCCTGGTTGGTGTGCATGGATGGGATTTGTGGGGGCAAGGCTGGTGGTTGCTCTCCTTTGCGTACCCATATCTGCTTCATGCTCGGAACTGCTTTTTTATCGAATGGTGTCTTTCTATTTGATGTAGCAGTTGTCGTGAACGGTTGTGTTTGCTTGTGTGGTGGACTCACTACTGTGGCTACTTGATTCTTTGGAGAAGAAGAAAGATCCACCCGCCTTCGAACCTGGTCTTCCACGATTGACTCCTTCTGCATCATAGAGCATTTGACACATACAACATCTTCCTTCATATGATTAGTCTTGGAAGAACTAAGAGAGTGTGTGGTGCCATGATTTAGGAGCATGCAGTTCTCTAATTCTAATGTAATGCATTGTTCATGTAACCAAACTTGAAGAATTTGACTTCTTAGGTTTAAGTTAACTGCATGGTCATAGATCTAATCTTGACCCAAGACAAGTGGTTCTATAAGGTTCTCATCTTGACATACTAGCGCTTTGACTTTCATTGGAACATCTTGAAGGTAGATGGGAAGTTCCACCTCGCCCAAACAAGGGGTTTCCACACCTCCCAATCCTATGAGAAGCTTCTATGGGATTGATGTTCAACCCCAAGTCTTGGCAGTAGGAAAGTCTAACTGCACTACTTGCTGCACCTGAGTCAATCAATGCTTTCACCGTCCTTGCACCCTTCCCTTGTCCTATCTCTATGGTCACAAAGGGTCTTCGGTCAATGACTTGAGAAGTCGCTATGCCTGACTTTTGACACATATCCATGTGATATTTTGGGGCTTTTGAGTTGACTTCTAGGCCTATTCGCCTTAACTTATTTCGCCTAATACGCTCTCTGGCCTCTACCTGTGCTTCTTCTCTCACTCTTAACTCTTCATCTTTTCGCTTCTTAGCAGTGTTGAGTCTCATTAGCATATCCTCAGTAAGAGGTTCTTGATATAGCTTGACTCTACAGCCACTAATATAGTTTGGCAAGATATCTCCTTCTAGCGTGGCCAACTGAACTACACCACTAGTGGAAATTCTATTAATGATCATGGGTCCGTATCCTCTTTTTTCCAACTTACGGGCATGTTGTTTTAGGGTGTATACCAACACTAGATCTCCCTCTTTCAATCCCTTATCCTTGATGTGTGCATCAAAGTATGCCTTTTGCCTCTTCTTTGCAGCGTAGATGCCTGCTGCCGCTCGTAGCCTCGTCTCACCCAAGCGTTCGAGATCAAAGATCCTAGAGGACAATTCATGCCCATTCCACTCATACTCTTGTGCTACTTTTAAGGCAGGGATTAAGAAATCTAATGGTAGCACAACGTTCTGTCCGAAGACCATCTGAAATGGGGTGGCGTTGAGTACCGTTTTGTAGGCAACTCGATAAGCCCAAACAGCATGATGAAGTTGTTTGTCCCAATTAGAGCGTTTATTATTTACCAGTTTTGTCAATACGTTACAGAGGATCTTATTGGTACTCTCGGCTTGTCCGTTGGCTTGTGGGTGATAGGGGGCAGATTTCTTATGTATCACCAAGAATTCTTGGAGAAGATTTTCAATGACTTCATTCAAGAAGTGTGTGCCTCTATCGCTCACCAACTCTATTGGTAGTCCATATCTCGTGAACACGAATAAGAACTTAGCCGTAGTCTGAGCATCATTCTTTGTTGTGGCTTTGACTTCTACCCACTTTGTAAGGTAATCTGTGGCTACAATGATGTACTCTACATGGGAGTTTCTAGCTGGGGGGTTAATAGGACCTATGAAGTCTATGCCCCACTTCGAAAATGCACGTCCTCCCATCATTGGCCTCAAGGGCATCTCTTCTTTTCTCACTGGATATTGTGCACGTTGGCATGTGTCACATTTCTTCACATAGGTATGTGCGTCCATATGAAGAGTGGGCCACCAAAGTCCTGAGAATAGAATGGTCTTGATCACTCGGTCAGGACCAAAATGTCCACCTGCAACACCGCTATGTGCAGTCTCTAAGACCTTTAAATAGTCTGATTCATGAACGCATAGTCTTAAGTAACCATCTTTGCCTCTTCGGTATAGGTTGTCCCCTACTAAGGCATAGCCTTGAGCCTCTTGCTCCATGCTTCGTCTTCTTGCTAGACTAGCCTCTTTGGGTAATCTTCCCGATCTCATAAACTCTACCAATGGAGCACTCCAATCTGGAATTAATGACACTTGATAAAGGGTCGCATGCTCCACTGGGGGTCTCTCTCTGCACCTTGGACAATTCTTAATCCACTCATGTATTTCTTTGTCCATGCTAGGCCAATACACTCCTAAACGCTTTAGATTCTGCAATGTTCGTTGTTTAGAATAGTGATTTCCTAGCATTCCTTCATGGGCTTGTTGCAACCAACTACTATGTTCATCATCCTCCACACAACAAGCTAATACACCCTCAGTATCTTGTTTGTACATGCTTCCTGCTAATATGTGATATTTTTGTGATTTTACAATTTCTTCTTGTGATGTTTTCACATTCTTATTTGCAGGGCCAAAGGTTAGGACTGGTACCAACTTATTTGCCCATTTAGGAACAACTTCTAAATTGAACAAATAAGCATCGGGTAATTCGTCAGACACTCCTTGCGGTGACTCTCCTGAAGTGATGCGAGAAAGGTGATCTGCTCGAAGGTGGGTTCTACCTTTCCTGACAACAACTTCAAAGTCATATTCCATTAGTAAGAGGAACCATCTTACTAAGCGTCCAGTATTGCAAGGTTTATTGACCAAATATAACAAAGCTTGATGATCAGTGAAAAACTTGAACTTGTTGGCCAATAAATAGTGTCTAAACTTCTTCACAGCATATACCATGCCTAAGCCCTCTCGCTCAGTTGTGGTATAGTTCCGTTCAGCTACAGTGAGCTGTCTACTAGCATATGCTATGGGCAAATCTAAGTTTCCTTCACTTGTGGGTTGTGCTAGCACACATCCTATGGCATGATTGGATGCATCCACATGGACATGGAATGGTTTATTCCAATCAGGAGTGGTGAGTATTGGTGCCGTGCACAAACATTTCTTCAGTTCGTTGAAAGAATTCTCGCATTCGTCGTTCCACTCAAAATTAGACAACAAGGCATAAAGGGGTCTAGCTATGATCGCGTACATGTGGATAAACCTACGGTAGTATCCACAATGGCCCATAAAGGCTTGTACCTCTTTAATATTCCTTGGCCTTGGTAGCTCCGCTATGGCTCGTACCTTATCTTCATATGTTGAGATTCCATTCTTAGAAACAATATGACCTAAGATTTTACCTTGACGCACCATAAACACACACTTTTCTGGGTTCAGAAACACTCGATATTCTCTACACTTGTTGAAGATTTGTCTGAGCTCAGGGATGTGAAACCTTCTTTCTTGGGAATGAGCACATAAATCATCCACATACACTTCTAAGCTCTTTCGCAAGAACTCTTTGAAGACATGACACATGAGCCTTTGGAATGTTGCAGGTGCATTGGTGAGCCCAAATGGCATCACACGAAATGCAAAGATTCCCCACTCTGTAGCAAAAGCTGTTTTGTGTTGATCTTCTGGGGCAATGGCTACTTGATTGTAACCTGAAAATCCATCAAGGAAGCTATAAACTTCCTTGCCTGCAACACGCTCCAATAGGTGTTCTGTGATTGGAAGTGGATAACTATCTCTAATCGTAGCGGCATTAACTTTTTTAAGGTTAATACACACTCGCAACTTCCCGTTCTTCTTGGGTACCACAACAATGGGGGACACCCATTCGGTATGCTCAATCTCATAGATGAATCCAGCTTCAATCAACCTATCAATTTCTTCTTTTATTTTGGCTGCATAGGTATCATTATATGTGTAGGGCTTCTGTTTGGTGGGCTTAGCATCAGCAGTCATGGGGATAGTATGAGAGCAAATTCTTGGATCTACCCCTTTCAAGTCTCTATAGTGCCATGCAAACACATCCCTATATTCCCTTAATAGAGCTATGAGCTCCATTTCTTCTCTTGCACTTAGGTCATCTCCTATATATGTGCATCTCTCTTCGTTCTCTTCAATGGTCACTACAATCTTCTTGGTCTTTTCTTTCTTATCATATGATTCTCCTATGATGGCCTCTCTCTTAGGCATTCGTACCAAAATTTTGCGGTCGTCAACTTCATATTTCTTGAAGTTTTCTGGTACTTCAAACAATGATTCCTCCTCTTCTTGTTTCACTGCTTTTCTTTTCTTTTTCTTTTGACTACTCTCACTTCCATCCTTTGAGTTTACTGTTTTAATACTTGTGAGAGGTTCTTCTTCTTTGTGGGTGAACACTCCTATATCTTCTAGATAGTGCTGCTCTAAGTTAAAGCAACTATCCATCACAATAGACTCCAGATCATCGTCATTCTCTTCTTCTTCTATGACATCACTAAGGTCACATTCTTCTAGCAAGGGTTGACACATGAACACTGAGATATCATAACCCTCCTCATCACAATGAGGTGTCCACTAATCCTCATTGACAGCAATGTCCATGGTGGCTAAGATTTCTGGCCAGCCATGAGGCTCAAACTCCTCATCTGGAAAGATCATCGGTGTGTAGGCTGGGTCTCTAACTGGTCTATCTCCTAGCGAAGTTCCTTCTTCTCTTGCCTTTAAATGTTTTTCCTCTTCCTTTGCGACCTTGCACATCCACAAATCAGTATCTTCATGTAGCCATGATGGATCAGGTGAACTTTCAGAATGCACAGAGATGGAATCTTCTTTCGCTTTGTGGATAGAATTCCACTGTAGGGGTGGTACATCTCTGAAGGTGTAATCCTTCAAATTGACCTTGGTGGTGACCCCTAAGTGCTGTAAGTACAAGGAGTTAGTTCCCCAATCCTGTACTATTTGCAATTATCGTAGGAAGGGTCTTCCTAGGATCATCTCATAGACATTATTTTTCTCAAAGTCACATATAGCAAATGTGTGCTCAAACTCTACACCACAAGTGGTTAGAGTGATCCCTTCTAGCAATCCTAGAGGTCTTTCCAAATGACCATCAGCCATTTGAAGCTTCATTCTAGTTGGTCTTAATGTGGGCTTGCCCCATTGCTTCCACAAGGAGGTGGTCGCAATAACAACACCAGCACCTGAATCTATGATTGCTTTGGTTGTGTAACCTTGGTAGGTGATTGGAAGATAAGTATTACCTTCTTCACCCTCACACATGTCCCCTATTTTGTCTAGAGGTATCTCTGGTACCCTTTGCTTGGAGCCTGCTTTTGGCATGTTGGAATCAAGTTCTAGAACCTGATCCTTCACATGATTCCAAAGCTCAGGTTTTGCTTTGAGCAGCTCTTCTACAGTGAGATGACACTGAACCTTAGTGTTCTTCACGACATCCGTGTTCCTTGGAACCACTGAGTCTTCATTTCTTACTAGTATTATGGGAGCTCTAATCTGGAGAGATTCAAATTCCCATGGGCCTGGAAATTGAGGCAGTTCTTCTAAGGTATTAGATTCAAAATCTAACCTTTCGTCTTCTTGTTGTTCTGCTTCATCTCCGTAAATAGATGGAATGTCTTGGGGAAATTGATCATGAAGATCATCAATCTCAGGAATAGGAGGGGAATTACCCTTCTCCTTGGCCCATTTCTCTTCTTGTATTTCCCGCAAGAATTCTTGAGAGTACTGTTGAATTGAAGGAGGTATTCCTGGATCCGTGGAATTAGGAACATAAGCTCCCATTGGTGGTGAGCTTCCTCTTTCAATAACTGGTTGAGCCTGTGGAGGTAAAGAAACTTGTGGTTTGTTTACCAACTGCTCTAATCGTTCTAGTAAGCCCTGGAAATGCAAATCCCCTTTGACAGAGTTTGTCTGATTGAACTTTTGACTAGTCTCAAGTATAGCTTGAGCTTGTTCTACCATTTTCATGCACATTTTCATCCGTTCAATCTCTAAGTCCGCTCTAGGGTAACTCTTGTCTAGGTTTGCAGCTGTAGGCCCTTCTTGAAGTGGAGCCTGGTAGGCCTTGAACATCATGTCCAAGCCTTCTGGGGTTGGATCTGCAAAAATAGACCCTGGTTGCGGTCTATTTACAATGGGTGGTGGGGTGCGATGAGGTGGAATGGATGGAGTTTCGGCATGCGAGGGGTTTTGAGATGCAATGTCTTCTATTTTTGTTTTTGCGTCTTTCAAGCTTTCTTCTAGTTCCGATAACTTTTTATTCCACTTACGATTGGCCTTTTCTCTGGTATCCTTCCATGTTCTTGTTTTCCTCTTACTAGGCTCTCCTGATTCACTCGATTCCGATTGCTCTGCTGGTTTATCTTGTTTTAATGCTTGTGCCCTAGTGACTGCCTGTATAGGTGCCACATTACTGCTACTTGAACTTGAATCCACCACTAAGCCTACCACATTAATGGGTGTAATCTTGGGTGCGCTAGAGGGGTTTCTTGGACAATCTCTAGGGAGATGGTCTTTGCCACAATCAGGGCAAAAAGCCTGTATTGTGATAGCCTGTCCTTGACTTGGAGATGAGGGGTGGGGACAGTCACGAATGAAATGATCACCTTGACATCTAAAACAAGATCCTCTAGGGGCTTGTGGTCTCATTTGTCTCAATTGGGGCCTAGGGTTAGGATTTGTGTACATGACATTGGAGTATTCTGGCTCCCAATTTTGCTCCATAGGTGGTGCCTCATATTGATACGAGTAAATCTCACTATGTTCAGGTGACTCTGTGTAATACGCATGTGGACTACCTTCATGGGAGTAGTCTGAACTATGAGCATGAGAATCATTATCTGGTATCAATGGGGTTAGGGGCACCAATGCTCTATTTGGATTTTCCTCTCCCACAGCATATTTGACTGGAATCACGTTGGCTGGAGCTGGTGGTTGGTTTCCCAAGACAGGTTGTGGCCTATATGGTACCTGATATTGCTGTTGTGGTCTATAATATGGATTTTGGTATTGGTTCTGATACCTACCTTGTGGGTAACGTTGCTGATAATTCTGTCTAACAGCCTGCCTATTGTAGGGACAATCTTGAGCCGTGTGGTTTGTGTATTTTCTCTCAATAGTGCAATATGGAGCATTCCTTTCTCTAATGTTTTGGTTTCGCATTGGGCATACATTAGCCATGTGGTCGCCCCCACAAGTATAACACCGATTCACTAGAATGACTCTCTGTGTTTGTTTATTTTGGACTCCTAGCTTCTTGGCAACTTGCTCAGCTATCTCCTCTATTTCCGTGGAGATTTTTGAAGTATGACTAGTAGAACTATTTGAATCCTTATAGAGTTTGGATAATCTTAACTCCTCACCCAAGTTATCTTCTATGTCAATGCATGTCCGCACGCACTCTTCTATGGATCTAGGCTCTTTCAAATATACATATGATCTTAACTTTGTGCTCAGTAAGCCATCTAAGAACAAAGCCACTTGTTTGGCTGGTGTGGGTAACTCGGGAGCAGGGCATCTTTCTAGGTACTGTCTGAACCTTCTACCTACTAGTCGCACTGTTTCTTGGGGTGTCTGCTTGAAACTGTGGATCAAGGATGATGTGTTATGCCTGATACCACTCTTGGAAAATTCTACAATGAATTCGTCTAGCAGTTGACCTATATCGCGATAGTTGCGACTAATCAATGGTTGAAACCAAGCCAAGGCAGTGCCCTTAAGAGTCAAACCAAATGCCTCGTATTGGGTGAATAAATCCTCAACCTATTCAGCTCTTAACACTTGTTTGAACTCGGCCACATGATCATAAGGATCTCCTGACCCGTCAAAATAATTCTTCATTGCCTTGATCACTTGAGTGGGTCTAAGGGTTCTTGGGTGCTCTCGGGGTCTAGGCAATGGAAAATCATGTTCATCTCTTTTTTGCCTATGTGCTTGATGTCTCTCTCTTTCAGGTCTTTCATTTTCAAATCCTGATCTATTCCTGCCCACGGTGTGTGCAAAACTTACCTCAGGTCTCTCTCTAGTTCTTTCTCTCTGGGCTTCATGAGCGTGGGATGATCCTACTCCTTGGAGGCCATGGGAAACATTGGATCTTGGTGGGGGGAAAATCAATTCATTCTTCCAAGTATATGCATGTCTATCATGTTATGTTACCAAGAAAATTTTCTCTGATGTGTTATCCAGGTAAACAACTTTGCCTGGCATCTCTGGATCCTTGAACTCGTAGATGATGACTATGCCCAATTGGCTAGGTTGATCTGGCTTGAATCTCCAAAAGGCTTTCTCTGTTTCTCTATTCAAAAATAGTTCTATGCTTTTGTTATCTTGAGGGATCCAGTCTGGAGTGATCACTCGGGTCAAAACTGACTTACCTCTAGGAGTCTAGGGTCCTTGCCCTACATTTCCTTGTTCTAGGTCTCCTATTTCATTCTCAGGAATGACATTTCCAAACTCATCAGTCCTATCTGGTAGGTTGGTGACCACATACATGGTTCCTTCCTTATCAATGTATGAACCCTCTTCGAACTTGACCATCGGGTGTTCAAGTCCAAAGGATTGATCTGGATTTTTGAGTTGGACCACTGATCACCTCAGACCATCCTCATAGATGCGAGCACCTAATTGGTTGGTCCGAATATATTCCAACTGTGTCTTATAGGGACCTTCTGGTGTTTGTAGATGGGCAGTCCCTGAGCCACCTGCAGGTTTTCCCATACTAAAAGACATTTCTGAATCACTTGTGTCTGAACTTAGTAAAAGATGACCACTTAGTTGTTGTGCCCAAGACTTGGATGTATGGTTGACACTAGCCTCAGAAGATCTAATGCTTTGTTTATCCTTGCCTAAGTGTCTACCAGATCTCAGGTTCATAAGCTTTAGTCAAGAGTCCAAATTTTCCCCTTGGTATGGTTCAAAATTCTTTGGAGTCCCCTTGGTTCCCTAGTCCCACTTGAGGGTCAACTTCAAGTTATCCTATCTCAAAATCAACGCGTTATCCTTGAAAAAAATAGTTGAGGTCGTGTAGGATTTGAAACGAGCTTTCCAACGAGCTATAGAGCTCAAAAAATGGACTTTGGATGAAAAAGTTATGGCAATTCAGGCTCCTGGGGGTCAAAACAGGCAAAGAGGACCTTTGGAGAAAATCGCGATTTTGTGAACTTTCAGAGAATCGCGATTTTGTGAACTCAGAAAATCGCGATGTTGAGCACAAAATCGTGTTTCTGAAAATCGCGATGTTGAGCACAAAATCGTGTTTCTGAAAATTGCGATGTTGAGCACAAAATCGTGCTTTTGAAAATCGCGATTTTGAGTCAGAGAATCGTGATTTACAAAATCGTGTTTTTTCACAAAATCGTGTTTTCTCAGAATCGTGTTTTTGGCATGAAAATCGCGATGTTGAGCACAAAATCGTGTTTTTGAAAATTGCAATGTTGAGCACACTCGTGTTTTTGAAAATCGCGATTTTGACTCAGAGAATCGTGATTTACAAAATCGTGTTTTTTCACAAAATCGTGTTTTCTCAGAATCGTGTTTTTAACAAGAAAATCGCGATGTTGAGCACAAAATCGTGTTTCTGAAAATCGCGATGTTGAGCACAAAATCGTGATTTGTGAGAATCGCGATTTTGAGCCCACTGAAAATCGTATTTTCTCAGAATCGTGTTTTTGACAAGAAAATCGCGATGTTGAGCACAAAATCGTGTTTCTGAAAATCGCGACGTTGAGCATAAAATCGTGTTTTTGAAAATCGCGATTTTGACTCAGAGAATCGTGATTCACAAAATCGTGTTTTTTTCACAAAATCGTGTTTTCTCAGAATCGCCTTTTTCACAAAATCGTGTTTTTGGCTGAAAATCGTGATTTGTGAGAATCGCAATTTTGAGCCCGCTAAAAATCGTGTTTTTAGAAAATCGTGTTTCTTTTGATATGAAAATCGCAATTTTGAGCACAGAATCGTGTTTTAGAGAATCGTGTTTTTTTTTATATGAAAATCGCGATTTTGAGCACAATCACAGAATCGCGATTCTGAGAATGACCACAAAATCGTGATTTGTTCAGCCAACTTTTAGGCGGGAAAACAGAAAATGTGATTTTTCAAAAATTTTGAATTTTCACAGAATCGCGATTTTCATCACAGAATCGCGTTTTTTGGCAGGAAATTCAAATTTCTGAGCGCCGGCTATGGCGAGCTCCATATGAGCAGAAAATCATGAAGAAAACACTGCGCTTGCTCTCCCTTGCACCTCCTAACTCCTTCCCACACAATAATGCATGAAAAATGGTATGAAAATGGTGAAAATGCACTAAAAAACAAGAAATTTCTATGAAGAACAAGATGGAAGAAGGTGGAGATGATGATGATGATGAAGATGAAGAGGAAAAAACAGAAAATGAACTGAAATGACAGTTTTTTTTTTTTTTTTTTTTTTTTTTTTTTACCTTCCAACGTCACAAATCTACGATCTTACCATCACAACGCTCGTCCTCGAAGCTCTCTCCCCAGCAACGGCGCCAAAATTTGGTGTAGCTCAAGTGTAAGCACCACCTCCTTTACTTGTCAATCCGCGGAGACGTGAGGACCGGTACGAAGACCACGAGCAAGTGAAGGCACAAGTGCGTGAGTGAAAGCACACAAACATGCACACACATACACACAAACACGCACAAAGTAAGATCAAAGAGAGGAACAATGGAAAGCTTAGATTGCAAAAGAGTTCTCTTACCAAAATTCTATTCTCTAACAAGCTAACCCCAAAAATGAGCTCTCTAGCTCTTTTTATAGTTTTTTGACTAGTTTTGGCCCTGTCCAGACCTAGTGTCCGGCCTAGTTAAAAATTAGGTTCCAGGGCTTATTTGAGGGCTCAAACGAAGTCTAAAAATTATGAAAATTGGTACGATGGTACTTCTAATACTCCTCAAGCTCGAGGACTCCTCGGCTTGAACAAAATGGAGTTACTAAAAATAGATAATGGTATTTACAATGGTTTTTAGTGATGAAAATCACTTCTTGGAGCTCCCTACTTGCTCCCTTTCCTTGTGTGTCCACCTTTTGATGTGCTTTCATGCTTTGTCCTTGACTTTGAGCTTCAACACTTGCCCTCTATAATTGTTGTTGTTGCTTTGATTCCCTTGTCTTTGAGCTCTATGATAGCATTCATTTGCAAAATGACCTAGCTTATCGCATACAAAGCATCCATTTGAAGTGGCTTGTCCTCTTCCACCAAATCTTCCACCTCTTCCTCTATTTGTGGCTCTTCCACCTCTTTGACCTGCATTTTCTTGTTGTCCTTGACCTCCTTGGTTGCTTTGATATCTTCCTCTTCCTCTTGAAGCACCTCGGTTGTGTCTTCCTCTTCCTCTACCTGCATACAACAATTGCCCTTGGCTATCCTTGGCATTATGACCACCAAGGTTCATCTCCTCTATCACCATGAGAGTGATTAGTTGATCAAAATCAGGAAGAGAGTCCCTTACATACACTAAAGTTGTGAAAGCCGTCCATTTTTCATCATCCCTAAGTCCATTTAGGGTGTGGTCGACAAGATCGTCATCATCTAGGGCACAACCAATTGACCCTAGTGCATCTGCAAGCTCTTTAACCTTTAATATGTAATCATTAGCACCTTGAGAGGGGCTTTCCCTAAGATTATTCAGCTCATTCTTGAGCTGAATTTTTCTAGCTTTTGTGGAGGTTGAATACAATCTCTCCAAGCACTCCCACACCTTCTTCGATGTATCCAAATCTTGAATATGCCCTACCATAGAGTTGCTAATATGCTGAGATAAAATGAAAATGACCCTTTTGTCCCTTTCATCCCACTCTCTTACTGCTCTTCTCTGGTCATTGGTTGGATTTACCTCATCTATGTAGGGTGTTGGAAGCAGCCAGAGGCATAGAAGACGTGGAAGCATGTAACGACAAAGCAGGGAGCCAGTCAAATCTTTTTTCAAAGAATTATGTTTTCAAATACTTTCCAAAAACCTCCAACAGTGATTTTTATCACTATTGTAACATATGTAACATAGAAAACCCCATTTTGTAATCCATAGCTCCATTTTGTGCAAGCCGAGGAGTCCTCGAGCTTGAGGAGCTTAGGTAGAACAAGCGTATCAATTTTTGTTATTTTTAGACACCGTTTACCCTTTCAAATAGCATCTAGGACCTATTTTTTAACTATGACGGTCACTAGATGTGAAACCGGTCAAAACTAGTCTAGAAACTATAAAAAGAGCTAGAGAGCTCATTTTTGAGGTTAGCTTGTTTGAGGTTAGAGTTCTTTTGAGCTTGTAATAGTGTTCTTGAGTAATAGAGTTGATTTCTCACCTTCCATTGTGTCTTGCTTGTCTCTTCGTAGTGTGTGTGTATGTGTGTGTGCATTTCTATGCTTCTCACCTTCACTCTCACTTCATCTCACATTCACGATCTTCATATCACTCCTATCTCTTCCGCGGATTGACATTAAGGAGGTGGAGCTTCTTAACATGGTTCTCACCATTGTGCTAGAGAAACACCAAATTTGGCGCCATTGTCGGGGATCGAGTCTAGGACGAATGTGTGATGGTAAGAGTATAGCAAGAAGTAGCGTTGGAAGGTAAAAATTTCAGTTTTTGTTGTTGTTTTTACTTAGTTTTTAGTGTTTTTCACCTCCCCCGCACTCCATCTTCATCACCGCATCATCATCTTCATCTCCAAAAAAATCAGAAAATTCACCATATCCACCCATTCTCCTCATTTCCCCTCATTTGTGCATGCGAGAGAGTGAGAGAGAGCTTTTGTGCTTGCATGTGCTTTTGTTTTCTTGAGTTTTCTTGCAGGTATAGAGCTCCAGTGCATCAGGAAAGCTTGGAAAAGGTAAAATTTTTAGTTTCTGTTAGAAATTTCCGACTGTGTCAGACCATCGCGATGGTCTGCAAAGTTCGAATTTTGAGGAAGGCGAGTTCACCACCGTGTAGGCGACCCCTGCGTGTATAGGAATCCATAGCTGCATCTCAAAAATTGCATTTTGGTGGACCATCGCGACGGTCTCAGACCATCGCGATTGTGTCACACCATCGCGATTTGCTCACGCCATCGTGACGGCTCGGCCGGACCATCGCGACGGTCTCACGCCATCGCGACGGTTCATTTGGACCATCGGGACGGTTCGCGGACCATCGCGACTGTTCGGTTGACCCCACACCATCGCGATTGGCTCACGCCATCGTGCCGACGGTGCCACGTGGCAAGTTGGACCATCGCGACAACTCAAATTTTGGACCATCACGATTGGCTCACGCCATCGTGCCCAGACCATAGCGATTGGCTCAAAGCCATCGCATCTGTGACCATCGCGACGGTTCATTTTGGACCATCGCGATTGTTCACGTTGACCGTTGACTCACGCCATCGCGATTGTCCGCCTGATCGAGCCATCGCGACGGTTCACACTCACGCCATCGCGATTGCTCACTTTTGGACCATCACGACCGTGCACTTCAGACCATCGCGATTGTTCACCCTCACGCCATCGCGACGGTCCCAGACCATCGCGATTGTCTCACGCCATCGCGATTGTGCACCCCCATCGCAAATTTTAGGGTTTCATTTTTTGGCCAATTTTTGGGCTATTTTTGGGAAATTTTTGGGTGATTATATTCATAGGAGACCCCTTAGCTCATATTTAGAGAAAAACCTGTTTGTCAGTTTTTACCCCCCAGGGCCTGAACGGTCATAACTTTTTCATCCGAAGTCCATTTTTTGAGCTTAATAGCTCGTTAGAGAGCTCTTTACGAGTACTACGTGACCTCAACTGTTTTTTTCTTAAAGGATACGTCTATTTTTAGATAAGATATTTTGAGTTTGACCTAGTTTGGGACTAGGAAGCCAGGGGGCAAACATTGAAAAGTTGGGCAAAAGGGAAGGGACTTAAAAGGTGTATATACTCAAGTGCTTGATCATCCAACTGTGAATTGGTCTAATATTGGATTTTTCCAGGTCTAGCAACGGCAATCAAGGGCAACCAAGGCAAGGCAGTGAAGGGCATAAAGCTTGGGAAGCGCGGCTTCTTGGGCATCAGAGCAACCAGAAAAGCTGACTCGAGGTTGGAAGATTACTCAACCCCCTCAGTCAATTCTTAGCTTAGGATAAACGGTAGTATTGTGGATTAAAGACGATAAGAACGCCTCAAGTTCAAGAGAATTAAATTTATCAAGTCCAAGACTAAAGATAAAGGTGCGTGACACGAAAACCTAAAGGAAAGAACATAAGTCTGACGGAACGAGAACTCAAAGTGCCACGGAAAGTCGAATTCCTGACGCATACATTAAGACAAGAATCTAAAGAAATCTAAAAAGAATCAAGACAGTAATAACAAAGAATCATTGATGATCTGAGCGTGTACTGAGTGTGCAAGGAAGGAAATTAATGAACCTTAGATCGGGCAAACATATAGGTAAGTCAGACCGACGAAGCCTTAGATCATCAGATGCAAGTGTAAGAACTACTACACGATCGTGGGCTCAACAGTTGAACACTAGTTATCCCTACGAGAGCTCAGATACCAGCGAATCAAAAATGGCATTTAGCACAGAAAGACCAGAAGTAGGGTCAAATGTAGCATACTTAGAAAAACCAGAAGGACCCTATAGAACACAACTAGAGTTTCTCCGAACCAACCGATTAGGTGCTCGCATCTATGAGGATGGTTTGCGAAGGCAAGTGGTGCAAATGCACAACCCTGATCAACCCATTGGATTGGAACATCCAGTGGTGAAATTCGAGAGAGACGCGTACATAGACAAGGAAGGAACAATGTACATATTAAGTACGCAGCCAAACAATACGAATGAGTTTGGCGTAATTCAATTAGAGACGGAAACTAAATCTCAAGGAAAAGAACCATTAGAAGAGCCTAGAACACCTAGAGGGAAATCTGTACTGACACGAGTACTAATCCCGGAATGGATCCCTCAAGACAACAGAAGCATAGAGTTGTTTGTAAATAAAGAAACTGATGAAGCCTTTTGGAGATACAAGACCGAACTACTTAGTGAGGTAGGTATCATCACGATATATGAGTTCAAGGACCCGGATACACCTGGAAAGGTTGTATACCTGGATGAGACTTCAGAAAGAGTCTTTGTGGTGCCTGACCACGCTAAAAACACATACACATGGAGAGGTGAATTGGTATTCCCTCTATCTATAACAAACATGAATACAAGCCAACAAGGGGCAGGAACATCCTTAGCCCATGGAAATCAAAGAGAGAAAAATAAAGAAAGACCCGAAGTAAGCTTCACTCATCCCGTAGGGAGAGATAGAACAACCACGGACACTAATAGAGCGGATAGACAAAGAGATCATGGAATACCAGGTGGTAGAGATGATTTTCCTCTACCTAGACCACGTGAACACGCAAGAATGTTGAGACCCACTCAGTTAGTGAAATCCATGAAGAATTATTTTGATGGGACAAGAGATCCCTATGACCATGTCGCAAAATTCAAGCAAGTACTAACAGCATAACAAGTTGAAGACATGTTCACGCAATATAATGCATTTGGACTAACGTTAAAGAATACAGCTTTAACTTGGTTCCAACCATTGCAACAAAGGCAATTTAGAGACATCCATCACTTTTTAGAGTCATTCATCACTGAATTCTCTAAAAGTGGGATTAGACATGACACGTCTTCGCTGATTCATAGCTTTAAACAGACCCCTAAGGAAACAGTTAGACTGGCAGGACGTAGGTTTAGACAATATGTTGAACGATGTCCAATGCAAGAGCTACCTTCACAAGCCAAACAAGTGTCATTGTTTCTAGATGGCTTGTTGAGCTCTAAACTACGCTCCTACGTGTACCTAAAAGAACCCAGAATGCTAGAGCAATGTGTAAGAATTTGTATAGACATTGAGGACAACTTAGGAGACGAGTTGGAACTCTCAAAGGTCTATAAGGACTCAGACTGTTCATCTCTAGCATCCACAAAATTGTCTAGCTCAATAGAAGACCTAGCAGAAAAAGTGGCTCAGAAACTAGGAGTTTCTAGTAAACCTAGGGTGCTAATGAACAAGCGTTGTTACACCTGTGGTGGTGACCATATGGCAAATGTGTGCCCCATTGCACCACAACCTCAAGCCAACCCTAGTGGCCAATACTGCACAATTGAGAGAAGATACACGAATCATACGGCTCAGGACTGCCCATACAACAAGCAAACCGTGAGACAGAACTACCCGCAAGCATACCAGCAGCCAGGTAGGTATCAAGGCCATTACAATGCTCAGCCTTATTACTATAGGCCTCCTCAGAACTACCCATACCAGGCTCAACGGAGACCTCAACCTGTCTTAGCTCAGCAACCACCCCCACCAGCGAATGTCATCTCAGTCAAATACGCTGCTGTAGAAGAGAACCTAAGTAGGCCCTTAGTGCCTTCTTCACCTTTGATCACAGAGGGTGACCCACACTCAAACAGTTTTGACTCTACGCATGTAGATAGTCCACCCGCATA